>CAKXYN010000088.1:9275000-9615000 GCA_935064755.1 Tragelaphus eurycerus | reverse complement strand
ATACTGAAGTGGGTTGCCATTTCCTTCTCCAGGGGATTTTCCCAACCCAGGGATCGAATCCCGGTCTCCTGTTTGGCAGGCAGATTTTATTTTATTTTATTTTTTTACCACTGAGTCACCTGCAAAGCCCCTGAAGGAGCCCAATTTGTGGCAATTTGTTACGGCAGCTGTGGGAAAGTAGTACGATATGGAGAAGGGCTGAGGCCCTCCCTGGAACGTTGGCATTTTTAGGTGATAGTAGAGAAAATGGCAGAGTTTCACACCAAAGTAGGAGTTGCTGGCATCGACTCTTCATTTTGGGAATTAGTTTGGGAAAGCTATTTTGGAGTAAATGTAATGCAAATGCAAACAAGTGAGTCTGCCTGTTCTATTTACACTTTTGCCAAAAAGAACCCTGCCAGGTGAGCCCCCACTCACTGCAAGGGAGTCTGGGAAATGTAGTTTGGCTAGTGTCCAAGCAAAGGGGAATGCATTTGGGGGAGGCAGCTCTGTTTCTACCACGCTTAGTGAACAACTTCAAATCTGTCCCCTGCCCTGCTCCCACTGAATGCCCCCCACCTGGACACTCCACTCGTCATTAGCACCAGTCCTTTGGAGCTAGTTTCAGAGTCCCTAGAGGAAAGAGGGGCTTCCCAGATGGCACTGGTGGTAAAGAGCCCGCCTGGCAATGCAGGAGACATAAGAGATGTGGGTTCGATCCCTGGGTCAGGTAGAACCCCTGGAGGAGGGCATGGCAACCCACTCCAGTATTCTTGCCTGGAGAATCCCATGGACAGAGGAACCTGGCGGGCTACAATGCACAGGGTCACAAAGAGGCAGACACGACTGAAGTGGCTCAGTATGTATGAATGCGTGGAGAGAAGACTCTCGGGTGCACTGTCCAGTGCAGAGGGAGAGAGGGCCTGGCTCGCAGAGGCCCCTGCAAAGACTGGACAGCTGAGACAAGTGCTGCGGGTCCTCCTGTCTGCCCTGTGCCTCCCAAGAGTGGTGCTCCCTGCAGGCGTCCTCAGTGAGCCTGCCCCAACACTGCAGAGCCTGGACTGTCTGAGACAACAGCCAGCTGATGGAAGCCTCTGAGCCAGCAGCACACTATCGGGGCATTTCTTGTGCCCCTTGGCTCAGCATCTAAAGCGCCAAGGCTGAGCCTCTGGGCACTTGGATGCCCAGTGATCTACAACAGCTTCCCGGAGTGCCTCGGAGAGTGTCGTCACAGCACACCTTTCTCAGGTGGCTCTGGAGGCCTTTGTGGACCATCTACCTTCTGTGCAGAATTTGGGCTCCCTTCTCTGCCTTAGGGACTCCTCTTCCCACCATCCCCATTCTAGCCATCAGGAGAGATCTCTCCCCAGGAGGCCCATCCTTTGATGTTTCACCTTGGCCTGAGCCCCAGACCTGCATCACCACCACCACCACCAGAAACAGATGGTTACAATCAGAAGCCCAAACCAGCAGAATCCTCACCACCCAGAACACTGGGTGGGAAATTCTCGTGGCTTCTCTCCCAGCCTGGCAACCCTCTTCTCTTCAGCATCCTCTGGCTCAGTGAAATATCCTCAACATTAATTATTACAACTTATGAAATCCGGAGAAATACAATCTCACTGTATCCCCCTCACTGCTCCCCTACTCCCCCACCAAAATGGAGTATCTTATTTTGCTAACTGCTTAAACATAAAGCTCCAACAGAAAAAAAATTGTCCCCACAGCTCATATTTTTCATCATTTGGTCATTAAATAGTGATGGATATAAACCTATAAAGAACCTAAACCGAACCTTTTAACAATCCGTGAGCAACACTATCATTTCTTTAATAGAACCTGCTGACCGTGCCTTGCACAGACACCATTTGTCACTTTCAGCACGCAATAATCAATAAGTTGGCTTGAAAATAAATAATATAACAGTCACAATATATTATCTTTCAGACTGGCCTTATACCAACCATAAAATGGGACCAAAACAAGAAGGAAACTTTTACATAAATGTTAACAAGTCAGGAGCATCAGAGTTCGGCCTAATGCATGAGTTACCCGGGTGCCAAGTCTCCCTCCCTAATTTGCTTTTTACAAAATATTTATTGATCTATCTATTTATTTTATTTTACTGCATTGAGTCTTAATTGGGGCACGTGGGATGTTCCTTAGGTTATGCCAGGTCTTTCGTTGTGGTGCTCAGACTCTCTAGCTCTGGCTCGTGGGCTCAGTAGTTGTGGATCGTGGGCTTAGTTGCTCCACAACGCGTGGGACCTTGGTTCCCACTGCATCGCAAGAGGGATTCTTAGCCACTGGACCACTAGCTGTGGGCCTGCACGTGTACTAAGTTGCTTCAGTCGTGCCTGACTCTTTACAACCCTATTGACCTTAGCCAGCCAGGCTCCTCTGTCCTTGGGATTCTCCAGGCAAGAATACTGGAGTGGGTTGCCATGCCCTCCTCCGGGGGGTCTCCCCAACCCAAGGATTGAACCTGCATCTCTTATGTCTCCTGCATTGGCAGACGGGCTCTTTACCACTAGCACCACCTGGGGCCACCAGGGAAGTGCCCCCTAATCTGCTCTGAGTTCTGTGGAGCTGAGACTTTGCTGCTGCGCACTGCTGAGGTCAGGCAGTGGAGTTCTTGTCAGCGTGGTATTTGGGGGCCAGTTTATCACAGCCTGTGTCACACAGGTGCAGACATCCTGAGTTTCCCGCCAGGAATCCCGAGTCATAGCTTCAGAGAGAAAAGGCCTGACTGGTCGAACACCCAGTACCAGGGTTTGTTTAGATCCAAGAGAGTGTCACAGTCCAGATTCAGCTTCAGGGATATGCATTCTGTGGGAGAGAAATGCCACAAAGAATCCAGGCCACCAGGTAGCCTTGATGGAAAGCGGGTTCTGGAAGCAGCAAAGCAGAGACTTGGTCCCAGGATTCCCCCGGGGTTGAGTGACACTTGGCGGCCCCCTCTGTAGCTCACCTTGAGTCTGTCACCATCAGATGCTGCTCCTCTGTAGCAGAGAGCCCCCCAGCCCAGGTCCCTGCTTCCTTTCTTCATTCATTCACTTGGTTCACCAGAATGGCACTGAGAGCCTACTAAGTGCCAGGTCCTGTTCTAGGTGTCAGGGCCACAGTGGAGCAAGTAGATGAAGGTCCCTATCTCCTGGAGCTTAGCTGCTGGCCGGGCAGTAAAACAGACACACTGCGTGAATCCACAACAGCTCAGGAGAGGGGCCAGTGCTAGAGAGAACGGCAAAGCAGGGTGAGGGCGCGGGTTCAAGTTCAGACCAAATCTCTGCTGGTCCCCAAGTTTCCAGTCTATCCTCAGATCTACCTTTGGTCCCTCGGTTTCCCTGGCGACCAGTCTCCCTCCGGGTCCTAATTCACCCTGTTCAGGTCCGGGCCAGGCTGCCAGACACCACTCTGTGTGAGACCCTCCCCTGCCCCCATGAGGCAGAAAGCACTGTCCCCACTTCACAGCCGGGAGCCCAGGGCTTGGAGGCAGCAAAAGTCACTGGTAAATAAGCCGACCAACTCTTCCTGTTAACATGAGATTTCCAGTGCAGAAACCAGGGCATGCTCAGTCGTTCAGTTGTGTCTGACTCTGCGACCCCATGGCCTATAGCTTGCCAGGCTCCACTGTCCACAGGATTCTCCAGGTGAGAATACTGGAGTGGCATGCCATTCTCTTCTCCAGGGACTCTGCCCAACCCAGAGATCACACCTGGGTCTCTGGCACTGCAGGCGGATCTGAAGCCAGGGCAGTCCCGGACAAACTGGGATGGTTGGTCATCCTCAGGCCAGTATCAGAGCTGGATCTCAAAGCCACCACGTTCTCAGGCTCTCCACTGCCCCTCAGAGGAGGCTGCTTGCAATTTGAGGCAGCCACTGCCACCCAAAGTTCTAGAATGACTAGCCTGGCAAAGACAAACCGAGACGATTCGGGCTGGTTTTCACAGAATTTGGAATCAAACAGTCCTAAGATCCAATCCCAGCCCAGCCACTCAGTAGCTGGGTGCCCCTGATCGAACTGCCTAACCTCTCTGAGCCTCAGCCTCCTCATCTGAAAATGGAGGTGAGGACGTGTATTTCAGCAGGGCCTTTAGGAGGATCTGAACTCGCGCACCTACAGCCCACGCTGGTGGTGGCATTATTAATACAGAGTATTTTATCCCTGGAGTTAATGGGAAGAGCTCCGGCTGCTCCTAGGGGCCGTGTGGAGGTAGGAACCAGCGCTGCAACATTTATTATGAATCAGCTGGGTACGTGGAGCCAAAAATACTCTCTGTGGGTAGCGTCTCTGTGACTGATATTAAAAATGACTGATTTAAGAGAAAGTGCTTCACCCCTGTTGCAAACTAAGAAGGTAGGGCTGGAGTGTTCTCAGCCTTAAATGCTGCAGTATTTCATCTTTGGGTAGTCATAAAGTTAAAGGTTAATAGGCTGTACAAATGACAGAGTTTAAAGGGAAAAATGGGGAAGGGTGAGGCCCTCTCGGGCGGCAGAGGGCAAGCTGGAGACAGGTGTTGACTCACCTGCAGGGAGGAAATATGGGGTGGGGCTGGCTGAAGGGGGCTAGGCCCTTCCGCCCCTTCTCCTATCCGCTTCTGTAGGGAAATCCCTAATGTCCAGAGCTCTTCTCCCAAAGGGGGGTTTCTTTCGAGGTAGGACCTGAGGATCTGTGGCGTTGGACAGACTGAGGCTGGGAAGGGTGGTGAAAGTCAACCCTGAATTCACTGCCCTGAGACCTAGGGGGAACAAAGGGGGCTCAGACGGAAGTGCGCTGAGCCCTGTTTTCCCACAGCTGACCCTGTGGTCAGAGCTGGTTCTCCAGGCTGGGAGCACAGTGGAGTCACTGAGGAGCTTGGGGTCCACATGCAGAGTCCCAGGTGCCAGCTCTGAGGTTGGGGGTGCCCAGAAATCTGCACTTGAACACATTCCCAGTCATGTCCCAAGGTGACCCTCAGGGCATCTCAGGGTACACTTCCAGAAGCCCTCTAACGGTCAGTGTACGAGGGTCAACTTCTAGATGCAGATGCCTAGAACTTGGTGATTACCAAGCCCCACGCTGAACCTGAATCAACCAGACACCTGTTGGAATTTAGCCTCAGGGGCTTCATCTGCCAAACACAGTCTGGAGGATGCTAGTGAGGGCCTGGGGTGGAAACCACTTCCCCTCATCACCTGTTTCCAATGCAGAAGTGGAGGTGCCACCCAAGAGTGACCTGCAGGCAATGGTTTTTTGCACCACAGAACTCTTATCAGCAGGGAATCAGTGCTTCCCCAAAGAGTGGCATGGAACCTTCATATTACTGATTCCTTTTTTCTACATGTATGGAGCCGGCTTTGTCCTGGGCTCCCTGCGGACCAAGAAGCAAAGGCTACAAGCGGCCATATGCTGGCTGCAGGTGCACACACAGAACACCCTAAAATTCAGAGTTTACCTCCAATCTGAGGTTGTGGACACATCAGGAACTGAGCTGCCTACAAACAAGCACTGATTTAGGGAGGGGAAAAAATGTTAAATGCAAGTCAACAGAGTCCATCACTGACGGAGGACTTTTTAACAAAGTTTCTTTAAATGCACCAAAAAAACTTCATCTGCTGGATCATGGAAAAAGCAAGAGAGTTCCAGAAAAACATCCATTTCTGCTTTATTGACTATGCCAAAGCCTTTGACTGTGTGGATCACAATAAACTGTGGAAAATTCTGAGAGAGATGGGAATACCAGACCATCTGACCTGCCTCTTGAGAAATTTGTATGCAGGTCAGGAAGCAACAGTTAGAACTGGTCATGGAACAACAGACTGGTTCCAAATAGGAAAAGGAGTACGTCAAGGCTGTATATTGTCACCCTGTTTATTTCACTTATATGCAGAGTACATCATGAGAAATGCTGGACTGGAAGAAACACAAGCTGGAATCAAGATTGCTGGGAGAAATATCAATAACCTCAGATATGCAGATGACACCACCCTTATGGCAGAAAGTGAAGAGGAACTAAAAAGCCTCTTGATGAAAGTGAAAGTGGAGAGTGAAAAAGTTGGCTCAAAGCTCAACATTCAGAAAATGAAGATCATGGCATCCAGTCCCATCACTTCATGGGAAATAGATGGGGAAACAGTGTCAGACTTTATTTTTCTGGGCTCCAAAATCACTACAGATGGTGACTGCAGCCATGAAATTAAAAGACGCTTACTCCTTGGAAGGAAAGTTATGACCAACCTAGATAGCATATTCAAAAGCAGAGACATTACTTTGCCAACAAAAGTTCATCTAGTCAAGGCTATGGTTTTTCCTGTGGTCATGTATGGATGTGAGAGCTGGACTGTGAAGAAGGAAGGCTGAGCACCGAAGAATTGGTGCTTTTGAACTGTGGTGTTGGAGAAGACTCTTGAGAGTCCCTTGGACTGCAAGAAGATCCAACCGGTCCATTCTGAAGGAGATCAGCCCTGGGATTTCTTTGGAAGGAATGATGCTAAAGCTGAAACTCCAGTACTTTGGCCACCTCATGTGAAGAGTTGACTCATTGGAAAAGACTGATGCTGGGAGGGATTGGGGGCAGGAGGAGAAGGGGACGACAGAGGATGAGATGGCTGGATGGCATCACCGACTCGATGGACATGAGTTTGAGTGACCTCCGGGAGTTGGTGATGGACAGGGAGGCCTGGTGTGCTGTGATTCATGGGGTCGCAAAGAGTCGGACACGACTGAGCGACTGATCTGATAAGGAATTTAACAGATTACAAAACACACTTATTGCTGTATCTCCTTATTGCTATTGTTCAGTCACTAAATTGTGTCTGACTCTTAGTGACCCATGACCTGCAGCACGTCAGGCTTTCCTGGCCTTCACTGGCTCCTAGAGTTTGCTCAAAACTTATGTCCACTGAGTCAGTGATGCCATCCAACCATCTCATCCTCTGTCACCCACTTCTCCTCCTGCCCTCAATCTTTCCCAGCATCCGGGTGTTTTCCAATGAATCAGCTGCTTGCATCATGTGGCCAAATCATTGGAGCTTCAGCTTCAGCATCCATCTTTCCAATGATTTCTTTTAGGGTTGATTTCCTTTAGGATTGACTGGTTTGATCTTCTTGCTGTCTATGGGACTCTTAAGAGTCTTCTCCAGCACCACAAGTCAAAAGTATCAATTTTCCAGAGCTCAGCCTTCTTTATGGTCCAGCTCTCACATCTGTGACTACTGGAAAAACCATAGCTTTGACTATACCGATCTTTGTAGGCAAAGTGATGTCTTTGCTTCTTAATTCACTGTCTAGGTTTGTCATAGCCTTCCTTCCAAGGCACTCCTTAGACTCTCGCAAAACACCATAAGGTACTGGTTACAGTTCCACCTTAGAATAAAGACTCTGAGGCCCAGAAAGGCCAAGAGACTTGTCTAATTGTGTGATCAGAGTGATGGCTCCCACAGATGTCCCGATCTTGATCCCCAACCTGAGAATGTTACCTTCACGGCAAAAGGGATTTTGCAGATGTGATGAAGTTAATGGTTTTGAGTTGCAGAGAGGGTCCAATATAATCCTTGCTATGATAATATCCCTGCAGGAGAAAGACGGAGCTGGGAGACACAGAGCCCCTCTGTGTGAGAAGGACTCACCCCTTCCTCCCTGGCTTTGAAGATGAGGGAAGGAACTGTAAGGCAGAGGATGACAGCTAGGAGCTGGAGAAGGCCAGGAAACAGATTCTGCTCTAGAGAATCAGAAGAAATCCTGCCCTGAAGACACCTTGCTTCTATCCTGATGAGACTAATTTTGGTCTTCTGAACCGCAGAGCTGAAAGATAACAAAGTTGTGTCATTTTAAACCACTATAGTTGTGGGGCTTTGCAAGAGCAGCATGAGGAAACTAATCCAATCACAGAGAGAGAAAAGAGAGGAACTGAACCCAAAGTTCCTGGCTCACTCCAGGACCCCTCACAGCAGAGGTCGGTTGGGAGGTAGAGATACAGATGAATGGAACTACTGTGAACTTGGCCACCTCTCCCTTTGGGAGCAGTGATAACAACAGTGAGATGCTTATTCAAACTCCAGCTGAAACTCTGAGCAGGCGGTTGTTACATCTTCTCCTTTCTGGTCCTCAGCCCTGGTCTGAGTTTCCTGCACCACAAGCCAGCCTCCACCCACCCTTGCCCACGGAACAAGGCTCAGCCTTGCCCAGACCCCTGAGATGTTGGTCCCCAACCACCATTCCCCAGGGCGGGCCTGATGGGGACCTGTGTGGTGAAATAATCCAGGGACACCCTCTGCTTGCCCCGGTCCTGTCTCTGTCCAGGCTGGGGCAATGAATGACCTTGGCCCCTTTTGGGGGCTTGGGGTCCTGGCTGAACCCCTTGCCAGGCCTCAGCCTCCTGCCTGGCTAGTCTTAGGAAGGAACTTCTTGCGATCAATCTTGCCATGGTCTCCATGAATTTTAAATAATAGCGGCTTTGCTCTTTCTCGCTCACTCCCTGGGTGCGTCAGACTGCAGCTTTTACAAGATCATATTTCTTCACATTTTCATACAATTATTTTAAATGGACAAGATAATGTTGAAATTCTTATTTAAAATGTATGCAGGTAGAGAATGAGCCTTCCTGCTTTTTATATTTAACACCAGATGGAGCAATAGAAGGGACTTTTAACAACAGAATTGAAGTGGAAGTGTCTTAGGCGTTCATGATGGACTATGGTTTTAAGCAGCTGGTTTTCTTTGATGAATAAATAATTGCACCCAAAATAGAGAGTTTGGCCATTATTAATCTCATTTTAGACGGTGCACATTTTATTGATTCTTAAGTACAAGAATCTTGCAATTTTCACCAAAGGGTGACTTTCTTAATTAAAATGTAATTTAAAGAAAAAAAGTTTCAGCAGTCTTGTCAGAGGTGGCGGGGGTGGGTGGACGGGCAGGGGGACAGAGGACCTGATTCCTTCTAGAATGAGTCCTTTCCAGACTAATGACCCCAGACATACTTCAGGCAGCCATCACATCTATAGGAGCCGATGAGACCAGCAGAGGCCCAGCCAAACTGGGACAGACAGACAGCACGACCCAGGGAGCCTAGGTGCCCAGCACCTCCTATTTGATTTCTGTCTGTCACCCCAGACAGAGGCTGCCCCCCTGCTTCTCTAGTCCCCTCTTTGTGTGGGTCTCTCTTGCACAAACGTTGAGGCAATGATGTCTTATTTTGTGAAATGCTTACTAGGATTTTATAAACAGAGGACATTATCAAGAAGAAAATTCAATAATCTTATTGCATAGATAATACATATTGAGATTTTTAAAATAAAGGAGCAACTTAACTGGTGGTCCAGTGGTTGAGACTTCGCCTTTCAATTCTGGGGATGTGAGTTCGATACCTGGCTGGGGAACTAAGATCCCCCATGCTTCACAGCCAAAAAACCAAAACATAAAACAGAAGCAATATTGTAACAAATTCAATAAAGATTTAAAAATAAAATAAAGGTGGTAGATATACTCAGAAAGTTTAGGAAGAAGAGAGAAGTAGCCAATATTTATAGAGCACTCATGTAGTTCTTGGGCTTCCCCGGGGGTTAAAATGGTAAAGAATCTGCCTGAAGTGCAGGAGACTCAGGTTTGATCCCTGGATTGGGATGATCCCCTGGAGAAGGAAGTGGCTACCCACTCCACTATTATTGCCTGGAGAATGGCATGGACAGAGGAGCCTGACAGGCTATAGTCTATGGGGTCGCAAGGAATCAAACACGACTGAGCGACTAACTTCACTTCCACGTGTAGTTTTCAGTCTACAAAAACTGTGCAAAGCAGCCCCAACCATCAGTTCTGCCTGTGAAGGAGAAAGTGAACACTCAGAGCATGTGAGCATCGTGGCCAAGTTTCCCCTGGGGAACAGGGGACCAAGGGGGCAGCACCGAGTTTTGAAACCAACAACACCTCTCTAGCGCCCTTTAGTGTAGCGTTTTGTTCTGCTGCTGCTGCTGCTGCTAAGTCGCTTCAGTCGTGTCCGACTCTGTGCGACCCCACAGACGGAAGCTCACCAGGCTCCCCTGTCCCTGGGATTCTCCAGGCAAGAACACAGGAGTGGGTTGCCATTTCCTTCTCCAATGCATGAAAGTGAAAAGTGAAAGTGAAGTCGCTCAGTCGTGTCCGACTCTTAGCGACCCCACGGACTGGAGCCTACCAGGCTCCTCCGTCCATGGGATTTTCCAGGCAAAAGTACTGGGGTGGGGTGCCATTGTTCTACTGCCTCTTAAATAAAAAGATATAAAATAAGCAGAAGCCACCACTCCCTCAGCCCCTTCCACAAAGGGAATCACTGTCAAAACTTTCTAGTAATTTCTTCCAGAAAAAAATTAAATGCTTGCAATTGCATTGCATTCTGCTTAAAAAAAAAAATGTCAGAAATGTGAAGCTGCAGGCACATGTCCTCATGGGTAAAACGGTCTGCTTGTTTGAAACCCACCTCCACTCCCAGCTTCCTCGGGGGCAGCTTCTCTCCTGTCTGTCCCATCTGCTGTGGGTCTGTGTTTGCCTTTAGAGACAAAGGCTCCTCCCTGAGAAAAGAAGCGGGTGCTAATATGCGAGGGCCCTTCCAGCTCCAAACCTCATCCTCTAAGAACCTGCTGCTGCTAAGTCGCTTCAGTCATGTCTGACTCTGTGCGACCCCATAGGCGGCAGCCCACCAGGCTCTCCCATCCCTGGGATTCTCCAGGCAAGAACACTGGAGTGGATTGCCATTTCCTTCTCCAACGCATGAAAGTGAAAGTGAAGTCACTCAGTCGTGCCCGACTCTTCACGACCCCATGGACTGCAGCCCACCAGGCTCCTCCGTCCATGGGATTTTCCAGGCAAGAGTACTGGAGTGGGGTGCCATTGCCTTCTCCATCACCCCAATACAGACAAGCCCCTAGCCTGACTCAGGAGGAGACAGGGGTGTCCTGTAGTCACTGCAGAGGCTCCAGACAAAGGCTGGATTTGGATTGTGCCTGTGGATTAGTGGGTGAGCCAGCAGTTCTTCCAGGTAGAGGTGTGAAGGCAGAAGCTCAAAATGAATAGGGTGCCAGGTGACAAAAACACTGGTGAGTTCTTTAAATTAGCCTCAAGTATCAATGACACAGCTATTTGCCACCTGGGAGACTGACATGTCACCCCCCAACAAGCCTAGCTCAGGTACCAGCGTCTTCCTGGGGCGTAGGGCAGCATGACAACGTGGAACAGTAGCCTGGCATTGAGGGAGGGGCAGAGGTATGAAGAAAATGAAACTTGAAATCCCAGCGTCACGCGTGACTGTGCTCCGATTTTCACACTTGGAGAAGGGCACAGCAACAGGGCTTCGGAGGCAAGAACAGGGCCAAGTCTTGGATCCCACACTCTGCCAGGGCATGCGCTCAGGCAGAATCAGTCTCTCAACTCTCTGGTTATTGGGGAATATACTTAGGTGACAAATACACACACATGATGCAGGGCTTCCCAGGTGGCACTGTGGTAAAGAACCTGCTTGCCAATGCGGGAGATGCCAGAGACAAGGGTTCAGTTTCTGGGTTGGGAAGATCCCCTGGAGGAGGGCGTGGCAACCCACTCCAGTATTCTTGCCTGGAGGATCCCCATGGACAGAAAAGCCTGGTGGGCTACAGTCCACAGGGTTGCAAAGAGCCAGACACGAATGAGCCACTTAACACGCATGCACATATACATGATGCAATCCACAGGTCCACTGGGAAGCCAGCCAGCCTTTCTTGAGGTCATTTACCTAAAACAGTTCAACTATTAAAAATTCCAGTGGGTCCCAGATTTACCCTTATAGTAAATGGTGGCAACTCTTTGGTTTTTCAAATGTGAAATTTATTTCACCTAACTTATTTCCTATACTGAAAGCCAATGAAAAAAGGGAAACATGTTCCAAATTTTACCTGACATATTGCCTACTTAGAAGCGGTCAGAGGGTTTTCTTAGTTCTGTAGCCATTTC
This sequence comes from Tragelaphus eurycerus, assembly GCA_935064755.1. NCBI lineage: Eukaryota > Metazoa > Chordata > Mammalia > Artiodactyla > Bovidae > Tragelaphus > Tragelaphus eurycerus. The sequence continues at coordinate 9,603,083 of CAKXYN010000088.1, read as the reverse complement.
TACTTAAGGTGCTGTCTCCAGTGTCTGAGATTTACAACTAATTCTGATAAAAATTTCAGTGGAATTGGGATGGTTATGGCTGTTTTTCTTTGATGGAGAATCAAACGTGTGACTTGAGTGAATACTTGCCTTTTATTACCCATCTCTGTCTGTAAAGTATCTGGTTTATGTGCCAAGAAAAGTATAAACATATGGCACAGTATTGGTTTTTCAGTAACTTGGTTTAAGCCAAAGAGGGGAAAAAAATCCCATTCTGACACTATTTATGAAACAATTAATGCTGTCAACAGCCTTCCCACCTGCTGAGTTACACCCAGCCATTTAGACTATGATGACTCCAAGAAGTGTCAACAATTCTAATATGAACTGTTGAGGCAAATCCATTTGAAAGGACTTATTTCTACAACTTATAAAATGTGATGATAGATTGCCCTCTGACTCTAGGGTACAAAAGATGCCTTATTCGCCAGTAAAATCCCTCATCATAAATTAATGTCAAGATTACGAGCCACCATGATGTGCCAGGCATGTCCACAAATAGTATCTCACTGAGTCCTACCCAACCAGGTGGGATGGATATTAATACTATCGTTATCAGCTGTGTTATAGCCTAAGCAGCCACTTCTTATCAAGGTAAAGGAATTTTTCAAGGTCACTTTTACAGGCTGAATGAGGATTTTTGCCTTAGTCATATTGGGCTACTGTAACAAAAATCCCATACACTTGGGTGGCTTAAACAACAGAAATTTCTCACAGATTTGGAGGCTGAAAGTGTCAGATGAAGGTGTGGGCATGGTCGGGTTCTGGTGAGATCCCCCTTCTTGGCTTGTAAACAGCTGCTTTCTTAGCTGTGTCTCCACACGGGTGAGGGAGAGAGACAGAGATGGAGAGAAAGGGTGGGTAGAAGAGAAGTCTCTGCTCTCTTCTCTCCAAACAAGAGCTCTAAGCCCATCACTGGGGCTCCATTCTCAAGACTCAACCCAACCTGATTATCTCCCAAAGGCTCCGCCCCTTAATATCATCATATTGGAGGCTGGGGCTTCAACATACAGATTTAGGAGGGTCGTAAACATTCCCATGAACAGAGGAGCCTGATGGGCTACAGTTCATGGGGTCCAAAGAGTCAGACATGACTGAATGAGCACAAACTAATTCGCCTCCTTGTCTGCTTCCCATATGTCTCAGTGGTAAACAATCCGCCTGTCAATGCAGGAGGCACAGGAGATGCGAGTTCGATCCTTGGGTTGGGAAGATCCCCTGGAGAAGGAGATGGCAACCCACTGCAGTGTTGTTCTTGCTTGGAAAATTCCATGCTTCTCCTTGCCCAGAGGAGCCTGGTGGGCTACAGTGCCTGCGGTTGCAAACAGTCAGACTCTACTGAGCACGCACACACACAAGAAACATTCTCCCAGCAAGTCACCCTGAGGGGCATAGGTTGAACCTCATCTAAATAAGTCAGGTATTTCAAAATTACCTTGTTTAAAAATCAGAGTTTCAAAAGCAGTTTTTAAAAAGGCAAAATACCATGAAACACTTCTGAAAACTGTTTGACACTTCCGTATAAACTTCAACATAATCCTACCCTTTGGACCCAGCATCTCCACCCCTGAGCATTTACTCAAGAAAAACGGACATATATGTCCACACAGACTTACACGACAATATTCATAGCAGCTTTAACCCAGAAACAGTCCAAATACAAATCAACAGGTAAATAGATAGTGAGTATATCCACATCCTGGAGTACTAGTCAGCAAGAAAAAGGCATGAATGAGCTACTGATAATGACAACAATCTGAATCAAGATCCAAAACATTCTGTTGAGCCAAAGAAGCCAGACGCCAAAGAGTAGAGAGTGCCTAAGTCCATTTATATGAAATCATAGAACGCACAAAACTAATCCATAGTGACAGAAAGCAGGTCAGTGGTCGCCTGAGGCTGGGGGAGGGAGTGTGATGGCAAAGAAGCGGCCGGGAACTCTCTGGGGAAATGGAAGTGCCCTCTCTTGATGTGGTGGGGATTATGCGGTATATGCATTTGACACAACCTATCAAGCTGTACACTTTAAATTGTTGGATTTTGATGGTATTCAAATTGTACCTCAATTTTGCTTACTTTTCAAAAGGCAAGGTGGAATGGTATCTTAAGAGGATGTGGTTCCCCAAGCAAAAGGCCTGATTTCATCAGTCTTGCAATTTCACTGCATCCAAACATGTAGCTTAATCCCTCTGTGCCCCGGCCTCCCATCCATGAGACGGAGGTGAAGATGCTGAGGCTGTGCTGCAAAGGATTGGGCTGCACAGAGCACAGACCTTAGGCAGATTTCCTGAGATGTTTACCACACTTCTGCTTAGACGTGGTTGGTTAAAAACTAATTGCCTGGACCCTCTTAGCTGCACAGAAGTCCTTTAGTCTAGGCAGCAACTGCTACTACTGCTAAGTCACTTCAGTCGTGTCCAACTCTGTGCGACCCCATAGATGTCAGCCCACCAGGCTCCCCCGTCCCTGGGATTCTCCAGGCAAGAACACTGGAGTGGGTTGCCATTTCCTTCTCCAGTGCACGAAAGTGACAAAGTGAAAGTGAAGTCGCTCAGTCGTATCTGACTCTTAGTGACCCCGTGGACTGCAGCCCACCAGGCTCCTCCATCCATGGGATTTTCCAGGCAAGAGTACTGGAGTGGGGTCCCATTGCCTTCTCCAAAGTGCTCTCTAAAAACTGGAGTCTCTTACAGGAGGAGGCAAGAGGATGCTGGGAGAGGCATTTAGCATCCTCTGCCCCAAATTCCTCTTCTTCCCGAATGATCTGAGTCTCCAAAGACATCCATAAAAGCCATTCTATGGAGCTCAGAGCACCTGGTTGCCAGTATTGGTTATTGATTAGATCTTTATTGATCAGATATTATTGATGATTCCTCCTTCTTAATGGAGTATTTTCTATGCAAAAGCTATCACATTAGAATTCCACTAAATAGCACCCTCCCCCACTACTGCCTTTACAAAAACTTGCATCACTCTCCCAGGAGTCAGAGTTTCTGGGAGGTTCATCGCTTGCTCAAGTCTAGGTCTAGTATGATAATTAGTAAAATAATAGTAAATATTTTAGAGTAATGATCATGGCAGGCATTAATGAACCCATCTTGTGTTCCAGGCTTTGTGCTAAGTGCTCCATCTTAATTTTTGCATTGAATCCCCTCCACAACACCTCAGGGTTGTACAGTGGACATTTGCTGTGTTTTGGCCACACAGCGTGGGAATACCAGCCACATACTGGGAACTCCCACCATTAAGCAGATCTTGGAAATGGAGGCAGAGGCTTGCTTCTGCTACAGAAGCTACAGAGGTGCAGCAAACCTGTCTTCCCTCCCCAGGCAGCAAGAACACAGCACGTAACTTGGACTTGACCAATCCAATTTCGTGCCAGGATTGTGCGTCTTGGGAGGAAGCAGGGCAGTTACTGGTTATTCCCAGAACAGGCTGGTGGCCCTGCCGGTGAGGTCCTATGGTGGCAGCTTCAGCAGCAGCCAGCTCCAGCTAGAAAGTTCTGTTAGTGCTTTGTGCTCTTGGAGGGTGACTGCAGCCACAAAATTAAAAGAAGCTTGCTCCTTGAAATAAAAGCTATGACAAACCTAGACAGCATATTAAGAAGCAGAGACATCACTTTGCCAACAAAGGTCGATATAGTCAAAGCTATAGTTTTTCCAGTAGTCACGTACAGTTTTGAGAGCTGGACCATGAAGAAGGCTGAGCACCAAAGAACTGATGCTTTTGAACTGTGGTGCTGGAGAAGGCTTTTGAGAGTCCCTTGGACTACAAGGAATCAAACCAGTCAATCCTAAAGGCAATAAATCCTGAATATTCATTGGAAGGATGGATGCTGAAGCTGAAGCTCCAATACTTTGGCCACCTGATGTGAAGAGCCAACTGATTGGAAAAGATCCTGATGCTGGGAAAGATTAAGTGCAGGAGGAGAAGGGCATGATAAAGGATGAGATAGTTGGATGGCACCACTGACTCAATGGACATAAGTGAAGTCACTCAATTGTGTCCATATCAGGCTCCTCTGTCCATGGGATTTTCCAGGCAAGAGTGCTGGAGTGGATTGCCATTTCCTTCTCCAGGGGATCTTCCTGACCCAGGAATCGAACATTGCGGGCAGACGCTTTAGCATCTGAGCCACCAGGGAAGCTATAGTCTGAACCAATTCCGAGAGATGGTGAAGGACAGGGAAGCCTGGTGTGCTACAGTCCGTGGAGTTGCAAAGAGTCAGACACAACTGAGCAACTGAACAACAACTGTCTAGACTCCTTTGGCTGCTGCATTTTTCTGAGTCAGGTCTCCAGCCCACCTAACTCTTCTTTTTAAAAAAACAAAACAACTTTTTGTTTTATATTGAAATATAGCCAATGAACAATGTTGTGATAATTTCAGGTGGACACCAAAGGGACTCAGCCATACGTATACATGTATCCATTCCCCCTTAGTCTCCTCTCCCGTCCAGGCTGCCAAGTAACGTTGAGCAGAGTTCCCTGTGCTGTACAGTAGGTCCTTGTTGGTCATCCACGTTAAATATAGTAGTGTGTACAAGTCTGTCCCCAGCTCTTCTTGAATAGCCCATATCCTTGCAAAGACTCTCTTCCTGCCAGATCCCATCCCCAGTTCTGTTGGGGCCCACCAGAAGCCCACGCCTGGGGGCATGGAGGTCCCCTCTGTGCGGAGGCTCGACGGGCCTCCTCCCTGTGCCTGAGCTCAGGGTCTCTCAAATTCTTCATGCAAACACCTCCTTCTTCTTCTGTTCCCAGTTTTCTCTCCTGACCAGGGCTCCACACCAGTCACTGGTTGGGAAGAAGGGGGCAGACACCATGCTATTCTTTGTCTCTTCTCTCATCATTCTTTCAAGATAAGTAAAACAAAAGTCTTGCTCCTCCTTCTGCCAAAAAACCAAACCAAACCAATTCCAACTCCATCTTCATTAACTTAGTAAAAGAGAGACCACCGAGGGTCACCAGTTTTAAAATGAGCTAAATCCTAAATCCCATTGTCCATTTATCTAGAAATTACAAGTCTACTAAAATAAATACTCTGCAGACATATAAACCCACTCTGATTAGTCTGATCCTCAGACAGAATCTGCAGGGGTAGACTCATCCACCGTTTAACTGACCTGGCAGATCTTGTCAGGGTGCACCCCATTTAATTTCTTCTTAACCATCAGCTTCACCATTAAGTGAATTTCTGATCTGCTATTATTTGTTCAAATAAACTTACCTGAATTTATGTGACAGTCTTTTTGTCCTTAGGTTTCAACCCAAATGGATGTTAAACAGAAACCCACTTACTTGTCTATGTTCATTTTGCACTTTGGTACAAATAGCATAAATATGCTCAAAATACTTTCCTTTAAATGTTCCATTTCAAACATACTTTGCTGTTTCTAAAAACATTTTTTCACATTACAAAATTATATTTGTAATGTAGAGAATGTGAAAATTATGCAACAGCAACAAAAACTCATCTCATCCTTAAAAAAAGTACTGGGAAACTTTTAAGTTTCTTTTCCTATACACACAGAAACACAAAGTGCTTTTTAAAATGCTCATATTGTGCTTTGTAACAATATTTAAATTAAAAGACGCTTACTCCTTGAAAGGAAAGTTATGACCAACCTAGATAGCATATTCAAAAGCAGAGACATTACTTTGTCAACAAAAGTCCATCTAGTCAAGGCTATGGTTTTTCCAGTGGTCATTTATGGATGTGAGAGTTGGACTGTGAAGAAAGCTGAGCCCCAAAGAATTGATGCTTTTGAACTGTGGTGTTGGAGAAGACTCTTGCGAGTCCCTTGGACTGCAAGGAGATCCAACCAGTCCATTCTAAAGGAGATCAGCCCTGGGATGTCTTTGGAAGGAATGATGCTAAAGCTGAAACTCCAATACTTTGGCCACCTCATGCGAAGAGTTGACTCATTGGAAAAGACTCTGATGCTGGGAGGGATTGAGAGCAGGAGGAAAAGGGGATGACAGAGGATGAGATGGCTGGATGGCATCACCGACTTGATGGACGTGAGTTTGAGTGAACTCCGGGAGTTGGTGATAGACAGGGAGGCCTGGCATGCTGCGATTCATGGGGTTGCAAAGAGTCGGACACGATTGAGCTATTGAACTGAACTTTGTTTTTGGTCATGCTGCATGGCATGTGAGATCTTGGTTTCCTACCAGGGATTATTAAACCTGCACCCCTGCATTGGAAGTACTGTGTCTTAACCATTGAACCACCAGAGAAGTCCCTGGAACAATAGTTTTAACTAAGTTTGTATCATGAGAACTTTTCCTTGTCATTAATTTGACTTCAAAAACACCATTTTCAATGATTTGTGTGACATTTCATCATCAGATCAGATCAGATCAGTTGCTCAGTCGTGTCCGACTCTTTGCGACCCCATGAACTGCAGCACGCCAGGCCTCCCTATCCATCACCAGCTCTCGGAGGTCACTCAGACTCACATCCATCGAGTCAGTGATGCCATCCAGCCATCTCATCCTCTGTCATCCCCTTCTCCTCCTGCCCTCAATCCCTCCCAGCATCAGAGTCTTCTCCAATGAGTCAACTCTTTGCATGAGGTGGCCAAAATACTGGAGTTTCAGCTTTAGCATCATTCCTTCCAAAGAAATCCCAGGGCTGATCTCCTTCAGAATGGACCGGTTGGATCTCCTTGCAGTCCAAGGGACTCTCAAGAGTCTTCTCCAACACCACAGTTCAAAAGCATCAATTCTTCGGCGCTCAGCCTTCTTCACAGTCCAGCTCTCACATCCAGACATGACCACAGGAAAGACCATAGCCTTGACTAGGGGAACCTTTGTTGGCAAAGTGATGTCTCTGCTTTTGAATATGCTATCTAGGTTGGTCATAACTTTCCTTCCAAGGAGTAAGCGTCTTTTAATTTCATGGCTGCAGTCACCATCTGCAGTGATTTTGGAGCCCAGAAAAATAAAGTCTGACACTGTTTCCACTGTTTCTCCATCTATTTCCCATGTAGTGATGGGACCAGATGCCATGATCTTCGTTTTCTGAATGTTGAGCTTTAAGCCAACCTTTTCACTCTCCACTTTCACTTTCATCAAGAGGCTTTTTAGTTCCTCTTCACTTTCTGCCATAAGGGTGGTATCATCTGCATATCTGAGGTTATTGATATTTCTCCCGGCAATCTTGATTCCAGCTTGTGCTTCCTCCAGTCCAGCATTTCTCATGATGTACTCTGCATATAAGTTAAATAAACATGGTGACAATTTCATCATATATAGGTATATTTAATAGTAGCGTTTAGTTGCTCAGTCGTGTCCAACTTGTCATGACTCCATGGACTGTAGCCCACCAGGCTCCTCTGTCCACGGGCTTTCCCAGGCAAGAATACTGGAGTGGATTGCCATTCCCTTCTCCAGGGGATCTTCCCAACCTGAGGATCGAAACCAGATCTCCTGTGTTGCATGCAGACTCTTTGCCATCTGAGTTACAGGGAAGCCCTTAGGTATGTTTGCCTATTCTCAGCTTTATTTTTTTAAGCTTTTGCATATATAGATCATATTACAAAACAGTGGAATATATATATCTATGTGTATGTATCTGAGCTTAAGCTTATAATGATTTCTTTAGCATATATTCTAAAGGGAAACTATGCAACATGTTCAAACTTTTTAAGAGTTCTTAATCATACTGACAAATTATTTTCTGGAAAACTTATACTGATTTATGTCCCCAACTGTAATGTAAGAATATTTCTCTTCATCCTCAGCAGCATTGAGTATTCTCTTCCTCTTAGTTTCGTTAATTCAATAATAATAAAATATTTCATTGCTGTTTTTATTTTATTTGTTTAATAGAGAGTATAACCTCTGATCAGTTCATTATGTCTGAGATTTGCTGATTACAGTCTTTGCCTAGATCTCTGTACTGGCTAAATATTTCTGCAATGACGCATACTTTACATATTAATAACATTAACTCTTTATCATATTTACAGCAAGATATGTTCCTGATTGTTGTATTTTATTCATAGGCATCTTTTGATTGCATAATGAGGCCATATACATTTTTTAAAGGCCTAAACTTCCCATGTGATAATAAAAATAAATGCAAAATAAACTAAAAATACATGACTTGATATACAGACGTCCCAGTGACAGAATCTCTTTCATCATGCAGGTAGAGGTTTAACTGTAAGGGTACAGAACTAATTTCTGAACTAAAGGCAGTCTTCATGAGAGGCATGTAGCCCTGCTTTCTGTCCACAGTGGCCTTTTCTCAGAACTTCCCCTGTACTTCCTGGGTTCCCATTTCCTTCCTCACCACTTCCTTCCGATGGCCTTTGAGCTCCATAAGCTCCTTCCTCCCTCACCTTTGTCCCTGCATTCAGGAACACCTTCTCCTTCTCAACTGTTAAATACCTTCTGACAGAAAGGAAAGAGAGGGTCCTTGGAGTCACATTGACCTGAGTTCAGAACCTAGATTTGCTACATATTTGCTGTGTGACCTTTGGCCAGGTCTCTGAGCCTCAGTTTCCTTGCCTGTAAAACAGGGTTACTTTGAGAGTTAGGATCAAGCTCAAGTTCAACCTGGCACCCAGGAGCCTGGAAAGCAGCTCCTACAATGATTCTGGCTTCCTGAGTCACATGTCCATCTTTTTCAAGATCAAGGAAAAGATGTATCTTTTCTCATTCTACTTCCCTGGTTCCCCACCCTGTTCAGTTCAGTTCAGTCGCTCTGTCGTGTCCGACTCTTTGCGACCCCATGAATTGCAGCACGCCAGGCCTCCCTGTCCATCACCAACTCCCGGAGTTCACTGAGACTCACATCCATCGAGTCAGTGATGCCATCCAGCCATCTCATTCTCTGTCATCCCCTTTTCCTCCTGCTCCCAATCCCTCTCAGCTTGAGGGTCTTTTCCAATGAGTCAACTCTTCTCATGAGGTGGTCTAAGTACTGGAGTTTCAGCTTTAGCATCATTCCTTCCAAAGAAATCCCAGGGCTGATCTCTTTCAGAATGAACCGGTTGGATATTCGTGCAATCCAAGGGACTCTCAAGAGTCTTCTCCAACACCACAGTTCAAAAACATCAATTCTTTGGCGCTCAGGCTTCTACCTATTATTAATTAGTGGGTAACTCGGCAGAACAGTTACTGGTAGGATTTTTATACTAGTCTATTAAAAGTGAAGTTTTCTTGTATTATTTAATAATGATACCTTTTTTGCTATTTTTAAATAGTGGAACGGGGAAGGCGATGGCACCCCATCCCAGTACTTTTGCCTGGAAAATCCCATGGACGGAGGATCCTGGTAGGCTCCAGTCCATGGGGTCGCTAAGAGTCGGACACGACTGAGCGACTTCACTTTCATTTTTCACTTTCATGCATTGGGGAAGGAAATGGCAACCCACTCCGTTGTTCTTGCCTGGAGAATCCCAGGGACGGGGGAGCCTGGTGGGCTTCCTTCTATGGGGTCGCACAGAGTTGGACACGACTGAAGCGACTTAGCAGTAGCAGTAGCAGTAGCAGTAAATAGTGGAAAGTGTGTGAACTGTGGCTCTTCATATTATAAATTGTAAAATAACATTTTAGGGAGTAATATTTCTTTTTCAGATCATCCATGAAATATATATCATCTTCATTGTTTAATTGACACTTTATTCCCCCTATTAAGATACAAGCAGAAATAAATTTCACTTCCTCCCCTGTAGATGCAATTTCATTTCGAACACATGTGTCAGCGGGAGCAATAAAGCATCAATTAAGTAATGAATTCCTGACAAATACATGGCATTTGATGCATAATTGTCCCCCTTCAATCTCATTTTCCCCAAGGCCAAGGCTTCCTGGACCATTTACTGTCCAAGTTTCACCCTTTACAGAATTCCACCGAAATCCAAAAGGAGCTTCCCGTCCCTTTCTTGGCAGAATAAACATCTCAGATACATTCCACCCCCGGGGAGCAGGGCTCCTGGGGCTCCTGTAATCCCAAACTAGTGGCCTTTTTATTCAAATCAGGAAACTAAGTTTCAGGAAGGCAAAAGCCTTGCACAACCCCTCCAGGATCTCCCCCTCTTATCTCTGGGAATCAGAACTGGGCTTGAAACTCAAGTCAACTTGCTTTTCACCGTACTAATCAGATCAGATCAGATCAGATCAGTCGCTCAGTCGTGTCCGACTCTTTGCGACCCCATGAATCGAAGCACGCCAGGCCTCCCTGTCCATCACCAGCTCCCGGAGGTCACTCAGACTCACGTCCATCGGGTCAGGGATGCCATCCAGCCATCTCGTCCTCTGTCGTCCCCTTCTCCTCCTGCCCCAATCCCTCCCAGCATCAGAGTCTTTTCCAATGAGTCAACTCTTTGCATGAGGTGGCCAAAGTACTGGAGTTTCAGCTTGAGCATCATTCCTTCCAAAGAAATCCCAGGGCTGGTCTCCTTCAGAATGGACTGGTTGGATCTCCTTGCAGTCCAAGGGACTCTCAAGAGTCTTCTCCAACACCACAGTTCAAGAGCATCCATTCTTTGGTGCTCAGCCTTCTTCACAGTCCAGCTCTCACATCCATAAATGACCACAGGAAAAACCATAGCCTTGACTAGATGAACTTTTGTTGGCAAAGTAATGTCTCTGCTTTTGAATATGCTATCTAGGTTGGTCATAACTTTCCTTCCAAGAAGTAAGCGCCTTTTAATTTCATGGCTGCAGTCACCATCTGCAGTGATTTTGGAGCCCAGAAAAAGAAAGTCTGACACTGTTTCCACTGTTTCCCCATCTATTTCCCATGAAGTGATGGGACCGGATGCCATGATCTTCGTTTTCTGAATGTTGAGCTTTAAGCCAACTCTTTCACTCTCCTCTTTCACTTTCATCAAGAGGCTTTTGAGTTCCTCTTCATTTTCTGCCATAAGGGTGGTGTCATCTGCATATCTGAGGCTACTGATATTTCTCCCAGCAATCTTGATTCCAGCTTGTGCTTCTTCCAGTCCAGCATTTCTCATGATGTACTCTGCATATAAGTGAAATAAACATGTTGACAATATACAGCCTTGACGAACTCTTTTTCCTATTTGGAACCAGTCTGTTGTTCCATGTCCAGTTCTAACTGTTGCTTCCTGACCTGAATACAAATTTCTCAAGAGGCAGATCAGGTGGTCTGGTATTCCCATCTCTTTCAGAATTTTCCACAGTTTATTGTGATCTACACAGTCAAAGGCTTTGGCATAGTCAATAAAGCAGAAATAGATGTTTTTCTGGAACTCTCTTGCCTTTTCGATGATCCAGCGGATGTTGGCAATTTGATCTCTGGTTCCTCTGCCTTTTCTAAACCCAGCTTGAACATCAGGAAGTTCATGGTTCACATATTGCTGAAGCCTGGCTTGGAGAATTTTGAGCATTAATTTACTAGCGTGTGAGATGAGTGCAATTGTGCGGTAGTTTGAGCATTCTTTGGCATTGCCTTTCTTTGGGATTGGAGTGAAAACTGACCTTTTCCAGTCCTGTGGCCACTGCTGAGTTTTCCAAATTTGCTGGCATATTGAGTGCAGCACTTTCACAGCATCATCTTTCAGGACTTGGAATAGCTCCACTGGAATTCCATCACCTCCACTAGCTTTGTTCCTAGTGATGCTTTCTAAGGCCCACTTGACTTCACATTCCAGGATGTCTGGCTCTAGGTCAGTGATCACACCATCGTGATTATCTGGGTCATGAAGCTCTTTTTGTACACTTCTTCTGTGTATTCTTGCCACCTCTTCTTAATATCTTCTGCTTCTGTTAGGTCCACACCATCTCTGTCCTTTATCGTGCCCATCTTTGCATGAAATGTTCCTTTGGTATCTCTGATTTTCTTGAAGAGATCCCTAGTCTTTCCCATTCTGTTGTTTTCCTCTATTTCTTTGCATTGATCGCTGAAGAAGGCTTTCTTATCTCTTCTTGCTATTCTTTGGAACTCTGCATTCAGATGTTTATATCTTTCCTTTTCTCCTTTGCTTTTCACTTCTCTTCTTTTCACAGCTATTTGCAAGGCCTCCCCAGACAGCCATTTTGCTTTTTTGCATTTCTTTTCCATGGGGATGGTCTTGATCCCTGTCTCCTGTACAATGTCACGAACCTCATTCCATAGTTCATCAGGCACTCTATCTATCAGATCTAGGCCCTTAAATCTATTTCTCACTTCCACTGTATAATCATAAGGGATTTGATTTAGGTCATACCTGAATGGTCTAGTGGTTTTCCCTACTTTCTTCAATTTCAGTCTGAATTTGGCAATAAGGAGTTCATGGTCTGAGCCACAGTCAGCTCCTGGTCTTGTTTTTGCTGACTGTATAGAGCTTCTCCATCTTTGGCTGCAAAGAATATAATCGATCTGATTTCGGTGTTGACCATCTGGTGATGTCCATGTATAGAGTCTTCTCTTGTGTTGTTGGAAGAGGGTATGTGTTATGACCAGTGCATTTTCTTGGCAAAACTCTATCAGTCTTTGCCCTGCTTCATTCCATATTCCAAGACCAAATTTGCCTGTTACTCCAGGTGTTTCTTGACTTCCTACTTTTGCATTCCAGTCCCCTATAATGAAAAGGACATATTTTTTGGATGTTAGTTCTAAAAGGTCTTGTAGGTCTTCATAGAACCGTTCAACTTCAGCTTCTTCAGCGTTACTGGTTGGAACATAGACTTGGATTACTGTGATATTGAATGGTTTGCCGTGGAAACGAACAGAAATCATTCTGTCGTTTTTGAGATTTCATCCAAGTACTGCATTTCGGACTCTTTTGTTGACCATGATGGCTACTCCATTTCTTCTGAGGGATTCCTGCCCGCAGTAGTAGATATAATGGTCATCTGAGTTAAATTCACCCATTCCAGCTCATTTCAGTTCACTGATTCCTAGAATGTCGACATTCACTCTTGCCATCTCTTGTTTGACCACTTCCAATTTGCCTTGATTCATGGACCTGACATTCCAGGTTCCTATGCAATATTGCCTTTTACAGCCTCGGACCCTGCTTCTATCACCAGTCTGGGTGATAGTCTATATCAACAGCTGGGTATTCTTTTTGCTTTGGCTCCATCCCTTCATTCTTTCTAGAGTTATTTCTCCACTGATCTCCAGTAGCATATTGGGCACCTACTGACCTGGGGAGTTTCTCTACTGGAAATGGGCTTCACAGATGGCTCAGTGGTAAAGAATCCACCTGCCAATGCGGAATATGCAGGAGACTTGTCCTTAGGTGGGGAAAATTCCCCTGGAGGAGTAAATGGCCACCCACTCCAGTATTCTTGCCTGGAGAATCCCATGGGCAGGGGAGCCTGGTGGGCTACAGTCCATAGGGTCGTAGAGTCAGGCACGACTGAGTATGTAATTCTTTACTGTAGCAGCAGAGTAATTCCCTATGCAAAGGAAAGGGAGGAAGGAAGGGAAGAAAGGGAGAGAGGAAAGGAGGGAGGGAGGGAGGGAAAAAAAGAGGGAAGGAAGGAGGGATTAGAGAAAGGCCCATGTGCCTGGGGTTGTATCTCAGAAAAGGGGGGTGTCCTTGGGAGATCAGGGGTGGTAGGCACCTGGCTGAGAAGACTGCCCTCTCTACTCCAAGGCCCCTGAGAGTGGGAGACATTCTGCAGACACGTTCGAGGGTCCATGCAGGCCCTGGGAGCCTGGATGACCCAGGGCGGTTGCTCTCAGACGCACTGGGGTCAGCTGTGGGGCCGTGGGCAGTGCTAAAAAAAAAGATGAATAAATGCAGCATGGTGTGAGCCTGGGGGAGTCGGAGAGGGACGTGACACAAAGTGGGCATTCAACAAAGAGTTAGTTACGTGGTGTTTCAGAAGCCGAAGCGGTGATCGCTTCACCCCTGAGGAGCTTGCCTGCCCCCTTCGCTGGAATCTTTGGCTGGGCGGACAGGCTACACGCTGGGTGGCCACTGTTGACAAGCCCTAGAATGTGAACTGTTTGGAGGTGTCTGCCATGCTTCGGAACCCGACGGTGGCTCCTTTTCCAGGAAAGGCCGTCACAGTTGGACCGTGGGGTCTGGTGTTGGGGGTAGGGGTGGGGAGTGAGTGGGCCTGAAGGGTCATTTAAGGGGATGTTTAAGTTCCACTCCCTGTTTCTGAAGAGTAATTTTCTGCAGAGACATGAAGACTAACAGGACAAACTTGGCTCATTTTGGCAAATTGCTCCAATTTTCCCACAATCTCGCCCTCCCGCACTCCATCCCCCAGCCCCCGTATCACCTGCCCCCACATGTCTATTTGGACCACTTAAAGCTCCGCATTCGGACCTAATAGAGGCTGTTTGTTTGGCCCTGGCCCAGAGGCTAGACTTGTTTTCAGGACAGAAGCGGGAAGAAAACCAATCTGGACATCTAAATCACAGCCAAGACTCATTACATAAATGATATATTTACACAATTGATCCTTTTTCCCACTGGGTAATTAATTCGGCATCGGAACTCTTAACGATTTAATTGTCATATGTTTAAACTGAAACGGTTGCCACAAATTTCCAAAGACAAAAAGCAGACTGAGGAGAGGGCCTTCCTTTGTCCTCAGAGTGGGGACAGCCTCCCTTGTTTCAAAGTGGCCACCAAAGCAGGGCAGCGGCTGATTGCCCCTGAGGGGCACACAGCAAAGACCTTGTCTTGCCGCATTAGGTCCTTTCAGGGAGGGAGGGGGCTGGTGCAGAGGGAACTTAAATCCAGAAGCTACAGGCTGGATTGAATAGGATCAGGCACCATTGAATAGGATGATGCTGGTCGCCAGACAAACGCCAGACCCAGTGAGCACACAGTCTGTGTCACCCCACCCCCACAGCGCTTCCACTTCCAGCTGCAAGCCTGTGTGTGTGTGTGTGTCAGTTGCTCAGTTGTGTCCGACTCTGTGCCACCCCAGGAGCCACCAGGCTCCTCTGTCCATGGAGTCCTCCAGGCAAGAATACTGGAGTAGGTTGCCATTTCCTCCTCCAGGGCATCTTCCCAACCTAGACATTGAACTCGGGCCTCCTGTATTGCAGACAGATTCTTTACCATCTGAGCAAGCACGTGACTCTTTTTTGGAGGACTGCCTTGGGGCTACTGGAGCCGTTTTACCCAAACGGTCAGATTTCTGGAAAAGCCTAAGTTTGTGACCCTCGGAGGGCGGCCTTGACTAGACTGTCTGGAGGAGCAGGAACAGGACAGGCTTGGCATCCTTGCCTCTGACAAGGACACTGAGAAGTAACTGTCACTGGGAAGCACCCCTCCGCACCCATGGGTTGGAACTTGGCCTGACATTCCACCTGGTTGGGTTTCCTTACTTTCTCCCTGTGTGTTCTCTTCCCAGGCCCCTTGGGAGCACCTCCGTACTCAAGAAATCCTTGCCTGAGGGTCTGCTCTGGGGGAACCTGTCCAAGGATAATTGCTGTCTAGCTGAGTCAGTTTGGCAAGCCTCGTGGCTTCTCTGGCCTCAAAGCCATCACCTACAAAACAGACAAAACAGTAACACCCATCTCCACTGTCACTGACCCCTGGCATTTAAGGAGGGTGTGTCTGTGCAGGCACTTCCCATCCTCATTGTCTCATTCAGGCCTCTCAGCAACTCCAGGAGGAAGATACGCATAGTATCCCCATTTTACAGATGAGGGTACAGAGGTACAGAGCAGCCAAGCACTTTGTTCACATTCACACAGCTGGTAAGTGGCAGGGACAGGATTCAGCCTGGGCATGCTGTTTCTACCCTTCTCTCATGCTGGGTGGATGCAGCCCACCCAGCGGAGCTATGAGGCAGATGAAGGAGAAAGTTATGAAGCAACGGATAAAGTGCAGAGGGCCTGGGATCATCCCTAGACAAGGGACGCTTGCTCTAGCATTCTCTCTCACCTTAGTCCCCATGGGAGAGAGGGGAGATTGTCCAGGTCCTGGGCACTGCCACACTGCCATCGCCTCTGCGCAGACCTCATGGTCTTGTACTGCAGGACACCTGCCCCAGCCAAATCCTGCATCTTCTCCTGCCTCAAGAGGCTCATACATGGCTGAGGAACTCCCCTCCCAAGACACATGCACAGCTTATTGGAGCAGTTATTTTGGCCTTCTCCCTTAGTGGATAAAAAACACCTATGCAATGGGAATTGCCTGGCCATCCAGTAGTTGACTCCACACTTCCCCTGGAGGGGGTATGGGTTCAATCCCTGGTCAAGGAAATAAGATCCTGAATGCCACAAGGCATGGCCAAAGAAACAGACCAAAAAACAAAACAATAAGCAAGACAAAAACAAACAAACAAACCTGTGCGACGAGGGAGTAGTGGTTATATTCTAATGTCACAACCAAGATTTGCTAAGAGAGAAAACAGCCAGGAGGTATCTGCATCATCTCAGGCCTCTCAGCTGGATTGACAGGGAAGGCGCTGGTGGAGATTTGATGCTCCAGGGAGCCCTTTGCTGGTTGCATCTGCCCAGATTCTCCGTGACCCTCCAAACCCAGGCAACCTGCAAGGTCTGACATCCCGAGCTGATAGCTTCATACTTACGGGTATGCTCTATCAGGGCCTGGGGTGAAAGTCAGATAACACACATAAAACATTTAGCCTCAGGACTGGCTCCTGGTCTTTAAGTACACATGCCACAAATATTTTAGGGAGTTCTTTGAGTCATATACACTTCCGAAAGAATCAGTCAAGCTCTTCCCAAATCGACAGATAAACGAGAATAAGTTCTCAAGCTAGCCTAAGCAGAAAAGGGAAATTTAGCATAAGGATACACAGAGCTCAAAGACAAATATAGCCAGGCCTCAAGAGGTGTGTGTGACCTCTTGAGGGATAAGAAAGTCACCAGGATCAGGCCATCTCTTCTCTACTGGGCTTCTCTCTCCAGAACTACTTCCTTTACTTCATCAGTTAAGTGGTTAGTAAAACACATCCAAACACTTCCAATCAGTGGGCGCTGTCGTGAGCTACAAACATGGCTCTGGGAGTGAAGGATGGGGAGGGAGAAGGACAATTCCAAGGCAAGTGAAAGTGAAAATGTTAGTCGCTCAGTCTGTCCAACTCTCTGCAACCCCATGGACTGTAGTCCGCCAGGTAGTCCGCCAGGCTCCTCTCTCCGTGGAATCCTCCAGGTAGAAATACTGGAGAGGGGTGCCATTCCCTTCTCTGGGGAGCTTTCTGACCCAGGGATTGAACCCAGGCCTCCTGCATTGCAGGCAGATTCTTTATTGTCTGAACCACCAGGGGAGAGAATGAAGAGGGAGAAGTAAGGACAATTCCTAGGCAAGGAGGTACCTCAGTAAATTCAGGTCCACTTCCTGCTGGGAGTGAAAGCGCAAAGCTGTGAGCACGAGGGAAGGTAGCTGTGACTTGCAAAAAGATTGCCGTACAGTCATCCCTCAGTAACCAGGGGAGTTCCAGAACCTTCTCCAGATACCAAAATTCAAGGATGCTCAAGTCCTTTATATACAACAAGTCCTTTATATACAACTTCCATATAGCGTATGCATATTCTTTGAATGCTTTAAAACATCTCTAGATTACTTACAACACATAATACAATGTAAATACTAGGGAAATAGCTGTAAACACCATGTAAATAGTTAGTTCTAAAAATAGTTCTGTAAATAGTTATAGAAGCATGGCAAAATTTAGTAAATTTATTAAATTTTGCTTTTTGGAACTGTCTGGGAGTTGTTTTTTTGTTTTTTTTTTTTTCCCTGAATTTTTCTATCCAAGATTGGTTGAGCTGCAGAAACCCACATATAGAGAGGGCTGACTCTACTCAGAAGTCATATCTCAGTTCCACCCTTTATGGCTTTGGGTCCTGGGGCAGGTTTGTCAATCTCTGCTTCCAAGTGTGATCTTGCAGAAACATAAGAATTCATTCAACACATGCCTAGCACAGCAGGTGCCGTAGAGTAGGCACCCAGGACATTTTAATGAAAGAATGATGGAGATAAAGGTCAGTCTTTCACTAAAGGCTTGCCCTTACCACTAGGCTTAATCTCTAGGTTTGGCAATCTGGAAATTAAACATACAGTTGAAATTAAATCCTGTGGGAGGCTAAACACTAGAATTACCAAATAAGAGAATTAATCTAATTCTATAAGAATTAATATTTCTTATGTTCAACCTTAAAAAAAAAATACCATTATCCTGGTTTATTTGTTTCAAAGTCTGAAATCTTATTTATCTCATTTCCTAGTTTGTCTTCTCCACCATAATGTGAACCCAGGAGATGAGTGTCCTCTTATGTCTTATTCACATCTGTCTCCCCAGGGCACAGGCTGGAACCTGACACTTAGAAAGTGCTGGAGAAATGTTAATCTTATTGGAGTGTGTGGTTCATGGTGGCTGTGATGCCATAGTGATCTGGTTGACAAAACAGGGCCCAGGTGGAATTGGACATGGGAACATTAAAAATCAGGGCAGTTTTGGGACATTTGTAAGTTGGGACAAAACACATCTGCATCAAAACTTTGAAATTACAGTTTATATGCACATATATGGAAACATGGGCTTCTCTGGTAGCTCAGCTGGAAAAGAATCCACATGCAATGCAGGAAACCTGGGTTTGATGCTTGGGTTGGGAGGATCCCCTGGAGGAGGGCATGGCAACCTACTCCAGTATTCTTGCCTGGACAATCTCCATGGACAGAGGAGCCTGGCGGGCTACGGTCCATGGGGTTGCAAAGAGTCAGACACGACTGAGTGGCTAAGCACAGCACAGCACATATGGAAACATACTAGTGGGTCATTTGATCGGTGTTGTGTTTGAAACCCCAGAACTATTGTTAATCTGGAATAGATCAGGCTCAGAATAGTGTGGCTAAACCACTGTTGACTCTATCTTATTGCTTCCTCTTATCCTGATTGGTTTTTTCCCTACTCAAGATATATAAACCCAGATTCACTGATATCAGTGAATCATCTGTATCCATCAGCTCTTGCTGCATAACAAACCAGCCCAAACCCAGTGACTTAAAATAACAACCATTTATTATCACCAGGTATTACTATGGGAGTTGGCTGATCCAGATTCAGCTGGGCTGAGTGATTCTGCTTCAAGCTGAGTGTTCAACAGGACTTAGCTCCTCACCAGGGGTTAGCTACCCCAGGGGAATTCTCTCCATCTCTATGGTGTAAAATGAGCTGTCCAGGCTCATTTCAAGCCCCTGCTGGCAACATGCCTGCTACCATCTCCCTGGTCTAAGCAAATCAGATTAGCCAAGCCTGAAGTCCAGGGACAGCCACAGACACTCATCAACCACAGCAAGTCCAGGGCCAAGCTTGAGGGTGGGGTGGGAAGGGAAATATTCCCAAGGATGGCTGACTTATTTTCAATAGCAATTCAGTCTGTCACATCCTCAAATCAGGCTTTCCTCTTATGTTCTCTCAAGTAGTGTATTTCCCCCATCTAAGGTATATATGCTTTTGTATTTAACATTTCTGAAATCAGGACATGAAGGACATTTAGTGTGTACACTTTTTTCCGGCTGTGCTGGGTCTTCATGGCAGTGCTTGAGCTCCCATAGTTCCACAGTTCCCACTAAGCTTGGGCTTAGTCGGCCTGCAGCACGTGGGATCTTAGTTCCCTGACCAGGGATCAAACCTATGCCCCTGCCCTGGAAAGCAGATTCTTAACTGCTGGACCACCACGGAAGTGTGTACTTTTTGGTTAGCTATTTCTTGCTTTTTCTTTTGCCCCAAAAGCTGTTATTAAATTGATGGTGCATTTCAAGACTGACACTGTCTTAGAATGGTGGAAATTCAGCGATTTATGATCAACTTTCTGGATATTGGAATCTCAAGTATGTTTGGCTCTTCCCTCTCCCTGACTCCAGTGCTGAATTGATTACCAGGTCCTGTGGCTCTGGCTCCTCAGTGAATCTCAAGTCCAGCCCCTCTCTTCCCTCCCCATGGCCATGTTCCTGGACCTAATATCCTCTTCCCTCAACTAGAGCCATAACCTTCTGCCTGGTCTCCCAGGTGCTAGACTCTCCCTGCTCCCATGCACCCTCACTCAGAGGATCGATGTATCTCCGTGAATTCCAGCTCTGATCCAACCGTGCCTTTGCTCCAGCACTTTCTCTGGCTCCTGACTGCCACAGAATATCCCAACTCCCTAACCTGGCATTTAGAGTCTCATGACTTGGACCCAACCTGGCTTTACAGCTAACTCCCACTCCCACTGCCCCCTGCCTCACACAGACTATGCCCTACTTACAGCAGGTGGGTCAGCCCCACCCTGCAAGTGCAAGTCTCTGGGTCCTGCACAAACTGTTCCCTCTACCAGGAATACCCTCTCCTCCCCTCCCATCCACACTTGCCAAAATCATCTCCATCTTAAAGTTGTTGTAGTTGTTTAGGCGCTCAGTTGTGTCTGATTCTTTTGGCGACCCCATGGACTCTAGCTTGCCAGGGTCCTCTGTCCATGGGATTTCCCAGGCAAGAATACTGGAGTGGGTTGCTATTCCCTTCTCTAGGGGATCTTCCTGACCCAGGGATCAAACCTGCATCTCCTGCATGGGCAGGTAGATCCTTTACCACTGAGCCACCAGGAAGCCTTGGGTCAGCCCCACCCTGCAGGTGCGTCTCTGAGTCTCCACACAAGCTGTTCCCTCTAACTGGAATATCCTCTCCTCCCTTCCCATCCATGCTTGCTGAAATCCATCTCCATCTCAAAGACCTGGATTCAATGCCATCGGCCTCCCCGCCAATAACCATGAGACTTTCCAAGAGAGATGTTCCTTCCCCTCCTTCCTTGTGCCCTCTCTTCTGAACTCACCTCCACGTCCTCAGATCTCACCTTGTGCTTTCTATCTCTGTGCTAGCACTGATCCAGTTCCAACTTGACTTTACTCTTTTTGTGATCCCTGTCTGCCTCCTGCCCTAGATGGTAAGGTCCCCGAGCCAGAGACCACATCTGTCAAGCTTGCACCCCTTTGGGGGGGGGGGGGTGGGTGTTGACATATAGCAGTTGCTTGATACACGTTTGCCAAACTAAATTCATTTTTCAGCATTCTAGTTGCTCCATGTTGCAGAAAAAGCACACACAGGGAGTGTCAGCGTGCAGACCACACAGATCCCAGGGGCCTGCATACTTCAGATGATCAGTTTATCTGATCAATCATTATAGCCCTTTCAGAGCTTTAGAAAATGCTCACATCTTTCAGAGAGAAAGCTTCAGAGGTTTTGTTGCTTTTGGACCTCCTATTTAGGAGAAAATTGGGGCAAACTCATGTCCTGGGATGATTTCCTTCAGGTTGGCGTCCCAGAAAGAACCAGCCTCATGGAAGGTCAATTATGAACTGCATGTGCGAGAATGTGCCCCTCTTTCAATTCTATCTAATCTACAGGAGTTTTTCAGGAAAGTAAGAAAAGGATATGACAAAATCACAGCACTTTTGAGCTGGATCCATCTAGTGTAACCCTTCACTTTACAGATGAGGAATCAAAGACAATCGAGTTCTAGAGGGGTGACCCGGCTCAGTTAAACCACACAGGTGCCAGTGACAACCAGGACTGACTCAAAGCCAGGCTTCACGCCCTTCCCTTTAGGTGTCGAGTGAACGTTTGTGCCCCCTGGCACACCCCTGCCCCCACCTGCACCCCCAATTCATCCGTCAAAGCCGTAACCTCAGCTGTGATGGATTGGGGGGAGGCCTCTGGGAGGTGATGAGGTTGTGAGGAAGGAGCCCTCTTGAATGGAAGCAGTGCCCTTATGAGATACAGAGAACATCTCTCCTTATGCCACGTGATCATATGGGGAGAAGGTGGGCATCAGAAGGCAGGAGAAGGGTCTTGCTAGAGCCCTGATCTCAGACTTCCAGCCCCCAGATGTGTGAGCTATTAGGGCAGCAGATGACAGTATTTTCAAGGCAGTCTGAATCAAGACACCCTGTCACCTCCCTCCTGCCCTCTTCCACCCCACAACCTTTAATCAGCTACCACTTACTGAGCATGGACTAGGCGGACAGACCACACTGACCACTGCTCATTCAGAACCTCATCTCAGCCTCACGACTGCCCTGAGAAGTGGGCAGGGTCGTCACTGTAGCTCAGATGAGGAGACCGAGACTTAGGGGTAAATAGCTTGCCAAAATTCACACAGCTCATGAGTCCCCGATTTGGGATCTAAAGCACAGTCTGTCCGACTCTAAACTACTTATTCAATGCTTCAGCTGAATCCCTATTCTCCGCTCAAGCCCATAATAACCTACACGAGGAGAGAGCTTTCTTTCGTGACCTCTCAGGAGTTCTCTGAACCCCATGTGGAGACCTTGGTTCAGCCTGGCCTGACTCTGCCTTTGAGGGCCGTGTACTAACTTCTAACAGATGGATCTGAGCTGAGTTTTCAGGGAAGGGAAAGGCTGGGCAGATTGGATGAGAAAGAGGAATGCAAGTTGCTTTTTTTTTTTTTTTTTTTTTTGCACCAATATTTGGCTTTATTTTCTGAAAAGGAATAATAAATATGTCTGATCATAGAGTCATGAGGAAGGTATGGGAGGTGAGATGGGAATGGGATTTTCAAAGTGCAGCACATATATAAGATTTGGTTAGCAAGGGACATATGTATACCTGTGGCTGATTCATGTCGATGTATGGCAGAGGCCGACACAATATTGTAAAGCAATTATCCTCCAATAAAAAAAAAAAGGCTTGGCTGGGATGGTGGGTGGTTCTTGGTTCACAGGTTCTCCTGTGGGACCCTCAGCTCTGACCCTACCCAGACGCTCCCTTTGTTACTGCTATGGACTGACCTGTGTCCCTCCTGATCCCAGCAAATTCATGTGTGGAAGCCCAATCCCCATGACAATCATATTTGGAGATGGGGCTTTGGGGAGGGGAGTAGGACATGAGACTGGAGCCCTCAAAAAGGGATTAATACCCTTAGAAGATGAGATGTGAAGGACTTCCCTGGTGGTCCAGTGGGTAAGACTCCAAGCTCCCAATACAGGGGGCCTGGGTTCCATCCCAGGTCAGGGAACTAGAAGTTTGCAAGATCTTACGTGTGGCAGCTAAGACCCCACACAGCCAAATAGATAAATAAACAAATAAATATTAAACAAGATGAGACATGAGACCTCTCTACCACTTGTAGATATATATGGCAAGGAGGCAGTTGTCGGCAAACCAGGAAGCTTGTTCTCATCAGACACCAAACCAGCCAGCGCCTTGATACTGGACTTCCCAGCTTTATATCCTTCCCTCCTCTGACAAATCCTTCAACTCATTCAAGTGACCTTTCCAGAACTTAAACCTGATCAGATCCTCTTGCTTCCTGTTGAAGAGTCTTCCACTGATTTCCGATTGTTCTGTGTCATCTTCATGGGGCAGAAGAGAACTGATGGTTCCGGGAGAATGGGTCATTCCTCAGGCCCAGAAATAAGGAACACAGACTCCAAGGATGTCCGGGCTGGAAGGGAGGCAGCCAGGACAGCAGTCCTACATGGACCACGGGAATGGTGAACCGGCTCAGTTCAGGTGACTCCGCTGAAGGCTGAGAGGGCAAGGCTCCCCATCTTGGTGTGTGAAGAGAGCGTCTCACGCACAGGAGACGGAGCCTAAAGTCCCTGTGTCCCTCGCTCCTTGCCCAGCCACCAGCAGAAACAGGAATTGAGTGGGAAGAAGTGAGGGAGCCCCAGGTGAGTCACAGAATCAGCTCCAAGGGACTCACAAGACAGGAGGCTTTGGAAAGCCTGTACCTGTGCCTGGTGTCTGGGAAGTGGACTTTTAAACAATAACTTGATTGGGATACCATTCAAGTATCACATGATCCATTCATCTAAAGTACACAGTTCAAGAGGATTTTGTGTAGTCAAAGAATTGGGCAACCATCGACACATCAATTTTAGACCATTTCCATCATGCCCTTCAGAAGCTTTGTACTCATCAGCAGTCATTCCCCATTGCCTTCAACCCCCCAGCCCTAGGCAACCACTTTTTCACTTATTGTCTCTATGAAGTTGACAGCTGTGCCAACATTTCGTATAAACGTAACCATACAATATGTGTTCTTTTTATGTCTGGCTTCTTTCCCTTAGCATAATGCTTTCAAAGATTCATCCATATTGTGGCATATATCAGTATTTCCTTTCACTGATGAATAATATTCCAATGTGTGCATATATCCCATTTTCTCCAATCATTTCTGGAATGTGGATTTTTTAGGATACGAATCCTTTTGGAACTTGATGAATCCAACACTGATGGGATTTTCTTCTCAGGAAAGGGCTAGCCACTCTAAGGACATTGCATGTCATTTTATACAATCAAGGACAGCATAGCTATGACCCATCTCCGAGGCCTGGGCATTTTCTCAGAGTCATTGACCCTTTCTTTGGCTGAATTCCTGGCAGCACTGGAACACAAGGGAAAGATCTTTCCAGGAAAGAGGGCCAGAGCACATGGAGCCTGGGGCAGTGTCCTCAGGCTAACTGCAGGCTTTTGTCTATTCTGCCTACAGGAACTGAAGGTCAAGAGAGTTGAAGTGTCCCCCTCAGGACCAATGCAGATCCTGGCTATGTTAACAGTGGGGAGCCCCTGTGCCTGGGCTCTGAAATCTTGGCTAGAAGCCTTAAACAGTCCTTCCCATTCCACAGATAAGCAGGTGGATTATCCCAGGAAGTCGTGTCTGACTCTTTGCGACACCATGGACTGTAGCCCGCTAGGCTCCTCTGTCTCTGGAATTGTCAAGAATACTGGAGTGGGTAGCCATTCCCTTCTCCAGGGGATCTTCCTGACCCAGGAATCAAACCTGGGTCTCCTGCATAGCAGGTAGATTCTTTACCATCTGAGCCACTAGGGAAACCCAAGTTTTGTAAGATGCGTTATCAAAAGACTTCAGGTTCTCATTAAACCCTTAAAAAAAACTGCTTTGGGGTATGAACAGGCTATCTGAAGGACCCTAATCAGCTAGGCAAATCGTCTGCAATGGAACCTGAATTCATTCTTTCACTCAATCATTCAGGCATTAACAAGAGGTTACTGAGCATCACTGGTTGACCAGCTATGTGCTGAGTCCTGGGAGGAGGAATGAGACAGCCCCACCGCCCTCCATGCTTCCAGCAGTTCACATCTAGCCTGCAGACAGGGTGGGAACCTAAGGGTTAGTTAAAAGCAGGAACATGAAATCTGCCCTAAAGCAGGGTCAGGAAAGAAGGGAGGCAGGGGAGAGCATTTGCTATGGTGGCCAAGTAAAGATCAGCAGAGATCCGCAGGTGTTTCACTCTCTGCTTGTCTCGGAATTCAGAAGAAAAAAAAAAAAGTGCTTTTTTTGTTCGCAAGCCAAGACCGGGAAGAGTAAGCGGGCCGGCGAGTGTTTTTAAACGCTGTGTGCCCCGACTGTGGTTGCTCACCGGGAGCCAGCAGGTTTGGTTTAGAGGATGTCCCATAGAGGGCGCCGTTTGCCTGACTTTGAATGGAGTTGCGGGCGCAAGTAAACAGAGGCTCAACACCGCTCGCCAGAGGGCGAGAAAAGGTCTCTGTTTCCGTCTGGAATTCTGTATCCACGAGCTTTCTGGAAGAGACTGGAGGAAAAAAAAGTGTGTGTGTGTTTTTTTTTTTTTTAATCTGTGCTCCTGGCTGTTGAAATTCAGCATTCCTGAAATTTAGGGGATGGGCTGGGGGTGCTGACGCCCGAGCATCTCATCTTTCTGGTCAATACGCACATACACCAGCCAACGCACCTGCGCGCCCTTGGCAGGGAAGACAACGTGAGAACTTGGGACCAGAGAGAGTGAGGTTTTGGCAGCGGCGCCGTAGGGTGCAGGGTCTACTGTTTCGGCGGACTCTTCTCCCTCCAGCCTGCACCCCTTCTCATCTGGGTCTAGTCCCCGGTTGCAATTAGCCAAGAGCCCACTTCCCCAGCCAGAACTTTTCGGCGAAGTCTACGGAACTCTTCTTTCTTCTCGGGCGATGAGCAGCTTTCCTGCTTGTTTCCTCTCCTTCCGTCAGAACTTTGGCCAAGTTCTGCACGTTTCTTCCTGAGACTGGAGCGCTCCCGCAACGCGCGCGCGCGCAGAGACACACAGGGTCCACTCCATCATAGTCTCTGCCACGTGGCGGGTCGGTGTGGGCGGTGCCCACTGAACTGGTTTAGACATAGACGCCTCCAGTTATTTCTGTAGTTTGGGAGAAAATGACTTCTGGATGTCCAGCACTGGTTGGGTGGCTTTGGCCCGGTCTCCTGTCCAGGAGCACTTTTTCTATCTATAAAACCTGATTGTTCAAGTCTTAGAGCTGTAACTGGTTCCAAAGTCAGATTTTTGGATGGAATAGCGTTTTATATTCCAGAAAAGCCCTGTGCAAATTCGAGGAAGTGATGATAATGAGGATAATAATTGTTTATGGAAGCACCATTTACAATAATTCCTGGTTCCCAAAGCAAATCAATACAGGGTTCACTACTGCAGGTGAATATTTGCTGAAAGAAACATTAAATGCGCCCTTTGAGATTTGGTGGGGAAAGGTGGGAAGCCCCGCATCGGAAAGTAAAACGTGCCTACTTCTCAAATGGGTGGCTAAAGCAGTCGCGCCAGCCAATGTAGGGCGGCCTTGAGTTAGGTGAGGGCTAGATCTAACGAAAAAGAAAAAACAAAACGACGATAGTAGAAGAAGGGGCCACCAAAAGACCTCGGGTGTATGGAAGCTCATGGAAGGGAGTGACAGCCATTTTCCCACCTTTCTCTGGCCAGGGACCCCGCAAGCAATTCTAGTTTATTTGATGGTTCCAGTCTTAAATGCCTGCCTTTCAGCTTTCTTGTGCAATTTGGAGAGTTGATCTTAAAGTCCATGGAGCAGAGTAACCTTCCGTGCAGCTCAGAAGTCCAGCAGGGTTCTCCAGGGACTTGACGGCAGTCGGGACGTGCTGCGGTGCCGTGCCAAGCCCGTCGCAGAGGAAGGTGCGCCGCTGTGCCTACAGATCGCACTGCCCCCACTGAAGCGTTAGGCGGCTCCAAACGCTGGCGGGAGAGGCTTCCTGGGAGAAAGTGCATTCTCTGGGCAACAGGCTCAGAGTTGATCGTCAAGGTTTGGGCCCCGGCGGCCAGACTAAAGGAACGCCCTGCAGAGCGTCGGTGCCCATCGCCCCGCCGAGTGACGCCCGGGCGTCAGCCTGTTTTTCGCGCACAACCGGTGCGTAGAGACGCAAAACCGCTCCTGCTCTCGAGGGAAGGCTCTCTCCTCGGTTTCCCAAGGCCAAAGGCCAAGGCCACGCTGATTCCTGAGACCGCGGACGCGGTGCAAGGACTTTGAGTCCAGGTCCCTTCCTGTCGACGAGACGGTGGGTGGGGAACCCAAATCCCCGCTTCTTGGCTGCGCCTTTAGCTTGCTTTAGGGAAAATGCTGGACCCCCAAAGGGTAGGCAAGTGCTGAGTTCACCGCAGATCGGAGGTCGCGTCCAGCCTCCTGGGCTGGCGCTGCTTGGCTCTGCAGCTGCGTAGGGGCGGCGGGCCCCTGCCAAGCCCCTGGGGGGCGGAGAAGAGGCAGCTGCGAGCGCGGATAACCCCGAGGTGACCCGGGCGGGCCCGGCCCGCCCCTTCCCCCTCCCGCAGGCCAGGCGGCTGGAAGCGGGTCCCCGAGCTGCAGGGGGGAGAGGGAGGCGCGGGCTCTGGGCGCCGCGGCTGTCAGTGCGCTCCGACCCGGGGCGCCGCCGGCTCCGCGTCCCTCGCTCGCCTCCTGCGCTCGCCGGAGCGCTCCGAGTGCCTTTTTAGCAGGAGCCAATATCCTTTTGTGCTAATAGGCTTGTCTTCATTTGCTGCCTAATTGGACTATATAAAGCCAATAACAGGCGGGCTCTTATAGCCCGAAGCCAAAGCGCCAAAATCTGAGGCAAGGCGAGTAGGGGGCGGTGGCGCAGGCGGCTGCGGGGCCCGGCTCGGGCTGCGCCTTAGCCTGCCTAATCCCATTTGCCATTGTGCGCGCCCAATCGCCGTATACTCCCCGCATTTAACTTGGATGACATTTTGATTTCATCATTAGCATCCGGCGCCGGATTGACGCAGCCCCAAGCCGGGGAAAGCTCTTGCCGCCTCCTCCCCGGGAGCCGCCGCCGCCGAGCCGCCTAGCTCCCTCGGTGCCGCGGCAGGGCCGCTCCCCGCCCCTGGGCACCCCTCCCCCATGCGAGCCCGCCCCGGCCGGGCCATCACCCCGCCCTCCTGCCGCTGGATTTGCGCCCGGGGCGGCCCCCGACTTTGCGCCCCGTAGTTGAGTTCCGTTTATGGTCTGATTTCCGGCGCCCGTCCGCTCGCCCAGACGCCCGCCTGTCCCGCTCCCTCCCTCCCGGGGACTCGGAGGAGAGGGGACCATGCCGGAGCCCGGGCCGGACGCCCCCGGCACCGCTAGCGCGCAGCCCCCACCGCCGCCGCCCCCGCCTCCCGCGCCCAAGGAGTCCCCGTTCTCCATCAAGAACCTACTCAACGGAGACCACCATCGGCCGCCCCCTAAGCCGCAGCCGCCCCCACGGACGCTCTTCGCTCCTGCCTCAGCAGCCGCCGCCGCCGCCGCCGCTGCGGCCGCTGCGGCCAAGGGAGCCCTGGAGGGAGCCGCGGGCTTCGCGCTCTCGCAGGTGGGCGACCTGGCTTTCCCCCGCTTTGAGATCCCGGCGCAGAGGTTTGCCCTGCCCGCGCACTACCTGGAGCGCTCCCCGGCCTGGTGGTACCCCTACACCCTGACCCCCGCCGGCAGCCACCTCCCGCGACCTGAAGGTACCGAACTCTCTTTGAACTTTCGTTGTCTTCCCCCACGAGCCTTTCCGCACTGCGTCCCATCGCAGCCCTGGGACCACCCCCTCACCCCCC
This sequence comes from Tragelaphus eurycerus, assembly GCA_935064755.1. Lineage (NCBI taxonomy): Eukaryota > Metazoa > Chordata > Mammalia > Artiodactyla > Bovidae > Tragelaphus > Tragelaphus eurycerus. Next base: position 9,574,309 of record CAKXYN010000088.1, on the reverse strand, counting down.
GACCTGCATTGCAACCCACAAACGCGCTTGTTTGGCCAACTTCCTCCGTCCCCTAACTTGGAACTCCTGCCCGCGCGCTCTGTTGCGCTGCCTGGGAATCCAGTCCCACTTGGTGAGAAAAGAAGTGGAGTTGGAGCGCGGGCATGTTGCTCCCTGGGAAAAAGGGTCTCGGGCACGAATGGGGAGGAGGCTTCAGGTGGCTGGGACAAGGGGAACCTGGTCTGGATGAAGGGAGTGACCCGGGGGGTGCCTAAGCTGGAGGAGAATCTGTCCGCGGGCCCCGGGTGGGGGAACTGAGGGAAAGAAAAAAACGGCCATGCCACCGTCTCCGGGCCGCTCCAGCCAGTTCCTGGGAGAAGGTGGTCGGATGTCGGGGCATGGCGCCCCTCTTCTGGCCCAGAGGAGGCCCTTGGGAATGGTGAGGCCTCGAGGCCTGGGGCCCGGAGGCTGTGGCGGTGTGAGCCTGCGGTCCCCCCAGGCGCCAGGCCTCGCTGAAGGCTGTGTCCTTGTGCGTGCGTGCGTGTGTGTGTGTGTGTGTGTGTCTGTGCGTCCGTCTGTCTGTCTCTCTCCAGCCTCGGAGAAGGCCCTGCTGCGAGACTCCTCCCCCGCCTCGGGCACCGACCGCGACTCCCCCGAGCCGTTGCTGAAGGCCGACCCAGACCACAAGGAGCTGGACTCCAAGAGCCCGGACGAGATCATTCTGGAGGAGAGCGATTCGGAGGAAGGCAAGAAGGAGGGCGAGGCGGCGCCGGGCGCGGCCGGGGCGAGTGTGGGGGCGGCCGCGGCGGCAGCGACGCCGGGCACCGAGGACTGGAAGAAGGGCGCCGAGAGCCCGGAGAAGAAGCCCGCGTGCCGCAAGAAGAAGACGCGCACGGTCTTCTCGCGCAGCCAGGTCTTCCAGCTCGAGTCCACCTTCGACATGAAGCGCTACCTGAGCAGCTCGGAGCGCGCCGGCCTGGCCGCGTCCCTGCACCTCACCGAGACGCAGGTCAAGATCTGGTTCCAGAACCGCCGCAACAAGTGGAAGCGGCAGCTGGCGGCCGAGCTGGAGGCGGCCAACCTGAGCCACGCCGCGGCGCAGCGCATCGTGCGCGTGCCCATCCTCTACCACGAGAACTCGGCCGCCGAGGGCGCAGCGGCCGCGGCCGCGGGGGCCCCGGTGCCGGTCAGCCAGCCGCTGCTCACATTCCCGCACCCCGTGTACTACTCGCACCCGGTGGTCTCGTCCGTGCCGCTGCTCCGGCCCGTCTGAGGCTCGAGAGGGGAGGAGGAGGGAGAGCCCGGCCCTCTTCCCAGACCCCAGAGGAGACTGGGCCGGGCAGAGGGCGCCGAGACGTCCAGCGGCCTTCAGGAACCGGGGCTCCGGCGCGCGGCCCCGGCCTCCCCTCCCCCAGTCGGTAGCGTTTTTTTGTAAGTATTTGCAATGCATTTTCGTGCAATTCACCCTTAATGGATTTGAGGCGCTTCCTCTCTTACTTTTGGTTTCGGTTTATATTAAGCAAGAAAGAGACATTTCCAGGTCAAATATTTCGGCTGGAAGCTTTTGTAAAATGTGCGATCTTCTCACCGCCCCCCTACACCCCCAGATTCTCATTGCGCTGTGACTTTTTGGGTTTATTTTTATACAAGGAAAGTAAACGCAAAGCCTGAAACCCCAGTTTATTCATTTTCTAAAGAACTATTTTCAGAAGTCAGGAGAGAGACAGAGAGAGAATTCACATTGTACTTTTATTCTGGATCTCTGGGTGTGGCTGTTCCCCTTCACTCCCAATCAATTATTCCCCAATTTTCAGAATCTGAGCAGCTTCTCATAAGAACCCAGACTCAGGCCACTTTCTGTCTCCTCTCTCCGGCAGAGGTCTGTCGCAGTTCACCTCTTCATCGGTCCCTTTTTGTGATGGATGAATTCTCTAAGTGTTTAAAGGGAAAGGACAAGATAGCCCACAATCAGACTTCTGATTATTGAAACACCTCCACATCTGGCCTGGTGTGAATGGTCTTATTTATCAGTAGCCTCTGTTTGGGAAATTTCATTTGTTGGTAAATTATTACTAATATTCCTATTGTTACTTTGTTCCCTGTTTTGAGTGAGTGATTTCAATATTAAAAAAACCCAAACAAACCTATTTTTTATCCTTTCCCCCTACCTTTTTGTTCTGCAGTAACTATTGTAGTTTTGACCTGTGCAATATTGTACAAAATTTCCTGAGAGCCCTGCTTCTTCCTCTGCAGAGAGAAGCAGATGTTTTCAATGTCTAATCCCAGTCAATCGTTTATGAGGAGGAAATTAAGGAGAAAAGGCGGAAGGAAGGAAACAAGGATAGGTAGCTATGCTCAAAGGAGTAAGATAGGCATACTGGAGCGCTTTAAGTGAAGGACAATCAATTTAGGAGAATTTTAACTTATTTGATAAATGTACAGATTTCTTGTAAAGTTCACCCTCAACTCCTCAGGGCTCCTGGCTCTGCCACCCAATCTTTTTCCTGTCTGCTACACCTGTTGTTCCGCGGTAGTTTGTCCCTCCCACCCATCACCCTCCCCTCTGCCCGGATTCAGGCCCTTTTTAAGAAAAAGAGGTGGGGAGTGTCACAAAATATTGTTAACACTTTCTGTTGTCGTGAAATGGAATTAATTAAAAAGAAAAGCGAAGCATTTCCTGTGGCCAGAGTGTGTAACTTTGGACGGTTTTCCCCAGAGCAGGTGTCTCCGAACTCTTTTCTGCCTCGCTCTCTGGCTGCCTCTGCAGACTGGCCGAGTCCGACCTCGACGTACACCCCTCTAATCGCGAGGCGGCGGAGACAGAGGCGGCTTTGTTCGCGACCAGAGCTGCGCTCTCTCTCCGGTACCGTCCGCCTCTTGAAACGCCCGTGCGAGCAAGGGAAGAATGAGGGGCGGAAGGGGTGAGGACCTGGTCTTATATAGTTCGCGAAATCGAGCGCAGCGACAGCCGCGAGCTGAGATCACTGGTTATTTCCGATTGCAGGGCAGCCGCCTCGAATTCCGTTCCCAGGCCGCGGGGTCCTTTATGAGCCGAGAGCTTCTGGGCAGAACAACCCTGGGCACCGTGGGCGCGAGCGGGGTCGGCTCCGGCTGCCTCTGGGATGTAGGCTGGGGAGGGAAGAAGAGGGTGAACTTGGAGTTTAGCCGGGGGTGGGGGGGGGTGCAGAGGCCGATCGCGACGTCCAGCTGGGAGTGGCCAGGCCGCGAGAGGGCGACCCTAGGGAGGTGAGTCAGCCCTGGAGACCGCGGCTTGCAACTCCAGTATAGGGAGGCCTGGAGGCACTGTGGCTCCTGGAGCGGTTCGGGTGTGGACACGGTCATGGTGTGTCCAGTGCCGGGGAGGAGAGGCTACCCGACTGCGGCGGCGGCGGCGACCGAGAGGACTGTCTCCTCGCGGCCAGATCCTTTTCTGTGCGCCGCGCCAACGCATCGTGGGCGTACGGTTTCTTTGGGTCCCTCACCCTGATCCCAGCCGCTTCCGTTGGAAGCGCAGCGCTGTCGGTTCCCAGGCTCCCGGCGGCCCCGGCCTCCACGCTTCGCGTGGACCGCCTGCCAAGCCCCGCGCTCCCGGAGCCGCTCCCGAGCGCGGGTCCCGAGGGCGGAGGCAGGTGCTCGCTCGGGCGCCTCTCGCCTGCGCGGCGTGGCTGCCTGCCTCAGGGCTTGGGGTCTGCAGGCCCGACTCCTGGCAGGGCGTGTTTGAAGCTGGGGAGCCAAGAAGGGGGAGATGAGGAGCCCGGAGACGGCGAAGATCCCGGCGAGCACACCGCGGGCGCGGCCGCTGGGGAGCGCCTGCACGCGCCCCCATGCCCTCTCCCAGAGCTTTACAGTTGCTCAAGCCCAATCCACACGATTGATTATACTGTGGCTGAAACGTCGAGTATCGTTTTCTATTGACGGGAAACTGCCTCCAAATAAACTGGCATGCGTATTTATGGCAAGATTTAGCCTGGACCTCAGTGGAAGACAGATCTGCCTTTATTTCCCTCTGGTTTGGGATAAAAACGAGGGCATGTGTCACAAGTGAAAAATAAACAGAAATTCGGGGGCCAAATATGTTGTTCCATGTGTTACCTGCAAACACAGTGATGCCTTTTACTGTTGGCAATACTAACTGCGGGACAGGCCAATAACAGCTCATTAAAAATAATGTTGCAATAGCAAACACGTTCTTAGATTTTACAGCCAGAACACGATGTTATCAACTGCCAAAATACTTCTTTATTTGTGTTTGGATTCTAGAAAACGGTTCTTGACTGACCCGGTCTTTACAAAGTCGAGAAATAACTGGTTCTCCACAGGCACAGTTTATTCTATGTCCCAGCCTCCCTTTCCCTCCCTTTGAGGACCCCCGTTGCCCTAGGCCAGAGAGTCCTTCCCAGGAGCCAAGGTGGGCTGTGGCTTGGGACTGGCTGAAATGTGAGCCTAGAAGCCTGCCCAGGCAGCAAACCTCCAACTCGCTCCTGTTGGGTGGTGGTGGGGGGGGGGTGGTCACAGTATTTCCCAGGATGCAAGAGACAGCACGGAAGCTGCTCCCTGAGCATGAAGCATTCTAGGCTCTACTCCAAGCCTGTGTAGAGGTCAAGACAGTACTTGGTGAGACTGAACTGGCCTGGGGTCATCGGGCCCTTGCCCCCCACCCCCACACAGAATGCTTCTGTAGGTGCTGCCTCTGCGGAAATTGCCAGGAGCTTCCGGAACCCCTCAGCAGAAGGGGTTATGTGGGGCGAGTGAGGGTACTTCCACTCAGCTCCTCCAAGACATCTATCCTGGGAAGCCAGAGCTGCTGATGTTCCCTAACCTAGGGCACTGAGCCAATATCCCTGACTTTATCCCTTCAGACGGTGGAATCCAGCCTTTTCTCTGATCCTAACTTCAGATCCTTTCCCCCACGGGAACCCCCAATTAAGTCAGTGCGATAGCATGGCCTCCTGGCTTAATGGTTTCTGCACCATTCAAACAGACACATATGCAAACAACATACAGCATACACTCACACTCATAGGTGATTTAAAACACTCACCCCCCACCCCTGCCACACACACACACTTTAGTTAGAGCTCCTGACAGACCCCATATGCAGGAGTTCCCAGGGCGCAACCTGTATATGCGTTTCGCATCACATCTGCTTGTGATCTGTGTGTCAGCATCACAACAGCAGACACAGTCAGGTACACGTTGTTCTGGGTGCCTGGGCAGCTAGTTTCTCTGATGGCCCCAGGCTAAGGCAAGCTGGGAAGAACCTTGGGAAGAGGACTGGGTAGGGAGCGAGGTGGCACTGCAACCTCTGCGGCACGAAGCTTGAAATTTTCCGAGCAGAGATGCCTCCTGTTCCCTCCTCACCAGCCACCTGGGACAAACTGTGGACGCTGCCAGCATTCTACTGCAGACTCCCATATGCTTATCGGCCAGGACCTCACTCGGAACCGGGGACCCACTGTGCCGGGCTCTGAGGACCGGCGAGCATCTCCGAGCCCTGGGAGACCAGTGAGCAAGCTCTCGAGCTGTTTCTGTTGGCAACACAGATGTATTTCTTTTATTTGGTAGTAAATAGAGCAGGTGTGTGTACATCAAATAAGAGCAAGACAGATATAAACTGCCCCCTCGCCACTGGACGCTCATTCTGAACCAAGACGTCCTTTGGCAGGCCCTGGCACGCCAGAACCCCAGAGCGTGCGCTGGAGGGTAGAGCGGGGAGAAAGAGGAGGAGGCACGCAGGTCGGTGGGATTTGCTTTCTCTTCTGCAAGCGCACGCTGGGGCAGCCTGGGCCCGGGCGATGGGACTGGGGGTCAGAGCTGCGGCCGTCCAGAGGGCTGCTCAGCTTTCGACCCTCGGGGGCTCTGGCGAGAGCTGGCGTCGTTGGGCTGCCTGGGCCCGGGCCAAGCGTTCCTGCTTCTACCGCGCGGGGTACCTGAACTTCCCTTGAGAGGCCCTGCGGGGGGCTGGAGACTTATCTGAGAACCTTCCTACCCGCCTCCAGGGCCCCATGTCGCCCCACCCCTCGCGCTTGTCCACGCCTCGGGCCCTAGATCCATCCCGGAAGTTTCTTCCTCTTAGCGAGCCAAGCGTGGACCGCCAAGCGGCTAGGAAAAGACCCCGCTAGTGGGTCACCGCGACGGGGTCGGAGTGTAAAAGCCGTGAGCCCCATGGAAACCCTCACTTGGGGGGTCCAAAGCACAGCTAAGGAAGCCCCTGGGTTGTCGCCTTCCAGGGCACTTGCACCTGGCCGGGCAGAGGCACTTCTCCGCCCCTCCTCTGGGCTTCCCGCCCACTCTCTGCTCGCCCACCCCCGCCCAGCCTGCTGGCGGGTCTCTGCCTTTTGGGTGCGAGCGATCCGTTCGCCTGGCCGCGCGCATCTCGCAGTGTGCACGGCCACGTGTGCACGTGCGCCTGTCTGGGTGCGCAAGGCGAATGGTGACCTTTGGCCTACAGACATTTGGGAGGGTGCTGTGGGCGGGTGGCGGAAAAGGGCAGCAAAGATAACTGGGCGTGCTGTACTTTGGAGCCCCGCCTGGTGCCTCGGACCCGGATACTGAGATCTGGGATGCAAGATCTGTTCCCGAGCTTGGCGACTCTTTCGGAAGTACCCTGGAGGCTTATTGGGGGGGAGGCGGGGAGCTCCAGCTTCTAGGGAATCCGGTCTCAGACAGCAGCGCAGCGGGTGTCCATTTTTCCGCTACGGACCTTTCCCCACCCTTCTGCCTCCAGGATCCCGTTGCACTTCCACCGTCTGTCCGGGCAGTTTCGGAGACGAGCGACAAGAGATAGTTAGAGGCAGCGGGCCTCCTCGGACAGTTTCCAGGAGATGCCCACTTGTTGTACTCGTCCAGCTCCCTTCCTTGGCTGCTGCTCCAGCCGACGCCTCTTCGCAGCGAAAACTGCCCCCCAAATCTCTGTCGCCGGATTCCTAAAGGATCTCTTCTGATTGCAGTGGACAGAGAGGAAAAAGAGTTGGGGGAGATGTGAGAGCGAAGAGAGCGAGAACGCGCCGAGAGCGCGTTGCTCCCTTTTAGTCTGGAGCTGCCGGGTGGAGTCACCTGGTGTGCCTCACCCGAGCGCTAAAGTCTTAAAGAAAAAGAAAGAATCCCCTTCTCTCGTGAGCTTCGCCGCCCTCGCCCCCCTTGGTGATGGAGTGCACGCATCAGATTTTCATCAAAGTTCTATTAAGTGAAACATAGGTTGCAGGGCACCCTTTGATTGAAACAGTTTAAATTTTAATTGTGTTTTTAATTTGACATATAGTTGCAGAAAGGAATGACACTGCGTCGCCAAGGGGCGGTCGATTTTCTTAATTTCTCCCAGAGGAATTGATGAGTCTATCAGGCCACTAGATTGGAAACCCATTAAAGCTCTCTGGTTAGGCTGTTAATTGGAACTTGATGGATGTGGGGAGGGGGGTGTTGGGACTCGGCTATGCTGATCCAATCTTCATGACTTTCTGTTTTCCAATAAATTACACAATTCATTTTCCAGCCGCAGATTACATAAATTGTACACCTCTGGGGCTCTCTTTTTCAAATAGGGAGCCCTTTTCCCCAAAAGCCTATTGCAAGATGTCATTTGCACCAAAGAACGAACAGCAGAGGCCCTTGAATGAAAATCGAAACATAATCAACGTTTATACTTAGAAAATTTATTGAGATCATTTTCTCTGGTATTTCCTTATTTTAAAGTTTCGACGCGCCATATATCATAATCCACTCGCGCAAAGACGGGGGGGCAGACTGTGTTTAATATTTATCGAAGCTTGATTCCAAGATCAAACTTGTTTATGACTTCATCTGTCATTTCAGAGGGAGCCTTCTTCCACTATTACCCGGCTCAGCCAGCCTATTTCCCGACTGCCGCAGAGCAGAGAGGATCAATTTTTATTAGGCTCCTCGGCAAGTTTGCTCTGGGCCGCTTTAATATTGAGCAGCGGCATAATCTCGAGACCTAAACTTTAAGCGTCCTTTCAGTCTCGGAAAGTTTATCATTCCTTGAAACTCGGTTTTGCCTAATTCCCAGGAAAGAGGGAGGGGAGGGGGAAGAGATCCCAAGGATGACGAGGGGCCTGACTCCCGCGGTAGCGGCTGTTAAGCTGGTTGATCTAAGAAGGGGCGGAGCTACCCCAAGACCAGGAGGGTGGGGCGGAAGGTGGGACCAAGTTGAAAGATTGTCAAGCTCGAGCGCGGAGAGACGGGGTGTCTGTGGGTGGTGGTTTCTGACGCTGAAGGTTCCTGGCCGTCTGGTTTGCAGCTGCGCTCAGCCCAGGAGAGGGCGTCTGGGCCTCTGCCTTCGCCATGAAGTCTCTGGGACCCACCTCCCCCAAAAAAATGCCCCCACGGAAGGGCGGGGAGATTCTGTCCTGGCCCTCTGGCCCTTGCAGTGGAACTGCTGTCCGTAACCGAGGGGCAGCGGGAGACCCCGCCCGTGACCGGCTGAAAGGAGAGGAGGCGTGGAGGACCCGTTTGCCCGGTCTCCCCCCACAGCCTCTCCGCTGCAACCTCCCCGCCCTCGGCCTGCGCCACCACCACCATTTCCCGGGCCCTGGGCAGTGTGTCTGTGGCGCTGCAGCGCACGTTTGCGGACCGAATGCGTGCCACGGCAGAATCGTTTATGCAGAAGCAAGCCTGAGGGGTAGGTGTTCGCGTCCGAAGAGGTGCCTGGGAGGAGGAGGAGGCTGCGCAGGAGCGCGCGCCTGTGTAGACCAGACAGTCGAAGCGATCGCAAGGAGCGTAGCACCGGGCCGGAAGGCTCCTTCTGACTTCCCTCCCAAAACTAGCCCGCGGAAGCGGGCGGTGGTGGCGGCTGGGGGTCGCGAGGCTGCACGGTTTCTTAAGAGTCCTCAAACCAGGCTGCATGGCTCCCCACCACCGTCTCCCCGCCCCCGAACCTGGGAGCTGTTTCTCCGGGGCTCATCCCAGAGGCCCCGCCGCTGCCACACCTGGCCACTGCCTTGGCTGAGGCCAACTCCACACAAACACTAGTCCGTGCGGGCTTGAGATAGCCGGGGTCCTCACAGTCTACCCCGCAGCCGCTCCCAAGCTTAGCATCAATGCTTGTCCCGCCCCTTGCCCATTCCCAGGGCCGCGTACAGGCAGTGGGACAACCTCGGGTTTCTATCTTGCTTACTCTACTTGGGTTGGTCACTTTTTTTTTCCCTCCTGGGCCTCAGTTTCCCCGACTGTACATTGGGCTAAGGATTGGCACCACGGGTTTGCTCTGAGGATTCAAGTGAAGAATTATTAGATGAGCTCAGGATAGTCCAGGTTGCCGGCGTCGAGTATTTGCTAGCTCAGAAGGGTTCAACGAAAGCCCTCCTCCTACCCCAAAGGCTGTTTTTTCCCCAGGCTCCGCTCGCCGCGTCGGCCTGTTTCCCGCGGGGTGGGCCCAGCCCGGCCGGGAGACCCGTGAGGAGAGGTCGCAGGCGGGTGCGAATCGGCTGTTGGTTTCCAGGATGCTCCCTTCTACCCCGCAACCGTGCGGGGGCGCGCGGGCCGGGCTGTGACGTGGCCCGGGAGCTCGCGCCGCGGCCGCGCAGAGGAGGACGCGCAAATTGTATTTCAGCACCGGGTCCTTCCGGGTTAATGAGCTGACACCATGATTAAAGCTGACCATTTGTAATGTGTCTCGACCCCGCCGCCGAGACCTGAAGAGGTTAATGTGGTGACGGAGGCCGGCACCTGCCCCTCGCTGGCCTCCCTCCCGGGCCGTGGCGCACTGCCTCCGGCCCCCGCCCCCCTTGCCTCCCCCCCCTCCCCCTCGCCTGCCCCTGCCCCCGCTGCGCCGCTGACTCCTAATCAATTAGCCCGTTAACGAGCCCTTGGAGGAGTTAAGTAGGGAGAGGTTCTGCCACGGGTAGGGCTGCAGTCGGTAACTCACCGCGGCTAATGATATTATAAGCGCTTTATTCAATAACCCGGGCGCGGCGCGGTCGAGGAGGGAACTGCACCGTCATGGGGGCAGCGTCTGGACATTTGTGGGGACCGATTCAGAGTCTCCTCTCTCCCTTGGCTGCGTTGGTGGGGGTGGGGGGCACCATAGGGTCAGGGCTCCTGGGATCATTTGGCCGAGCCGTTCCGGAGGCTGCAGACCCGGGGCTGAGGTCGTCTGAGCACCTTGGAGTCTTGCCTCACCTTGGGTTCCTCCAGGCTTGTGTAGACAACTACGCCCCGAAACGTTTTGCCTGCGTCGCGTGGGTTCCGCATCTGGTACCAGTTGATCTGGGAATTAAAAGAGCAAGAGTCAGGGCTTTGAGGGGGCCGTGCAAACGCCTTAGGGAACTATGGTTAACTGAGCGCCGACCGCAAGCTGTACTCAGAATTAGGCACTTTGACCTCACTTAGCTTCTTCGAGGGAATCGTTGCTTTCCCCTAATTTTAAAAATGAGAAAACCAAGGCTCAGGAAGGTTAAGAATCCTGTTCAAGGTCACCTTCCCATTTGAATACCCTTTGCCTAATCCTAAAACCATGGTCCTCATCTCCTTCTCCCCTTTCCTAGAGCAGATCGCTTCTATTTTTGCAGCAATTCCCTGACCTCCAATATTTACGTAAAAATGAGAGTCAGGGAAGACAAGGCCGAGCTTTGGGCTGTTTACAGAGGTTTACAGGGCACATTTCATTCCTACCTAGGCCATTCTCAAAACAGGTGAAGGGAAGGGGATATTAATGGGTGCGTATCACCTATGAGAACAGTGAGGCTCTGATTGGGACTTGACTTGTCCAAGTTCACCTAGCGTGTAAATGGTAGTGCTGGGACTTGAACTTGGTTCTCCTGAAACAAGATCTAGGGCCTCCCCCACCCCCCACAACGATCATGCAGTCTTGCTGGGCCCCTGACAAGGTTGGGGGCTGTGGCGAGGAAGGGCCAAAGTTGTCTGATGCCAGGCCTCCTAGTTAAGCTTCTAGGAAGAGCATCAGTTCCCATGCGCAGGCTCCTAAATCCCACGACCCCCAACCTCCCCCGCGGGGCGCAGAGGCCTGCCAGCCCTACCTGCCTGCCCAGGAGAGAGGGGATGAGAGGTTGGGGAGGGTCATGGCGCAGCCTATGAGCCCTTTGAGGGTGTGAGGGCCTGCGTCGCCTAAAGGAGGCATGGGGCCACTCCAGTTCTGAGCCCCGAGCTGCCCCTGTCTCTTGAGAGGGCCGGGGTCGGAGCCATCAGAGATGCCACAGAGGCTAAGAACCTAGGTGTCATCCATCCTGCTTTCGGTCCAGGCTGGTTGGACACAGCAGATGCCCGCTGGGTTCTTCGCGAGCTCGGGGAGGACAGGGGCTGTGAGAGCCCGGCCTGTGCTTTTTGAAATTTTCCGGGGCCGCTCGGCGGCGCTGCGATTGGCCGCGTCCGTGTAACCTCTATGCAAATGAGGCCGCGCCACCTCCGCGCCGCCGGGGACCCGGCGAGCTGGCGGGCAAGGAAGGGGCATTCAAGCCGGGGCTGGGCGGGCGCACCTGAAGCCGGGCGGGCAGGGACCCCAGCACAGCTGTCGGGTGCCCGCGTTTCCCCCGCGCGGAGGGGACGCCTCGCCAGCTTCGCCGCCCCCTCCTCCAACCTCCCCCTCCCCGCCCCCTCCCCCCCGCCTGCCTGCCTGCACCACCTTCCACCCAGATCATTTCTAAAGGGAGTTCTTGGTTTCCTCCGATTTCTTATGAACCCAGGATGGGCAGCAAGGAAGATGCGGGCAAGGGGTGTCCGGCGGCCGGCGGCGTCTCCAGCTTCACCATTCAGTCCATCCTGGGCGGGGGCCCCTCGGAGGCGCCGAGGGAGCCGGCCGCCTGGCCGGCCAGGAAGCGCAGCCTGTCCGTGTCCTCGGAGGAGGAGGAGCCGGACGACGGCTGGAAGGCACCCGCCTGCTTCTGCCCAGACCCGCACGGCCCCAAGGAGCCCGGCTCCAAGCACCACCCCCCCATCCCCTTTCCTTGCCTGGGTAAGGATCGCACGCCGCCGGGTCGGCCTGGAGCAAGCTCTAGGGGAGGGAAACTGTGCTGGGGCTCTCGCGTCGGGCCCCCGCCCCCGGCCAGAGCCGCGGCCGCGCGGGGTCCGGGGCCGAGGGTGGGGTGGGGGGCGGAGAGGCGTGCTCCGCGCTGACACCTCCGCCCCGCGGGCGCTCGGGAAGAAACCGGGAACACAGATGCCGCGCGGCGCGGTTTGGGTGAAGGTTGGGTTGAAGGGAGTGTATTTGTGGGTTTGGCACAGGGCCGGCCGCTCTCAAGGCTCTGCAATATCCCCTTTGCACATCGGATACTTTCTGCACACGAGGTCTGGAAGTCGGATCTGAGCGGTCCGCCCGTCCGTCTCTACCGCAATCTCCTTCTGCGTCCTTTTCTTCTCTCTCTTCCCCTCTCTTCGACCTCTGCCTCTCTGTCTCCCCTCCTCCTCCTCAGAATGATTAGCACTCCAAGATGATTGACAATGGTGCCTTTCAGAGATGATTCTTCTTTACAACATCTGACCAAGGGGAGCCCCGTGTCAGTCCTTAGCGTGATTTCCGAACAAACGGCCTGTGAAACGATGCCACCCTATAAAGCTCAGGGAACTCTTCCAGCTCAGTTACTACAAGGCAAAATCTTTTAAAAAGATGCTAATGTTCCCCCTCCAGACCTCCTCCCCCTGTTGCCACACGTCCTTTCAGGAAGCTGGGAGCACAGAGACCCCCAGGCTCCCAAGTAGTTGGGTCCCTCTCCTGTCGCTTTTCAAAAGCCGGGTGCCGCTTTTTGGGTTTCAGCGAGAGGTCGAGAAAAGTAGGGGCTGAGATCCAGGAAGATGGGAACCAAGGCTGCAGGCGCCAGCCAAGCCCCTGGTGCTGGCAGGAGCTGGGGGTCCATGAGGCTCCCTAATTCCATGGCTCTCTTATCTGTTGTCACTCCCCAGGTACCCCCAAGGGCAGCGGAGGCGCGGGGCCGGCGAGCTCGGAGCGCAAGCCTTTCCTTTCTTCTTCGCACCCGGACTTTAAGGAAGAGAAAGACAGGCTCTTGCCCGCAGGCTCGCCGTCGCCGGGGCCCGAGCGGCCGCGGGACAGCGGCGGCGCCGAGCGGCAGGCAGGCGCGGCCAAGAAGAAGACGCGCACGGTCTTCTCGCGCAGCCAGGTGTACCAGCTCGAATCCACCTTCGACATGAAGCGCTACCTGAGCAGTTCGGAGCGCGCCTGCCTCGCCTCCAGCTTGCAGCTGACCGAGACCCAGGTCAAGACTTGGTTCCAGAACCGCCGCAACAAGTGGAAGCGGCAGCTCTCCGCCGAGCTGGAGGCGGCCAACATGGCGCACGCGTCGGCGCAGACTCTGGTGGGCATGCCGCTGGTGTTCCGGGACAGTTCGCTGCTGCGCGTGCCAGTGCCGCGCTCGCTCGCCTTCCCCGCGCCGCTCTACTACCCGGGCAGCAACCTCTCGGCCTTACCTCTCTACAACCTCTACAACAAGCTCGACTACTGATAGCGGCCCGGCGGCCCCGCGCCGCGCGCTCTCCCGCCCGCTCCCCGCCAGGCTGGCGCGGGCTGCCCCTGCCCCGCCCCCCCCTACTCCGGAGCAGGCGGCGCGTTTCCAGAAATACTACGAAATACACCATGTGTATTCATTATCTCTTATTTATGGCTTTTGCCCTACTTTGGTTTGATTGTTTCTGGTATTTATCGGCATCCCTCCAGCCAGATCATTTGCTCTCTATCCGCCCCCCACCCTCAAACAAACCAATACGTTTTGAAAACCATTTTGGAGGGGACATTCTAGGGTGGTGGTCGGACAGGGAGTTTCGGTCAGATCGACACTAGCCGGTAGGACAAAAAAAAATCAGAAAAAAAAACCCCACACCAAAGCAGATACATTCCTATCCCCGTAAATACACCTGTATATATGTACACGCACACACGGCCGGCCAAGCCAGTCCTTGGGGGCTTTGAACAATGATCTCAACGCCTCTTTTCATTTCCCTTGTCCCGAGGATGGATAGAGGCGAACGGGGGATAGATTTCAGATCTGTAAATATTTTTAAAAAGAAAAAATAAAACATTTTAAGCATCGTTGCTAACTTTGGTGCAATTGATTGGCCGCCGTGCTTATGCGCAGGTTTTTGTCGCTTTTCCACGGAGTTGGTTGCAGGCGTGCGTCAGAGGAGGTCTGGCTCTCCCCACGTGGAAGGTGGGGCGGAGGTCAGAGGTTAAGGGTCGGGCGTCGCCGAGATGGCACGTGGGCTGGAAGCGCACCCCATTCCACTAGCGGGTGCCCTAGTCTCCGCGCGGGCGGAGACTCAGCCCGGCCGGAATCCAACTCCCGGGGCGCTGAGAGGAATAGATGCGGGACTGCAGTTGCCAAAGCAGTTGCCTCCTGGAACGAGCTTCTTTCTAGCCGTGGGAGCGGCTTGGGGTTGGCGACAGCGTAGGGCTGTGCGACGTGGTCCAGTCAGTGACAGGAGCCTCCTCTCCGAGGGCACAGGGCAGGTGGGGCGGCCCTGCCTGGATCACGTGTCGAGCCCGGTTCGCTCGTCCCCCAGCCTGGCGCGACAAGACTTAACAGCCGCTCGCAGTTTCCAAGCCGCAGGCAGGGTTGCGCGTCCGGCGCGGCGCAGGAAGAGGGCACAGAGAGGCGGCCCTTCGGCCGAGGAGGGATGAGGCCCGAGACCCGGCAAAGAAAGCTCGGGAGGCAAAGGCTCCTCCCCACACTTTTTGTTGTTGTTGTTCGTGGTTTTGCATGGAGCGTGGCTAAGTGGCCCAGTGTCGGGCAGGCACGTGGCAGCTGGCACTGAATGGAACCTTGATGCGCTGTCTGCGCGCCCACGGATTTCGGCGCCCCAACACCTGCCGCCGCACCCTGGTTTGGGAGGGCGCGGCATCAAGAGAACAGAGGCGCGCGAGTGTTATGCAAATCGCAGGCTTGCAGTGTTAGACCGCAGCCACCTGTTCCTTGTAAAACGTCGGAAAAAAAAAAAAAGTCTGAGCTTTGAGGAGGCTGACTGTTCAGTGTCACGTGAGTCGAGCTCCCGGGTTCTCCGGCCCGAGCTACTCCTTAGCCTCTGCTAAGGTGCGTGGAGTCGAAGCGCGGAGGCGGGATCTCATCCTCTAGAAAGAAAAACTCGACTTGATAGGCCGGACTCTTGGAGTCAAGAGACATGAAAATTATCTGCATTTTGTGAAAGTATGCAGGATATCTGTAATCCGTCTATGTGACCCACAGTATCAGGTCTAAAATACCTGATGTCTTATTCATATTTGAGGTTTCTATTTTTTTCTTCTCACATTACATTTCATGAAATTTACAATCTGTGTCAAGATGACACCTGAAGGATGCTACCCAAGAACCCATGTGCCAAAGTTGTTAGGTCAATTGCATTTATTTAATTCCAGCTGAGTTCAATATTTACTGAGCCCTAGTAAGTAGGGCTGGGAATTATGCTAGACATCGGCCAGTCAGAGAGAGAAAACTAACACTGCATCTTTCTTCTGACATTTTTTGGTACACATATTTCAATGATGTTTTCTCCTTCCAGATGACCCGCTCTAAGTTTTTCTTTTCCTCTCAAGTTGCTCTTTGAATATTCTATGCAGATTTAACCAAATTGCCTTCAAGGAACTGCTGCTATGTCGCTTCAGTCGTATCCGACTCTGTGCGACCCCATAGACGGCAGCCCACCAGACTCCCCATCCCTGGGATTCTCCAGGCAAGAACACTGGAGTGGGTTGCCATTTCCTTCTCCAATGCATGAAAGTGAAAAGTGAAAGTGAAGTCGCTTAATCGTATCCGACTCCTAGCGACCCCATGGACTGCAGCCTACCAGGCCCCTCCATCCATGGGATTTTCCAGGCAAGAGTACTGGAGTGGGTTGCCATTGCCTTCTCCACTACTTGTAAGGAAATATTTCATCCATATCATTTTGGTCCTCACTTCGATAGATTGTTTTTTAAAAAGAGATGATGGTTTTACCAGTAGTAGATCACTGTATCTTTCTTGGGCTTACTTCTTTTATAGGAAGTGGTTTTGTGTAGACAGTTAACGGCAAAGTGGTTTTTGCCCTTAGGATTTTAGGGATGATCCTTTTCGTTTGTCATATAGTGGATATATCACTTTTTTACTAATCCAGAAATTAGGAGTCAAAGATGATCCAACAGTGTGATTAGTTTCTAGGAATACCTCTTTCTTATAGGTAACTAAGTACACACACACACACACAGACACAGACACACACACACAGAAACACACACAGCTTTGCATTTGGATTTAAGATGTTCAAGACTCCACTGTGGCCAGATTTCCGATCTCAAGACTATCAATTCATTTGAATAATCAGCAAAATCATCAGCCTACTTTCAGGCTCTAAACTGGATTTAAAAGATTGACGTTTCTTAAAACTCAAATCGAGTCCGGCTGCAACTGCCTGTCCAGAGGGACCTGAATCATACACACACTGGATAATGAAATACACTTAGATTTTATTAGTGGATAATTCATGCTCAGAATCTTGAACACTAGTAGAATTAAATAAACAACTGGGAGAGGGAACCAAATAAAATTATTTGGAGATAAAATTATTTAGCCAAAATTAGAATGGAGGTAAGGCAGTGCACTTTAAAATTCTTAACCTAGCCTTTAAGTTGTTGAAAGAGGAGAGAGAGAAAACCAAGTATGAGGACTGGTGAGGATGCTGGGAAAGACTGAGGGCAGGCGGAGAAAGGGACGTCAGAGGATAAGATGGTTGGATGGCACCACCAACTCAATGACCATGAGTTTGAGCAAGCTCCCAGAGTTGGCGATGGACAGGGAAGCCTGGTGTGCGGGAGTTCACGGGGCTGCAAAGAGTAGGGCACAATTGAGCGACTGAATTGAGAGAGGGGAAGAATCTGTATTTTGGCAGGAATATCATCAATACTGGGCAGAAGAGTGGTGGTTGTATGTTTACTGTATCATGATTCATAAAAAGAAGTGCACTTGAGTCAGTGTATATGAATGCATGAAGACCAACAACACCTTTTCTCTATCGAGTTGCCTTAGAAACTAAACACTTTAACCTCAACAATTTTCTCCCACTTCATACAAGATTGTATAATAAAGTAAGATTTTTTTCCCCACAGTATAAAAGGCAGTGAAAAAGATGGTATAGCACGGATTAAATTGAAACATTTCAGCATGCTTTCGATATTCAATAGTAACTGAGTCACCACATTCTAGTTATTAAGTATTGCTTTTCTTCATGGAGACCAAAGTATTTCTCATTACAGGAGCAACCTTCTTGATTCTATTTCTGGAGGATTCTAGAAACAGAAAATAGAGCTGAGCCTGTAAGTCTAGAGTGTTGTTGGGGTGTGAGAGAGTGGAATAGAGAAAAGCTTGTGGCTGTCATTTTAAGGTCCTACTTGGACATATGTCTGTAAGAGGCTTTTGAGCTTTAACACACTTAAGAGTAATTATCTGTTTCCCAGTCTGTCCAACCTTCTGGAAAAACAGTTCCTCCAGATCAAGAACTGATCTGATTAATGCTTTCCCTCACTCTTCTCCCTAGGCCTGGCACGAACTGGGTGCTCAATAAATGTTTGCAGAAAGATGGATTGAAGAGATAAAGCAGAGTATAAATAAGGATTAGTTTCTCTGAAGTCAGGAGATCTTCGACAATGGGAAATGAGAGCGCCTGCTTCATAGGTGGAAAGTCCAGGAAATTAAGAAAAAAGTGGGGCAAAACATTAGTTAGAGCAAATATTTTCTTCTCCACTTTTGGTTAACTTCACCGGATATGTACGTCCAGTGGAAAGGACACTAATTCAGTCCTATAAAAGTACTGACCAAAATGGAGTTCTTGTGTCTGAGACATGGGGAGGGCTACAAGAGTCAAATGGAAAGAGCATCTTTCCCGCCTTCTATTCAGAGGACAGGACAAGCGTTGGCCACAAGGACTACATTTCCCAGCATGCCCCACACGAACAGGAGAGGGCGTGAGCTCCGCCTTGGCGCGATGCTCTTTGGGAGTTGTAGTTTTCACGCGTCCAGCACCGCCGGGGCGCCTCAGCCTGGTGGCGGAAAGCAGTCACGTGATCGGAAAGGTTGCCGTTTGCCTTTGTGCCGGAACAGGTTGACTGGGTCGCCCGAGCCCGGGCCTTGGGATGGACCAATCGGCTGCCACAGCAGGAGACGTTGGCGTTTGAAATCAGCCAATGACAGGCTTTGGCTGGAGCTTTGTCTCCGCCTACTTCGCTCGACGCGCGAGAGCGGCGGAGGAAAGCGAGGTGGCGGCGAGTGGCGGCGGGCGCGGCGGCTGAGTTGCTTCTGAACGGAGCCCGAGGTAGCGGGGCGAGGTGGCCGGGCGCAGGCACGGGCTTTCCGGGGATGCCCTCGGGGTTCCCAAGCCAGCGGAGTAGTACGCTGGGAACCGGGTTCACTTTCACGGCTTTTCCTTTTTATTTGAGAAGCACGCGGGGCGGCAGGCCCCTGGGGCGGGGGATGGGGAGAGGCTGGCGTGCAGAAGCCCACGGCGGGGGACGGTGTGGGTCCGGCGGGCCGGGCTGGAGTCAGGGGTGTGGCGGCGCGGGCCCGGCGGGTAGGGAAGCTCTGGAGGGGCGGCGGGGAGGGAGGTCGATGAGGCCCTTACCGGCGAGGGCGCGGCGGTCCTGCGCAGGCGCAGAGGGCACGTCGCCGGCCTTTCCCTCGGTCCCGCCCCCCCGAGACACCCCCACCCCACCTACTCCGCAGCCCTTCTGCGAGTCGAGCCTCGCGACCCCGGCCTCTTGGGGAGACTCTCACCAGGCCCTTGTTCCCTAGATGACCGGTTCTAACGAGTTCAAACTGAACCAACCCCCCGAGGACGGCATCTCCTCGGTGAAGTTCAGCCCCAACACATCGCAGTTCCTGCTGGTCTCCTCCTGGGACACGTCCGTGCGCCTCTACGATGTGCCGGCCAACTCCATGCGCCTCAAGTACCAGCACACCGGCGCCGTCCTGGACTGCGCCTTCTACGTAGGTGTTCTCCGTTTCAGCTCCTGCATCCTTTTGAGTTTTATGGTGTCCCTCGTGATCAGCGTCCCTTTTGCAGTGTTGGGCGAAGGTTCTTGTCGGTAGAGTCATTGGACAGCGCCCCTCTCTTTCCCCTCCTCCCCCCACCCCCACACTTAACTTTGAGGTTCCGGTGCGGCTTTGTTTTGCGTTTTGGCCTTGGGGACTTGACAGACGTCAGGAACTGGGTCTCCTCTTAAGCTTCTGATGGAGTTAACACTGAATTTTTCTGGACAGAATGAACTTGAAACTCACAGCAAGACTGTAAAATTTGGCCGTCTTAACTTATTAAAAGGTTTGTTTGCTAGTAAATGGAAATACGTATTGGCTCTCAGCCAGTGCGGTGAACAGTTCTTAATTTGCTTGCATAGTAGTTTGGGTGACTACTTAGTTTGTTTACAATGAGTGAGCCCAGCGTACTTCATTCTGAGCATAAACTGAGGAGTTGGCTGGTAGATACAGGAATTTTTCAGCACTTTTTTCATTTAAAAATTATTAAACCTAAAAGAGTCAACTTTACAAGTAATCGAAGGATGAAATTTAAAACCACAGTTAGATACTGTTTACTCCTAATAAACTCATTGTGATATAAGAAATTATAAGTAATGCTGAGCAGGATGTGATAAGGCTGTCCATACCCTAGTTTTCCTTAGTCTTGCTCCTAGAAAACGCTACTAAAAATGCTTATCATGTAGTTGTTTATTGAAATAAAAATGTGAGAAAAATCTTTTGACAATGAGAACATAAGAACATTGAAAGTTCATTTATAGTATGGGTTATTATGAAATCACTACTGATAATATTTCTGTGGATTGATTAATGACATGGGCTATATTCCTGAAACTAAAAAGTATCCAGAGTTTGATTTCAAATTTTATTTTAAAATTATAGCTGTTTTTATAAGAGAAGATTAGAAGAGAGATGGTAAAATGTTGGCAGTAGTTATCTAGGTGACTGGGCTACAGGAAACATTTTCCTTGATAGTATTTTCCCAATTCCATAACCTTTTACACATGTGTGCTCAGTCGTGTCCGACTCTTTGCTACTCATGGACTACCAGCTCTCCAGACTTCTCTGTCCATGAAATTTTCCAGGGAAGAATACTGGAGTGGGTTGCCATTTCCTACTCCAAGGTTAAACACTTTTTTAAAGCTTTGTAAGTTTTGAGTGACTTGAAACTTTTATTTTGTAGGATCCAACACATGCCTGGAGCGGGGGATTAGACCATCAATTGAAAATGCATGATTTGAACACCGATCAAGGTAACATAGCCACATTTTTACCAGTTTATTGTTTTCTTAGCTCATGCTTACTTACAGATGTTTAAGAAGAGTAGTTCCTGAGTTGCTTAGATAAAAGTAAAAGTGGCTTGAATTTAGGACTTTTTTGTTTAAATGATAACCATTAAGTTAGAATCACAAAATATTATGTATGTATTTAACAGTGTAACTCATTGTGATCTCCATCCACAGTGTTTACATGAAGTGGCATTTACATATTTGACCTTTACCCTGCCCTCAGAAGGGGACTGGATCTTGCAGTGTTCTACCTTGCAGTAGAATTTTTCCAGGATAGTGCTGATGTTTCAGAGTTCTCTTTTCAGAAACTAATATAGTTCAGACTGAAGGAAGACAGAGTTTTAAAAATCTAACATTATAAAATAGCCAATCCTGTCTGGGTACCAAAGTAACCCAGCTTGTATGATTGTTTAGCATAGAACATTCTTCACTTGCATTTATTGAATGAAGGACAGGGTAGCATGTTTTCTTTTAAGCGATGAAATTAATTACCCACATTTTTATTGTGACTTTGGAGTAGAATAGAGATTGGAATGGAACTCAAATACACAGAGCTCTCTAGTGAAGGTTTTTTGTTTATGTTGTATATGCACATGTTAGACATACATGTACTTGAAGAACATAGCAAGGTACAGAGATAGGACTCAATGAGGATGAGTTGGACAGTGAGAGAATGGATGGAGGATGGGCGCTATATTTTATCCAGAAAGAAAAGAAGGATCCAATCAGAAGAGGCTTTTATGTGAAAGCTGTTTCGTTGTGTAACTCACAGCTGTGGATGTTCAGTTTTGTTTGCTACCAGTTTTTTCTAATTAATAAGTTAGCTTGCAGGTTTAGGTTCTATTTGTTTGAAAACTCAAGAAAACACCAAAAAGCAAGCAAAGATTTTTGATGCTGGAGACCATAATTAAGGGAATTAGCTGCTTATTCTCAGAAGGTCTTTGCTGAATTTTATGAGATACTTTTCTTTCTTGTTTAAATGGAGTGTTTTAAACAGGTAGTTTCTCTCTTTGAGGATCAGAACCACATACTGTCTGTATTTGTTGTTACCTTAGCGTGTGATAGAGATTCTGGCACATAGTAGACAGTTAGTAGATGTTAGTTGAATGAATGAATGAGATAATGTGAAGAGTTGAAATTGAAAGGGAAGAAATTGTATATTAGAAATTTGATAAGCTTCCCTGGTGGTCTAGTGGCTAAGACTCCATGCTCATAATGCAGGGGGCCTGGGTTCAATCCCTGGTCAGGAAACTAGATCCCACATCCACAACTAAGACCTGGCATAGCCAGATAAATATTAAAGAAAGAAAGACATAGAACCACCGTGAAAACCAAGTGGTTATTAATCCTGAGCCTCCCTGCCTTCCTCATCCCCAGCTTTCAGGTAATCCTGTTAGCACTTAAATCTGTTTGTTTGAAACATCAGCTTAATGTGATACGTTTTATCCAGATCCCTTGGACCAGAGTTCTCCACTCAAGTGTTCATTCAACAGGTATATTTTGAACACTTACCATGTGTCAGAACATGCACTGCATACAGTCAGAATTATAGAGTTGAAACAAGGTTCCTAATTTGAAGGAATCTAGAATCAAGTGATGAAAGTAACTGATACACCATCATTATAATGTAGTCTGAAACTCAAGGTGGCTTTTCATATTACTGTGCCAGTGAATCAAGCTATTCTATGTAAGATGGACAGAGGTGAATGAATGACTTTAGTCCCGGAGAAGTTTTTCTATGTGTAGATACTTGTGTTGAGTGGGTGGAAGTGGATTCATTACAGTAGAATGAATGTTTCTTTTGTTGATCACCTGAGGAATCTTTAGTAAAGCTAGGTGTTGGTTGTTGGTTTATTTTTATTCCTACAGAAAATCTTGTTGGAACCCATGATGCCCCTATCAGATGTGTTGAATACTGTCCTGAAGTGAATGTGATGGTTACTGGAAGCTGGGATCAGACGGTTAAATTGTGGGATCCCAGAACCCCTTGTAATGCTGGGACCTTCTCTCAGCCTGAAAAGGTAGGCTTTTTATGTTCATGACAGGAATTATGGTTCTTGGGGTGTTTGATAAATGATGAAGATAATGTTGAATTTAGAGGTTAAGAGTTGATGAGTCTATTTTACAAACCCAACTAAATATGTAAAGGAAAACTAATCTTCATATTTGGGTCAGCTTTTTCCTGTCAGTTGTCACATTTGTACTGGATAGCACTAGTGATAAGCCCACTTCCATGTATTGTAATGCTTCAGATCCTGGGGCTGAGAAGCAACTTTTCAGAGAAGTCATTTAGCAAAGACTGAAATTGAGTTTGACTTCCCCAAGGAGGAAGTGGGATGGAGCATTACTTATTTTCACTTATGGCCTGAGCTTTCTCTTTAGTTGACTGTGAGAGGGTGAAATGGGTTATCATTTAAAGTTTAGTGAAAAAGATGTTCTTTGTTCGCTGGCTTTTATAATTTTATTTTTAATACTGACAGAGGTAGTTGAAGGAAGCTTCTTAAAACTGAAATGTTGTGTATTATTCTAACCTTTTGATCTGTACAATGAAAGTGTAATTGAGCATTTTTGCTGTATCCTCATCAGACTTTATCAGGTGGTAGTTAATTTTAAAGATTGATTGTTTTAGCAGTTTAAAGGTATCCTTCACTTGAGTCTATTTCCTCAGTGTAAATATACTATTCAGTTCCTGTTAGCTGTCATTATATACTGTAGTGCATCCAAAGAGCCATTATTTTTGTCATGTCAGAGTCGAATCTACTCCTGGCAAGACCTTTGTTCAGAATAAAATAATTGCATTGTTTCTAGTTTTGATTTATGGTTGTATGTAACATGTTAAGAGCTGTGATAAATTGCTGACAGAATATCATATAATGGACAGCCACACTGAATCAAGCTGCTTATTGGTTCAGCAAGGTTCATTATGTCACTTTTTTTAATACGGTCTTTGATAAATGTATATACCTAGTCAGTAGCATGACAGTGTTTTTACTTGATTTACGATCAGTGGGGATAGAAAGCACTGTTAGAAGCTTGTGTGTCACCTGGATAGTAAAGATTTAAGATAAAATTCACATTCTGATTGTACTGTTATAAATTGATCTTTTTCTGGATTCTTTGTTTTTTGAATTCGGCGTTTCATGTGTATTAATGCTAATTTGTTTTTCTGCAAATGTTTTTTGAATAAACAGCAGTAAATCTTACTATATCTCTTATTGAAACACACTTGTATTAAATCTACTGTTTTGAGTCTTTTAAATTCTGTGTTTTTTTCCCTTGGCCAAATTAGTTGTTGAATTTTAAGGTTAGATTGTAGAAATTATCAGGTTATTATGTTCTTAAACCCAATCCCACCACCTCTGCTCATTGCCCTCCCTGGGGGGCAGGAAGCGGGGGACGCTTACGTGGTTAATAATGTTAGTGATAACTAACCATAAGCTTTAATTACTGAATGTTAAAGAGATGTCTTACCATGTAATGAGGCCTCTTCATTTTTTATAGTGATTCTTCAGGTTTTAAAATATTAAATTAGATTAAATTAGTTGCTTATTAATTGAAAGCAATGATCAGAACACAGTTATATACCTGAAGTGTAGATTTTTTAAAAAATGATTTAACATGATCAGGAAAATACATTTTATTACTATTTTCATGAATTTCCTATCTCTGTTTGGTCTCCAGATAATGTATTTGAAAGTAAGTCACCTTAAAGGCTTATTTGCAGGAAATTTTGTGATTTATTATAAGGGGATAATTTGTGAAAGTTGTTTTACTGTTGAAGAAAAGGAATTTTGAGGCGGGGCGGGGAAACAGTTGTTTTTAGGGGATAAGTGCTTTTAAAATTTTCCGTAAACATAACTCTGTCTTGAGTGTTTAGTGTGACGTCAAGGTGTAAAAATTTGCTTTGTCATATGCCAGACCACTGACCTTGTTTTTTAATTTTGAGTTCGTATGCCACCAAAAGCAAGTAAGCAGGTAATTAATGTTAACTCTCTCACTCTTCCTGGAAAGGCCTATTTATTAAGTGTGACAGGTGGGAAAATCAAAGAGTTACAACATGAAATCTCTGTCTAAAAGGTGGTCATAGAAAAATAACTTTGAAAATGATTGTCTTATGAAAAGCCAGAAGCCCACTGAAAGATATCTTTAGCTGTTTTTATGGTTTTATTGTCTATTGTCTCTTTTTTGAGAATCTTTTACACTTTTATATTGTGATTAAATGAAACGAGGGCTATAAAATTATTTAATAATTTACTTTGTTTTAGTAAGAAAGAGAATCGTCTTCAGAGATATTTTTGGAGAGTTAATTAGAATGTGCATTATTATGATATGTGGTTAAGTATTAAGAATATCTTGGGTATATTATTTTGTGCCAGTTACTTGGTTTGTGTAACTGAAGTATTTAAAATTTTGGTACCTGTGTTTGTGAACCTATCAGCTAACTTTTTTTAATGGTTTTATGATCCGTAGACTTTATTTTGGAGCAAAATGCCATTTGCAGGCATGTAGACTTTATTTTGGAGCAAAATGCCATTTGCAGGCATGCATTTTTAGCAAGTTTCGGTGTTTTTTGAAAGGTGTATACCCTGTCGGTGTCGGGAGACCGGCTGATTGTGGGCACTGCAGGCCGCAGAGTGCTGGTGTGGGACTTGCGGAACATGGGCTACGTGCAGCAGCGCCGCGAGTCCAGCCTCAAGTACCAGACGCGCTGCATCCGAGCATTCCCCAACAAGCAGGTACTGACCTTGCCTCCCCCATCCGCTGTGGGAATTTGAAAATACTAGAATCCTTTATAATAATTTGGTCACTGCGATTTACACATTGCTTTCTTTATTTTTGGAGTGGTGATTGGATTTGTTAGGTGTATTTTCTACAGCCTTTTGTTAAAAGGTAGTGTGTTAACTCAGTTTTAGAGAAGGCTTTGATTTTCACAGAGGGTAAGTAATCTCCCAGTGGTTTTCTGATGCCTTGGTGCTCCTCCTCCAGGAAGCTTGACAGGTATACAGTAATCGAAGAGTTTTGCAGGTATTTTAACTTACAAACCAGCGAATTCAAGTTTAAATCTGAAAATTTAGAGTTAACGGAATTTGCTGTTTTCTCCCGCCACCTTTTTTTTCCTTCTTTTTTGTCCCTTTTGTACCCCAATACTAATAGAGCTTTTTAGCTAGTCTGAGAGCAGAACCTACTTTTTTTTTTTTTAAAAAGGAATGCCTCTGAGGTTTGAGGGGAGCTATGTCTCATATAGTGACTAACTCTTGATGGAGTGTGGGTCACTTTCCATCATCATGACTAGATGAGGTGACACTTTATTAGTGTACCCCTGCCCCCAGTCCTGAAAGTTCGAAGGGAAGTTGGTGGTGGGTTCATTTGCTCTGGGAATTTTATAAGAGGAAAGTCATTAAAAACAGCAGATATCTTTGGAATCTTATGGCTGTCCTTTAGTGGTTGTGGAGCTCGAAAGAATTAGGTCCGTTATTCTATTCTCTTAGCTCTTTATTTCAAAAGGCTACTACCTCAAATGGTGATCACAGTTCTTCTCAGAATATTGTAAATTTCCATTGGAATTGAAGTTATGAAAAACCTTAAATGCATGGTTCAAATATGGTTGCATTTATGAATATCATGATGTTTTATATCCAAAATTTTCTGTCGGAGTTTATCTGTAGTTTGTAATGGAAGCTTTTTAACTACAAGTAACATTTTACTGATTCTTTTTTCATTACAGGTGTTAATAGTTTTTTAGAAATAAATCTTTTTCATATCTTGAAAAATTAAAGAAGTAAAATATAGATTTCATACTATCTTCCTCTCTTATCTTCTCTGACCTGCTATTTCACGGCAAGGTGAGGAGAAGTTTGAAATTATAGAGCACTTTTGAGCCTTGCTGAAAATCTGTGTTGTTTGGGTATAAACTTGACTTGCTGTAGTTAAAAGCAAGAGGCAGGATGGTAGAGATGGAAGGCTGGTTTTCCAGTTTGTCTGGATTATGGATACACCCTCGGTGAAGAAGATACAGTTCTTCTTAGAGCTGTTAGAAGTGAGGAGACATCAGGCCAAGAAAAATATATTCCAAGTGATGGAATGAATTTGAGTCCCCTTCTGAACAGGACAACAAATAAATTATATTAAAATAATTTAAAAATTCCTGTGAGGTTTGACAGAATACCTAGATGTTTTTGATTGCAATGTGCAGAGTACTGGTAAAGAAAGTAAGTGATGGTGGCCTTTTTTGTTTGTTTTTTAATATAACAGGTATAAGTGTTTTTAAACTTTTGGAGTGATCTTATCTATATTAGTATTGCTTAAACATTTATTTAAAATACAGCCATATTCTCTTTTCATTTTAAAAATAATTATCTTTAATTTGGGTTGAATTTGGGAAAGTATATGCCTTGTTTTGGAATATGGATTCACTAGTTTTGTCTTCTGATTTCCTCCTGCCAGGGTTATGTATTAAGTTCTATTGAAGGTCGAGTGGCAGTTGAGTACTTGGACCCAAGCCCTGAGGTGCAGAAGAAGAAGTATGCCTTCAAGTGTCACAGACTAAAAGAAAACAATATTGAGCAGATTTACCCAGTCAATGCCATTTCCTTTCACAACATCCACAATACTTTTGCCACAGGTAGAGTATGGCATGTTCACTTCTATCTGCTTGTTAATATAATTTTGCTGTTAATTGAATGCTGCATATTTGTACTTGGGCAGGTATTTTTCTTTTTCTGGTCATTCTGTGTGGCATGTGGGATCCTAGTTCCCTGACCAAGGATTGAACCTGTGCCCCCTGCATTGGAAGCGTGGTGTGTTAACCACTGGACCACCTGCTGCTGCTGCTAAGTCGCTTCAGTCGTGTCCGACTCTGTGCGACCCCATAGACAGAAGCCCACCAGGCTCCCCTGTCCCTGGGATTCTCCAGGCAAGAATACTGGAGTGGGTTGCCATTTCCTTCTACTGGACCACCTGGGAAGTGGGCAAAGTTCTTAAAAATTGTGCTTGGTTTTTTACGATATTTAAAGGGAAAATAAATCTAGTATAATACTCCCTGGGGAAAATGCAACTTCTGTGATCTTAAAAATTGTCAAGATGATGGCTGTTTTTGTATCTGCTTTCAAGAACTATTTTTTGAAATCACTTGCAGGTGGTTCTGATGGATTTGTAAATATTTGGGATCCATTTAACAAGAAGCGGCTGTGCCAGTTCCATCGGTACCCCACCAGCATCGCTTCACTCGCTTTCAGTAATGATGGGACCACGCTTGCAATAGCGTCGTCGTATATGTATGAAATGGATGACACGGAACATCCCGAAGATGGGATCTTCATTCGCCAAGTGACAGATGCAGAAACAAAACCCAAGTGAGTATGCTTCACCTGTATTTGAGCCTTTTCTTGCATTCAACCCAGGATTTATTAATTTTTCTAAATTCATGAATAGCGTTGTTGATGCCTGTTCGATATTACAGCTGACTCTAGGGTTGGAGTTGATTTTATCTTGTTCTCCCAAGCTTTCAATATCCGTAGGTTGATAGACGTCTGATGGATAAAATTGTGCCTAGTTGTTTTGTAGAGAAGAATGTCAAACTCTCATTCTTCTTGAATAGGCACTATTATTTGAATCTCTGGAGTTATTACTAGCTCATTGCTTCAAAATTAAGTTGAGGAATTCAAGAATAATTTATTTTGGCAAATTCTATTTAAGATATTTAAGAATTTGAACTGCCAAAAATCTTTCCTCTCCACAGAGGTTGTTTCTGTAATATTTACACAGAATGAAATGACCTTCAGGTCTTACTGGAAATTCAGAGTAATATGGCCTTGCTTGGAATGCTAGATTTCCTTAGTTTTGAAATTTCTGTAGATGTCTTTGGCTCTTGGGTGTAACTGTTGACAGGGAAGAACCATTTACATTTTCTTGGTACGTGGGGCAGAGCTTTTTACTTAGTTACCTGTACCAGACTTGAGGGAAACCTGATACCTGGACACTTGTTTGACTATAAAATACCAGCCCCCAAGAGTCTTTGTCCTGCTCCTTGTCCCTCTCTGCTCAGGCCCTGGAAGGAAGTCCTCAGTAAATATGGAATAACTATTTCCAGGATCCCTGTACTCTTCCGAATTAGAATGGCACAGAGGGCCCTTGCTGAGTTGCTGGAGTCCCTGAGAGAGGGCAGAGTGTGAAGTGTTCAGTACCGGGTGTGCCTTCACAGTGTGCCTTTGGAAAAGGCGTGGCATGTGAAGCCTGGTGGATAAAGGGCTGGGTTTGCGTTTGATCTCTCACTTCTGTGTCTCTTGTCCTGGCCGGCCATTTTGATCTCACGCTCTTCTTTTTTTTTCTTTTGAACTTGTAGGTCACCATGTACTTGACAAGATTTCATTTACTTAAGTGCCATGTTGATGATAATAAAACAATTCGTACTCCCCAATGGTGGATATATTACTATTAACAAAGAAGCCAGGGAACATTTTTTAATTTTAATATTATAAGAACCTGAAAATATTGGAAAAGAGGTTTTTTATTGTTGTTTTTTTTAAGCACTTTCTTTAGCGCATAAGATGGTTTGATGGTTTTTCTGCATTTAAAGGTATTTGGGCAAACAGAAGGGGAGGGCAGCAGCAGCACTTCTGAAAATCAGTTTTGACCTTGATTTTGTTTCCACTGCGGAAATAAGTGTTTGTAAATAAATGTAGGTGATAAAGCCCCCTTTGCATTCTTTCTGGGCCTTAAATGGTAGAGAAGAAGGCTCTTGAGCCATTTGTTTCTCTTGCTGGTTATAGTTGCTAATTCTAAAGCTGCTTCAGACTGCCTCATGAGGAGGTTAATCTACAATTAAACAATATTTCCTCTCGGCCGTCCATTATTTTCTGAAGCAGATGGGTCATCATTTCCTGGGCTGTGAAACAAAGCGAGGTTAAGGTTAGACTCTGGGGAATCAGCTCGTTTTCAATCTTATTAGGGTGCAGGAGGAAAACTAATAAGAAAACCTCCTAACATCATTTTGTGACTGTAAACAATTATTTATTAGCAAACAATTGATCCCAGAAGGGCAAATTGTTTGAGTCAGTAATGAGCTGAGAAAAGACAGAGCATATCTGTGTATTTGGAAAAATAATTGTAACGTAATTGCAGTACATTTAGACAGGCATCTATTTGGACCTGTTTCTATCTCTAAATGAATTTTTGGAAACATTAATGAGGTTTACATATTTCTCTGACATTTATATAGTTCTCATGTCCATTTCAGTTGCCCAGCCGCTGGTGATTAAGGTTAAAAAGAAAAAAATTATAGTGAGAATGAGATTCATTTCAATGTAATGCCCTGAAGCAGAACATGAACTTAGCTTGGCCTATTCTAGGTAGTTCCAAATCGTTTTTTTGTTGTCACACTTTTTGTTTTTTTTATTTATATTATTTGCAAATGTATGTATCTGAATGGTACTTGGACCTTTACTGAAATTTGTTTCATTAAAAATTTTCTTTTGCTGCAGAGAGAGGTCTTATTTTTATTTGTAAGTATTTTAGTGAAAACTTAGTGTAAATCTGAACCCATCTTTTGAAATGTATTTTCTTCATTGCAGGTCCACCTAAACCATCTCGTGAAAGTGGTTTCTCTATGGAAAGCTTGTTTTGCTTCCTACCAATACATGGTGGTCCCTTAAGGGGTGCGTTTTAGCCCTTGTGGACGCGTTGTGTAGTCTCTGAGCCTCTCTGTCTCTTGGTGTGCCCTCTCCTGACTGTAGGATGAGGAGTCTTTGTGTCCTTGTGCAGTAATCTGAAGAACTGGTTTTCCCTCAGCAAGCCCAGTTGCTGTGTATGAGCAGCTTGAGCTCTTTCTGTAAAATAATCTAAACCTGTTATTTCCATGCTGTCTAATAAATCAGAGATTCAAAACCCTTAAATGTTGGATGTTTTTAAATGTTGGTAATTAATGTAATTTACTTCATAAAAAGCCTTCTGTAAAGCAACCCTCCCTTCATCAGGGGGCCGGGTGGGGATGACATTGTACCTTTCGGTCCACACTGCCTTGTTTAATTATGTCTATTCGGATGTACTTTGGGGATTCAGTCTTGAATAAAGTGATCTGTTGGAGTTCTGCCATTTCCCTTTTGCCCTCTTGCTGGATCAGCCGGGCCCTCGAGCCAGCTGTGCTGCTTCACGGGACAGGCACAGCCTGCAGGCAGCTGCCGGGCCCCTTCTGGCCCCACTCTCTCCGGGAGTGCCAGGGCCGCCAGGCCCCTGCGGCTCCCAGCCCCAGTGCTGATGCCGTCAGTGGGTGCACTTGCAGCCAAACGACAGACCCGTCTGTACTTATCCATCAAATGCTAAATCAAAGGGAAGCCTTTGGGATAGTGAATAATGAAATAGCCGGAGACTGCTGCTGCTGCTGCTGAGTCGCTTCAGTCGTGTCCGACTCTGTGCGATCCCATAGACGGCAGCCCACCAGGCTCCTCTGTCCCTGGGATTCTCCAGGCAAGAATACTGGAGTGGGTTGCCATTTCCTTCTCCAATGCATGAAAGTGAAAAGTGAAAGCGAAGTTGCCCAGTCGTGTCCGACTCTTAGCGACCCCATGGACTGGAGCCCACCAGGCTCCTCCGTCCATGGGATTTTCCAGGCAAGAGTACTGGGGTGGGGTGCCATTGCCTTCCCCCAGCCGGAGACTAGCTGATGGTATTGGTTCTTTAGTGTGTGATGTGCTTTTTAAAGTCATAACCACTTGGTTGAGGACAGAGCATAAATTTAAAACATGGTTTAACTGAAAGAGAATTAATACAGTTTCATAAAAGGTGACTGAGTTAAAGCAGTGAGGGTGCCCTGGTTTTGAGGGCATGGTGTGGCTGAGCTGTTTTTGTAGTCTTATCTGTATGTTCTATCATCTCTTGCAGTCTAATGTGTATCACCCTAAATGTGTCTCCTGCTTCCTCTGCGGACCTCTTCACCAGCTCTTCCTCACAGTTGGCCTGTCTGTCATGGTGCCTTCCCCTTGAATGGCCCATGTATAACACCTTAGTGTTTTTGACGGGTTCCCCTGCCCAAATTCTGTTCTGTTTTCAAGTGTGTCTTTTTTAAAAAAGTTTATCTCTTCTTTTCTTTCTACTGTTACTATATACCACCTTAAAGGATCCCTCCTGGCCATCTGGGGGTGTGCTGCAGGCTCCAGCCTCTACCCTAAATCCTTCGTCTTCTAGAGCAGTAACTTTCAAACCTTCCGGTTGCGACGCAAGTAAGCATTTGAACCACGATCCAAAACACACAGAGGTCAATAGTGTGTACAGTGGACAAAGCTGTGTGAAGCATCACTTTTCTTCTGTACATCTGACACATCAGTTCCCTTCCTTCCTGCCTGCCCTTTCTTTTTCCTTCTTTTTTTAGGAAATGCTGGTTATGGCCCCCTGAATGGATTTTATGACTAATGCTTTGACACCTCTAATTTTAAAAACGATTGTATGCCACATAGAACTTGTTTTTTTTTATCATGCTGTGCTTGAGGCCCTCCAGTGCCCCTCGTTGCCCTTCATTCACTTTGTAATACTGTATGCTTCTTCCAAGACCTGCAGTTCACCGGGAAGGGACTGCTGACTGTCAAGTTGCTCTTAGAAGAATGGGGGTGGAGCTGACCTTCCTTGGGGAATTCTTGGGGGTAAATGGGAGTGTTCTGGTGGCTTCAGTGTCTGGTTCTGAGCTCCACCATGTAAAAAAGGTACATTAGTTGTGAGGGGTACTACTTTGTTCTGAGGGAAACCCATGAGACAGCCTGTATGTTGAAGCCTTTGAACCTGACTTTGAATCTTGACTTTGCTGCTTACATTGCACTGTTGGCCATGTTAGTTTCTGAGTAGCAGTTTCCTCATCTGTTAAATGAGGGTAATAACTCTGAGGTTATAAATGAATATATAAAATGTTTATTAGGGCATGCCTAACACAATCATTGCTTTCTTGGGATGAAAAATACTCAGTCCATTGCTCTCAGTTACTAGCTAACTTTTCAGTTTCTTTTTCATAAATGAATGCTCAGGTATCTGTGGAATTCCTAGTTCTTAAGTTTGTCAGTATACTTATCTTTTAAAAAACATTTGTGAACTATTTCCAACGTTGAGAAAAACTCAAAAGAGTAACACACCTATAAACCCATCTTCCAGATTTTTAAAAAAGACATTTTTAATTGGAAGATAATTGCTTTACAACTTTGTGTTGGTTTTTGCCATTCATCAACATGAATCAGCCATCGGTAGATATGTGTCCCCTCCCTCTTGAACCTTCCTCCCACCTCCCACACCATTCCTCCCTTCTAGGTTGTTGTCATCCAGATTTTAAAATGTTAACATTTTGTCATATTTACTTCTCTGTTTCTTATTTTTTAGAATTTTTATTGGAGTATAGTTGCTTTATAATGTTGTTAGTTTCTTTCTATATATACAAGCTAGTGAATTATACTTTACATATACTTTTCTAGTGAGTCAGTCATCTGTATTACATATATCCCCTCTTTTTTGGGTTTCCTTCCCATTTATGTCACCACCAAGTACTGCGTAGAATTTTCCGTGCTATAAGTATTTCTCTTATTTTATACACAATGTATATATGTCAGTCTCAGACTCCCAATTCATCTCACGTGTGTGTGTGTGTGCGTGTGTGTGTGTGTGTGTGTGTGTGCGCGCGCGCGCACGCACGCTTGCTTGCTTGCTTGTATTCAGTCGGCCCCACGGACTTTAGCCCACAAGGCTCCTCTGTCCATGGAATTTTCCAGGCAAGAATACCGACATGGCTTGACATTTCCTTCTCCAGGGTATCATCCCAACCCAGGTATCAAACCTATGTTGGGTCTCCTGCATTGGCAGGCAGATTCTTGACCACTAGCGCCACCTGGGAGGCCCCCATAAGTTTGTTCTGTATGTCTGTGACTCTGCAAATAAATTCTACCATCTTTCTAGATTCCACATGTAAGTGATATTATACTTTTTTTATATATTTGCTTTTCTTTCCTTTGTTTAAAAATAAAACATTGCACATATTTGAAGCCTCATTTGTAACCCCTCTCTCACAAACTTCCCATTTTCCATTCTTAAATGTTAACACTCATTTATACCTTTATGCTCATGAAGCATCCACATACGGGCAAACATTGGCGAATTGTGGGTTCAGTTCCAGACCACTGCAATAAAGTGAGCAATAAAGGATTCACATGAGTATTTTGGTTTCCCAGTGGGTGTACAAGTTATGTTTATACTCTAGTCAAGTGTGCAATAGCATTATGTCTAAAAATACAGCATGTGTATTTTAGTTAAATATTGCTAAAAATGCTAACCATAATTTGAGCCTTCAGTGAGTTGTAGTTTTTCTCAAAAGTATCATCGAAGATCACCATAGTAAACACGGTAGTAATAAAAAAGTTTTGAAATACTATATGAGAATTACAAAATGCAAATACTGTTGGAAAAATGGCATTGATAGGATTGGCATAAATCATCAATTTGTTAAAAAGCAGTATCTGTGAAGTACAATAAAGTAAAGCATGATAAAGCAAGGTCTGCCTGTAAATGATTTTTAAAATTTGCAGAAATAGTAATCCTGTTTTCTGTTTCTATCCTGGAATGAAGCCACCACACTTCTGACATCAGACGGTGTTAATAAGGTGAGAGGGAAGGGGCAAGGCTACAGTAGGACCATCTGCAGGGAAGCGCTGCGCAGTCGTACGGTGGACAGCGGAGTGGCCAAGCTGGCTGCCTCCCTCTGTGTTTTTTTTTTTGGCCGCGCTCCAGTGTCATTTGGGATCTTAGTTTCCTGACCAGAGATTGAGCCTGAGCCCCCAGCTGTGGAAGCCTGGCGTTTTAACCTCTGGACTGCCAGGGAAGTCCCCGTTGAGTAACCCCCTTTCTTGAACTGTGAGATCAGTTACTATTAGAAGAGGAAGGCCAGTTCTCTGATGTGTTGGGTCTTCAAGGGTGAAAGCTGCATCATCTTAACAGAAGTTTCTTAGGAAAATAGGTTCATGTGTTAACAGAACCCAGTGGATTAGGTACAGTAAAAATAGAATATCCTTGGTGTCACCCAGAAAATAAACCATAGGACGCGTGTCATGGTTGTTCTCTCCCGTGACTTCCCCTCCTCAGTCTTTGAAACGTCTCTGGGTAGCCCATCTTTCACTTGGTAAAGTACTGATTTAAACTATTAGGACTAGTTACAGCAGTTTCCTTTAAAAATGGCACCTGGCCACATTGCTGTGGGACTAGCGATAAGAGAAATGAGCGCTGCCAAGCCTGGTGACCACAAATACCAATTGGACCATTGCGTACAAAGGCACGTTTCTCTCAATCAGTGGTGTGTTGCAACAAGGCTTTCATTTTTGAAGGATACCCACACAACTTGTGGAGTTGTAATGGGCATTGGCTTCTTAGTCAGGAAGTATTTTTGTGTCATGATAGGAATCTGGAGGTAAAGACTGGACTGTGATTTATAAAGAACTGTAATTGGGGGAACACACATGAGTTAGCTCACTTGTTTACTTTAACTCAGGGATTTGGCAGCCAGCTTTCAGAACTTACTTTAAATGAAAAGCAGTTGGTGCTATTTTGTTTAGCTTTGTTTGAATACACCACTGGTGGGATGACTTTTCCAATCACCTGACTTGAGTAGGGAAATGGAAAAAGAAATGCATTCCTTTTACTGAGCAGGGTGTCAGGCTGAAGTAATTGAAGGCTCATTTCCAATGGTTTATTTCATTAACTAATTTCTCAAGAAATATTCGTTCACCTCTGACCATCCTAGCTAACTTTGTGCAGTTAACACAAACCTGAAGAAGGCATACAAATTGTACCCATTGGTTTCAGAAGCATCTAGGTTTGCTTTTCCAAGGTGGTAACGAAGTACCTTTCATCCCTTTATAGGGTTCTGTTATAGGCTATTGCAGTAATTTAAAACCTATGTACCTAGACTCCTGACCTTGTTATAACATCACTTTATAATTCTCAAAATACTTGGCTCTTGAAGATTTTCTTAGCACCAGCCATGTATTCTTAAAGAGCCCAGATGATTTGTCTTTGGTATTACATTACCTGTATCTGCTTAGCTGGTCAGACCTAACAGTCTTACTGTATTGCCGGACGGAAACCCTTCCTTTTTTTTTTTTTTTCGGTATTTCATAGCTTAACCAGGCTGTTGCTTGTTAGCATTGTCCGTATAAAGAAATGCCCTTTTTGGGATCAGCGGCAGTGTTCACCTTCAGGCTTTGGGTGTAGAAGGAGGCCCTGCAGCTGGGTTCACGGTTGGTTCATCAAAATTGCTGGTGACACTGGAGAAGCACAGCGTTCCGTGGGTGACTGGTGGTCAGGGATTGGAGGGCAAGTGTTACCCGTGAGGCTCTCAATGTGTTTGTTGCTCTTAGTTGCTGATGTTCATCAAGTGAACGTGGACCTGAGTTCCCAGCACAGGGCTGGAATGGGCGCTGTTCGTTGAGGGCTTGGTTCTTCCTTGCTTACTTTACTTATGTTAATAGAATGTGCTAGGTTATGTGTTGGGCTTCACCTTTGCTTTTCAATAAGATCTACCATTTGTGCCATTTCAAAACATCCTGTGCTTATGCCTGCCAATTGTTATCCAGAGGATTTTTTTTTTTACTCAAATCTGAAATTATTGGAGAGTAAAAGAAATCTGATTTATATGGACTTCACTATCAGAATTTTTGACAAATTGACTTAGAAAAAGCAAATAAGATCAGAGGGAATATATTTAACTCTTGAAGGGAGACTCCTTTATAGAGATTAGCACCTTGTTAATAATAGTAGTAATATTTGATCTGTACATTGAATAGGATTTCTGCCTGGAAACACTAGAATAACCATCTGCATTACTGAGGTTGAGCACATTTACTATTCCTTTTTTTTTTTTCTTTTAACAGAGGAATAATTATAAGTATTTTTTACTAAGAACTTGCTATATATATATGTACTATGATAAATGTCTCATATGCATTAAAAGCAGCCAATCCTTATGAAAAAGTGAAACAATTTGGGGACAAACCTGTGGATACATACAGAGAAACTAGCGTCTTGGGATTACTTGGGAAACAGACTAAGCTGAAACTTAAAGTGGGTTATTAAGGCAAAATTTTAATTTGGCTGAGTCAGAATTTCAGAAAAGGTTTCTTACTCATTATTGATCCAAAATGAATACAGCCCAGAAGAGAGGGTTATATTCCTGGTTCCTCTTGGTCAGTGTTTAGACCTGTGTTACCAACATCCTGATTGATGTCATCTTTTTAATTTAGTTTCTCCTTGGTTGGAGTTTCTTAGTGGATGAGAAGAATAAAGATTAGAGAAAGTTAATTTTAATACTTTGTTGCTTTGAGCAGCTAATTGCAGATTTGCAATAAAAGGAACAAAAGTTCCTGTGAAAGATTCTGCTTTTGTGGCAGCTCAGCAGGAGAGCCTGGCAGGGGAGGGCGGTGGGCCTGCTGGAAAGATGACGCCTGCACCAGAGGCTAAGCCTGCGACGTATGTGGTTGGAATTGCCATCACTTTGGGGAGAAGGGGATTCATCTTTGTTTTTATTGGCCCTCCAGAAATATGGATAAAGGTTAGGAACTGGAATCTGAAGAGATCAGTTTGAAACAAGCCTTCTCTGACATATGTCAGAACTTGCTGAACAATGCATATTCCAGCTCCTTGGGTATCCGGGGAACTGAGATCTGAAAAGCTTCATAGGCCTGACCTCTTAACTGAATGTTGAGGACCTCATAGAAAACATGGCGTCATGGACATCCAGCCTACTAGCCCAGACCTCTGTCTCCTAACGTCAAGCCCAAGGTGGTTACCCCTTGGTTCTTCTAACGTACTTGTCCATCACTGCCAACTGCTTGCTGGAAAACATATCAGGGGTCTCTCACAACAGCTTCATAACCCTCAGGGATCAGAAGCCTGTTTCAGGCCGAATGTAGTGATGGCACACTCCTCAAGGTCTTCTGTTGGCTGCTGCTCAAGGCTAATCATTCAGATCTACAGTTTAGACCATACAGTCCTTCATTCTCCCCCCACCCCTTGGTTCCTCTCTCACTTCCTTCCTCTTTCCCTCTCTCCTTTCCTTCAATCAATAGGCAGATTATGAAAGCCTTTTGTGTAAAAGTTGACTTAGGAAAATAAGGCCATCAGTGGATTTTGGAAATTGATGCTCAAGGCACCATTGTGCTGTTTGGTTCTGGCGATGGAGGTGGCAATGGATAACTTAGACCAAGCTTTGGCTCTGGGGTGGCATGCATTATGCCGTAATAATTGGTCTTTTGAGGGTACAGTGAAATAGCACATTTTACTTCCAGTCATTAAAAACACATGCATTGTGCCAGGCAGTGTGGGATGTGCGCCTGTCCTCACTTCTGGGCCCAGCTCACGTTTAAGCAGAACATACCTCTGGAGCTTCAGAAGACAGTGTTTGGGGGCACCACTGAATTGTGGAAAATGCACCTTAGTAAACTGATCATTTGGATGGTGTGTAGACTTTCTGAGTCTAGTCATTTTGAAGAGGAATATATTAGGAAAATATTGTGAGCTTATTTGTTCTCAAGCAAAATTTCTACCCTGAAATACAGCTTCTTGGGAAAGTGTGGAGTAGGGGTAACCGCCTTGGGCTTGACGTCAGGAGACCGAGGTCTGGGCTAGTTGGCTGGATGTCTGGGATCCGTGCGGTACTTGAGTTTCTGGCTCTTCCTGAAGGGTTCTCTCGGGTTCATTCCCATGCTGACATGGCCTGACCTTAATGTCTCTTTGCCTTCAAAAGGCAAAGGTTCTCAGCTTCTGCAACTGTGGACTCATATTTCTTGAGTCTTTCAGCAGATGAATATTGAAATAAAAACTTGTTTTACCTCTTCAGGTTAGAGTCCTTCAATAGCTTTCTCATCATCCCTGTTGAGGGACACTGGATCAATTTGTTTTCCATTATTTCCTTCAATAGTGTTCCCTCTCACAGCAAACAAATGAGAGTGTTATTGATGAGGAAACCAAAGCCTCAAGAGGTTAAGCAACATCCTTCAGGTCACACTGCCAGTACCTGTAGGATCAGGACTCATCCCCAGCCTAACTTGAAACTCACTACATCATTTTGTTTCTCTGGGCCTATATAGTTGAGGATGACATGTATTATTTTCCTGTCATTTATTCATTCTTTAAACATTTTCTCATACTAAGATCCAGCTTCTTTGCTGGTAATGAGCTCACTCAGGGCCAGTACTGTGTCTAGATTTTCATTTTCCCTATACAGTGTCTGGACCAGAGTAAGTGTTCGACAGATAAATGTATGCTACGTGAATGCCGGCCAGAAGAGGAGGTATAGTTCATGGTTACAAGGGTTTGCTCGACCCGTCTGAGTTTACAGCTTCCTCCACAGGGCTTCCCTCATGGCTCAGTTGGTAAAGAATCTGCCTGCAATGCCGGAGACCCTGGTCTGATTCCTGGATCGGGAAGATCCGCTGGAGAAAGGCTAGAGAAATACTACCCACTCCAGTATTCTTGGGCTTCCCTTGTGGCTCAGCTGGTAAAGAATCCACCTGCAATGTGGGAGACCTGGGTTCGACCCCTGGGTTGGGAAGATCCCCTGGAGAAGGGAAAGGCTACCCACTCCAGTATTCTGGCCTGGAGAATTCCATGTACTCTACAGTCCATGGGGTTGCAAAGAGTCAGACATGACTGAGCAACTTTGACTTCATTTCCACAGGGTGTGAGTTCTTTAAACCCAGATTTAACCCTCGATGGAAGTTTTTCTTATACTGTGTTTGAGGATTTAATGATGGAAGCCATGGGCACTCTCCTTGCCGCCGTTTGAAGAAGCGTGAAGAATATTGAAGTTGATCCATTGGGAAGTCATGCCCAATTATTCCCAACTATTTCCTCAATTTATCTTCAACTGTACTCTTCCTTCCTCCCTGCTTTTTCCTTCTCTTTCTCTCTCACACGCAAAATCCTTTTGATGTCTTACTCCAAAAGGCCTGTTTCCACCTCCTGCAAGGCCCCTTCCTGCAGTCCCTGCATCACGCTAGCCTCACCTCTTCCTGTATTCCCCAGGGCATGCTTCCCTGTACTTCAGCTACAGCACTACCAAAGGCCCAGTTATTCCTATTTTCAGAATAAATCTTTTTCATGAGTAGTTTCTTTTCTTTTTTAAAATTTATTTCTTTTTTTTGGCTGCACCGCATGGCATGCATGATCGTATTTCCCTGACCAGGAATTGAACCCACGCCCCCTGCAGTGGATGTGAGGCGTCCTAAACACTGGACCACCAGGGAAGTCCTATGAAGTAGAATGCAGCAAATAGGGAACTAAAATGAAATTTGTCTCGAGATTCTCCCTAAGTGCCATCGTCCATGTATTAGGTGCTGTTAGGGCCTGGGGTCGCACAGAGTCGGACCCGACTGAAGCGACTTAGCAGCAGCAGTAGCAGCAGCAGGGCCTTTAGAAGTAACAGCATAGTCCCTAACCCCAAACCTGAAAAAATGAAGAAGATATTTTCAAAATGAATGAGTGAGATGAATGCCCTTGTCTTAGCAGAGGCCAGAGAAGAATGAATATGGATCTTACAAACTGGCTACAGTAATTTTTGCCAGATCATAACTTGAGTTGGATATATTCTTTAGATTTTCACCCCATATTCAAAGCTATGTAAATTTCTTTTCTTTGGGTGTTTGCATGTCAGCGTACTTTTAAACATACCTGGTGGTGGCGTTTCATGGGAGATCATGCTTGAAGACCTTGAGTTACCTTCTAACCATATTTCAATCAAGGCTTTAATCACATCCTCAGCCATTTAAATTATTTAACATCTTTTTGAGATTACATTTTTTATTCCTAATTATATGACAAAGATATATACAGTGAAATATTTATCATGTAATTATGATTAAAATGTACAGTCTCCCAAAAGATGTGAATAATAACGTTAAGTATTCTATATTTAATTAAAGGAGCCTGGGTGGACTGTGCTAGGTTGCCTTGGTTAAGCTGAGAACTACATTTCCCAGCATCCCCTTCCCTGCCTGTTTCCAGGTTAGAGTTGGCCCAAAGAGGAACATACAGGGATCTGGAGAGCCATTACTCTCCAGGGTTTTGTTGGCTATCAGGTGAAGGATGGATGGCAGTACAGGTCTAATGGGTTCCTTGCTGTCTTCTGTATCTAGCATTTCTTTCTGAGTCTTGGCTCTGAGGCCCACCTGGAGACAGGCTCACCACCAGATTGTGGGGGGTGGTCTGCAGAGGGACAGGATCTCAGCTACTCAGAGGCTTTTCCCCAGATTCCTGTGATGTCCTTTTGGTGGCCAGACATGCCTGCCTTCTCTGATAGATTGCTTGGTGACTGCTGGTCCTCCAGCACCCTGCTTCCAGACCTTTACGCCTCCTCCTTGGCTCTTCCCACAACTGTGCACATTCAGATTCCTATAATAAAGCTAATAAAGCCCTGTTCTGTGACACCCCCCCCCCCCACCCCCAATGATGTCTCTGCTCCCCTGGCTGAATCTGACTGACACGAGTAGGAGAATTAGAAGCAAGTGAGAAGTTTTTTTTCAAAAGAGATTTTGTTTTTTCAGAGCCTTTTGCTTTTAACATTGTTGTTAAGGGCAAATGTTTAGAGGTGAAGGAAGGTGCTAAAACCTTTCTGACTCACTTCTGTGGTCTCTAGAGCCTAATGGGATGTCTTTGGCATGTGAAGATGACCCTGCTGACCCACTAAGCATTTGTAAAAGTGGGTTTGTGCTGATCTAGACAAACGCAGATTTGTGAAAGCTCCTAAAAGAAGACTGACCTGTTTATTTCTGTCCTTCATCCCTTCCTCCCAGTCTCTCAATCTTTCTCTCTATCACCTATATGCTTTTAGGACCAGTGGATGGTATTTTTTTTTTTTAGGGGTTCAAGTTTTAGCTAGACTAGGAACAGAACAGATCTTACTTAAACTTACTCAGGATCATGCCTTAATGCTGCTAAGATCACTGACCACCAAAGTATTCCCTTTGAGGGTCATTTTTTGTTTTCCTAAACTTCTCATTCATCTACCACTCCCCCACCCATCCATCAGTCCATTCCTCCATCTATCCATTTGCTCATCCATCCATCCATCCACCCCTACCTCCTTATCCTAACACTTCCAAATGACCTGATTTGGACACAGTGTTGTGTTCAGAAGGGTGGGCTGTGTAGCAGACCTGTTGGGTTCGAGTATAGTTGCTCTAAGTAGCTAACTATGGAATTTGAGGTTGTTATTTGACCTCTGAGCCTCATGTCCTCAGCTTCTTCTGTGGAAATAATAATGTGGTGCCCATTTTATAGGGTTAGTTCAGTTCAGTCGCTCAGTTGTGTCCTACTCTTTGTGACCCCATGGACTGCAGTATGTCAGGCCTCCCTGTTCTTCATCATCTCCCAGAGTTTGCTCAAATCCATGTCCATTGAGTTGGGGATGCCATCCAACCGTCTCATCTTCTGTTGTCCCCTTCTCCTGCCTTCAGTCTTCCCCGGAATCAGGGTCTTTTCCAATGAGTCATCTCTCTGCATCAGGTAGCCAAATTCTTGGAGCTTCAGCATCAGTTCTTCAGTGAATAGTCAGGGTTGATTTCCTTTAGAATTGACTGGTTTGATCTCCTTGCTGTCCAAGGGACTCTTAAGAGTCTTCTCCAGCACCACAGTTTGAAGGCATCAATTCTTAAAAAAAAAAAAATCTAATATCATCAGTCTATGATCACTGATACATGTGAATTTATTTCTATAGCTTCTACTGTCTTATTTGCACATTTTTGTTTACTATGCTTTGTTTTCTCTTTCCTCTTTCTCTGCTCTCTGTTGTATTGATAGTTTTTCATATTCCTCTACCTCACTTCTTGTTTGGAAAAGTTGGTGTGCAGCTCCGTCATGTCCAACTCTTTGTGACCCCATGAACTGTAGCCTGCCAGGTTCCTCTGTCCATGGCATTCTCCAGGCAGGAATACTGAAATGGGTACCCATTTCCTTTTCCAGGGGGTCTTCCTGACCCAGGGATTGAACCTGAGTCTCCTGCAGTGTGGGAGGAGTCTTTACCATCTGAGCCACCAGGGAAGCCCATAAGTTGGTAGTTGATCTTAAAATTTTAACACTCATAATTAACTATAAAATATTCTATCATGCTCTATTCAGTAGTTCTAGCATCTTCCCATCATCTACAATGGCCTCTCACATGGTACCCACTCACTGAGCACTTCACTCCACTATCTTATAATTGATGTTTATAGTTTTACCCAATTTTAAATTATCAAAGTTTTTTTTTTAGTCTAGCAGTTAATTAAATGTATTAAAATATATTATGTATATATATCTTTGTCCAAAGTTGTTTTTTCCCTTTTGTTAACTTTTCTTCTTGTTGAAATATATCCTTTTGTTTTATTTTTCCTTAGTAATCCAAAAATATGTAGATGATGTCTTTATTTTGTCCTCACTCTTGAAGGATAGTTTATCTGGATATAAAATTCTAAGTTGAAAGTTACTTTTCCCTCAGCATCTTTTAAAAACATTTTTGTCATCTGTATTTCCATTTGACAGGTCTGTTGTGAGTCTAACTATTGTTCTTTACAGAACATCTGTCTTGTTTCCCCCTCTGTTATTCAGGGTTCTCCAGAGAAACAGAACCAATAGTGTGTGTGTGTGTGTGTACTTGTTTTAATGAATTGGCTCTTGTGGTTTTGATGGTTTGGTGAATCCAAAATCTGATAGAATAGGCTGCAGACTGGAGACTGAGGAAAGAGTTACAGTTCAAATCCAAAGGCAGCTTGCTGGTGAACTAGAAAGAGCTGATGTTGCACATAAAATCTGTGGCACAACCTCTCCTGCTTCTTGAAGGAGGTCAAACTTCTATTCTATTCAGGTATTCTGCTCATTAGATGAGCCCTACCCACATTATGGAGGGCAATCTGCATTACTCAAAGTTTGCTGATTTAAACATAAATTTTATCCCAAAACACCTTCACAGAAATATCCAGAATAATGTTTGACCAAGAATCTGGGCATCATTGCTCAGCCAAGTTGCACATAAAATTAACCATCACAGTCTGCAAACTATTGTCTCTTTATCCTTTATATTCTGTAGTTTTCATTGTGATGTTCCTAGGTGTGGATTTTGTATTCCTGCTTGATACTCAAAATGTAGGAATGTTTATTTCTTATTTTGGAGTTTTAATCTGTCTCTTTTTCTCCTCTTAGAATTTAGCTGGCATTGCTGTGGTGTCTGGACAGAGGGGTGATCAAAATGTGAACTTAATGTGTTGTCTTGACCAGCTAGTGCATGTGGTTTAAACTTTTTAAAAATTTTTTTAGTGTTACAAATGTCATAAGATAGATGACCTAACAGGAAACCATTAGAAAAACAAAAATAGCAGTTCAAATATTGAGAATGTCCTCATATTGTCTACAATGAAAATAAATGTCTGTTTGCAAGGGGTTGTTTTTGCAAATCTTAGGCCAAGTGGGTCCTCTCTCAGAATGTATTCTGCCAGCACTGCTATTATGATCACCGGGTCAGGAAGAAGAGCCACTCATCTTGGTTTGCTGATGGCAGTGTGGTTTTATTCAGGTCATTTCATGTTTTGGTGTGAAATGGAGATTGTGCCATCCTGACTTACCTCATTGGAAATAACAGCTGTGAAAGCACTTTGAAAAACATTTTGAAGAGCTAAGCCACAGTGAGTAGGATTATTATTAATATTGTTTGTTAATTCTCATAAGAGAGGGTTGTGTGGCCTGTGGAAATGGTTTTAGAAGCAGGCGGAGTCTGTGTTCTTATCAATTGTGTGATCTTAGTGGGTAGATCAGTTAATCTGACTCATCTTTAGAAGAAAGAGATAGTAGCTGTCACTCCTCAATCCTTTTACTTTATTCTGTTAGTTTAGGATCAGAGGTCAACGTTCCCTTTGTCTCATCTGGAAACCTCAGTAGGGCCAAGTTTCATCTTGGAGTTAAATGGTGGATTTGAGAAGCCCAGGCACTTTGCCCTTTATCACCTCCAAAGTGGTTTCTCTTTTCAGAACTTCAGCTATATGAAGCCATTCTCATCCTTGAGAAAACCAACCAATTGCCTCTCATTATTATTATTTTTTAAATGTTCAGATCCTCTGCCCATTTTCTTTGTTCAGTTTTGGCTGCACTGGGTCTTTGTTGTTTACAGGCTTTCTCTGGTTGTGGCGAGCAGGGGCTGCTCTCTGTTGTGGTGTGTGGGCTTCTCATTGCAGGGGTTTCTCTTGTTGCAGAGCGCAAGCTCTAGGCACATGAGCTTCAGTAGTTGCAGCTCAAAG
This sequence comes from Tragelaphus eurycerus, assembly GCA_935064755.1. Taxonomy (NCBI): domain Eukaryota; kingdom Metazoa; phylum Chordata; class Mammalia; order Artiodactyla; family Bovidae; genus Tragelaphus; species Tragelaphus eurycerus. The sequence continues at coordinate 9,529,798 of CAKXYN010000088.1, read as the reverse complement.
GCTCAGTAGTTGTGGTGCGCAGACCTTGTTGCTCCACGGCTTGTAGAATCTTCCTGGGATCGAACCTGTGTCCCCTTCATTGGCAGGCAGATTCTTATCCATTGTGCCACCAAGGAGTCTGCCTTTCATTATTTTTTGATTCCTTGGATACAGGGCCCTAGAACTTCAAAGAGGTTCGGAGGGACATGTCCACAGGGTCCAGGGCGGCTGATCGGGCTCAGCCATTCCCTACCCAGCACCCGCCCCTCCTTTCCTACCACCTCATGCCTCCCCAGGGCAGGGCTTGGGATGAGCATGCTCACAGTGCTGGTTCTCTGTCCTTTTCTCTTCTTACTGTCATTCACGAGGGCTGTGTCAGGAAGGAATGCATGTGGACCACGGAATCTGCAAAAGGACAGAGGATTCTGACGTGGTGTAGCAGCACCATTCCTGCCCAGCTGAGAGGTGACTGTGATTTGTATGCAAGAACTTGGACTTGGCTCCTAGGAACCTGAGCGAGGAGCTCTGTGGCCTTGGGCTGATTTTAGCTTCCTCACTGGCAAAATGGGAGGGGGGTTGCAGTTGTCAATGCCCCAAAGTCCATAGCAGAAGGAATGGTACGTTTTGTTGCTCTGATTGTGCCTGTCTCAGGTAAGGGGCTGATCCTCACTCTGGGGCAGCTCCTTGATGGGTCCTGGGGCGGGGTCCTCAGCATGATACTGCAGTATCCCTGACTCTGGTTTCTTCTTTGAAATGGCTTCTCTAGTTCCTTCTTTGACTGTTTTCTAAGAATCTCAATTCCTTTCTGAATTCAACTTGCTCTAAAGTCAGGAAACTCTATACTGTTAAGTCTATTTGTAGGGCAGCAATAGAGATCCTTCCCTGGTGGCTCAGATGGTAAAGAATCTGCCTGCAGTGCAGGAGACCTGGGTTTGATCCCTGTACTGGGAAGATCCCCTGGAGAAGGCAATGGCTACCCACTCCAGCATTCTTGCTCGGAAAATTCCATGGATGGAGGACCCTGGTGGGCTACAGTCCATGGGGTCACAAAGAGTCAAACACGACTGAGCGATGAACACCAAACAACCCACAAATAGAGAGACAGACATAGAGAACAGACTTGTGGACCCAGCGATGGAAGGAGACGGTGGGATGAATTGAGAGAGTAGCTTTGAAACAGGTACATTACCATATGTAAAATAGATAGACAGTGGGATTTGCTCTATGATGCAGGGAGATCAACCTGGTGCTCTGTGGCAACCTAGAAGGGTGGGGTGGGAAGGAGGTTCAAGAGGGAGGGAACCTGTGTGTACCTTTGACTGATTCATGTTGATGTAAGGCAGAAATCGACACAACATTGTAAAGCAATTATCCTTCAATTAAAAAGAATAAATTTTAAACAAGAGAAGGTATTGTAAACTGAAAAAAACAATAAAGTCAAGAAACTCAGATGAAGCCACCAGGATCAGTACATCATCTTCTTCTAGTTCCCTGTATGAATAAAGGTTATTGTTGCAAGCAGTTGGCATGGTTAGGGACTCCCCTGATGGTCCAGTGAAGGACTGGATTCCACACTCCCAATGCAGGGGGCCCAAGTTCTATCCCTGGTCAGGTGACTAAGATCTCACATACTGCAAGTAGAAGCCTCCATGCCACAATGAAGGTCTCGTGTGTCACAGCTAAGACCCAGCACAGCCACAATTAATAAATAAATGGTAAAAAACAAAACAGCGTTGGGGTGGTCACATTAAATCCACCGCTTTGATGCTAACGAACATGAAAAGTGAAGGGCATGGGGGAGGGGATCTCAAGCAAATCCAGGAGGCTTTTGAATGGCTGGAAAAATCATTGCATTAAGCCACAATAGACATCAATCTACAGGTATGTTATAGTTTTATGTTTTTAAGAGAACATTGAATAGCTGTAACTGCTTTTGTATTGGAGCAGGAAGGCTGGACCCAAACCTGAAAACCTTTCATCTCTTCTCCCTACTACATCCTCACAAGTACATCACAGTCTTGAGGAAGTACAATTAAAAAGGGGGTAATCCTTTTTCAAGTCCTCAGCTTTAATTTTCGTGATTACGGTAGATTATGAGTCATTCTGAGTCTCCGTCTCCGGGAAAGACAGCGCCTTCTCTTCAGTCCCTTTCAACAGTTGTTTATGGCAGTTTCAGCCTCTTTCTGCCTCTCGGAGGCTCTTTATTTTTAAAGCAAGGCAGACAAGGCCTAAAATTATTCCATTAAAGAGAGGCAATTTTTGTAATGGGACTTAGAGTGCTTTGCAGAAGTGCAGGCAAGTTTCTTCAATATCCTGAGCATTATTCGCTCATTTAGTTAAATGATGTTTCTAATTCCCTGGTAATTACGTGTAATGAGGCACTTTTTCTCTTCTTGATGAGACTTTAGCCTAATATGAGATGGCGTATTTTTTTCTTTTTTTTTTTTCCATGGGGATAATTACCCCTTCCCAGGAAAAGCAGGGTTTGTTGCACAGAATATAGCAAATTATTTTATTTCCTGCCATCTTGACTGCCAGTAAATTATAAAATTAAGTTTCAGTGGCGCATTAGCACCATTTTGGAAAAAGCTCCAGACTATTTTTCTTTTTCTTTTCTTTTTTTTAAAAAAATTCATGTACTGCTGTCCTCTGGGACTGTAGAGGCTATTATTCACAGAATAGATGTTTTTCTGCCAATTCCTAGTATTCAGATGTATTGAAGCGGCAACATAGGTTTAATTTTTCTGGCTGATATCCAATGTAGAATGTTCTTGTAAGCGTCTTTGTGTTCACATAATTATCATCACAAAGTTAAGTAATATGTCCCCTCTTTGCTCTTCCCTCCTCCTTTGGATGTCAAATTACCATTTTTTTGTGTAGAGCTTCAATTAGATGCAAAGTAACTAAATTTGAATCACAGGAAGGTGGTGACACCAACGATTAAAAGGCAAGAAATTCAGAGTTAATATAGTCATTCTACTTAACTCTTCCTGTTGTTAAAAAGCAAATTTGAAGAGAGAAAAATATGAACAGAACATCGTTAATTAAGGACAATGTCATGTTGAACTTTGGTTTCCCGTATTCAATTATTTTTACTGACTTTAAGACAAGTGTGTGTGCATGCATGTGTGTGTGTGTGTGTGTGTGTTACTCCATGTCTGTCTGCTTCTGCTTTTTTTGGTCTTTGTTTCTGGAGAAGAAAACATTTCTTAGGAAGAAGAAGCAGGATGGGATGGGAAGAGAAAAAGAGAGCCAAGGACTGGGAGTCAGGAGTTGAGTTTTAGGGTGTGCTCGGCACCTAACTTGGAGAAGGCAATGGCACCCCACTCCAGTACTCTTGCCTGGAAAATCCCATGGATGGAGGAGCCTGGGAGACTGCAGTCCATGGGGTCACTAAGAGTCGGACACGACTGAGCAACTTCACTTTGACTTTTCACTTTCATGCATTGGAGAAGGAAATGGCAACCCACTCCTTGCCTGGAGAATCCCAGGGATAGGGGAGTCTGGTGGGCTGCTGTCTCGGGTCACACAGAGTTGGACACGACTGCAGTGACTTAGCAGCAGCAACAGCTGCACCTAGCTGGGCTTTCCTGGTGGCTCAGACGGTAAAGAATCTGCCTGCAGTGCGGGAGACCCAGGTTCGATCCCTGGGTTGGGAAGATCTCCTGGAGAAGGGCATGGCAATCCACTCCAGTATTCTTGCCTGGAAAAGTCCATGGACAGAGGAGCCTGGCGGGCTATGGTCCATGGGGTCACAAAGAATTAGTCACGACTGGGTGACTTTTTCACTTTCTGCCCTAACTGACTATATGGTTTGGGCTTGACTGCCTCTTCGGGTCTCAGTTCCCTCTGGAAAATTCATGGGTTCCAGCAGATGAGCTAGTGTTTAGGAACCTGGAAGTTCTTCATTTCAATTAGTGAAAGGGTCACGTATGGGGATTGCTCCTAAGCAACCTAGACTTGTGTGTGTGTGTATTTTGTGGCTCTTCTCTGCTCCACCACTGTACTTTCTTGGTGATGCTAATTCCCACGGGTCCAGTTGCCCCAGGGCCCTGGCTTGCCAACGGCCTGGTGGGTCCTGTCGGGTGTCCACTAAGTTCCTGCCTCGTGTGTGTCCACTCAAGACAAGTTTTTAGCATCATCCAGGATGCTTCAGCCCAGAGGTGTTTCCCTTTGGTGAGAAAATGTCTCTGCAACTTCTCATTGGTGTCCCAGCGTTTTCTCTCTATTGAGGATGACCGAAGACTCTATTTGTCCTTTTTGGATAAATGGAATGCACCTGTTTGACATGGGCTGACCTCCTTGTTTGGGGAATGTTCACTAAATTGATGTCTTTCTCACATGTATATCAGCCTGCAATAAAACCCTCCCATCTGGAGTTTTTAAGAAAGTGCTATTTGGGGTACTTCTCTTTTAGGGTGTCTGTGTGGCTTACCTCACTTTCCCCTTGGGATCACCGAGGAGTTCCGTGTGCTGCTTTCTGATGGGCTGTGTTTGTCTCCTGTGTACTGGATGACTCCATGCCCAGCCAGGGGCCTGGCGCAGGCCAGCACCTGTGTCCTATGGGACTAAGTACCCCTGTGTCACAGTGAGAAGTGCATTCAACACTGGTGCGTAGGGTCCCCACAAAATGTTCTTCACCTAGAACCCGTGAAGGTGAACTTGCTTGGAACTAGGGTCTCTGCAAATACAATCGTCACTGTGGTTATTTTGATTTCATGTTGATCAGCCAACCCCCAGGCTTTGAAAAGGACACAGGAACGCAGAATCAGTGTTGTAATCTCAGGTTACAACTCTGGAGCTTTTGTTGAAAGAAGAAAATTTTATTTATAAGAATGAACAATGGTAGAGGAAGCCTACGTGGCATGGGGTACCTGGCTTCTGGCACTGGGAATGCTTCCAGTAGATCCTGCAGACTTTGAGTTCCTGTTTACCAGAGTGACCACCGACCACTTGCTGAGACATCTTCACTACGTACAGGTGGCCGAGGTTGGAGGTTGAGGGAGCACGTAGAAAGAGAGAGGGCTGAAAAGTTCCTCTTAGCATTGGATTTGAATATTCAGTCCTAAGGGCTATAAATAATGTGGGTTTTCATTGACGGGAAAGCAGTGCTACATTTAGTACAATAATTAGTTATTTGATTACTTTTGCTTTAGCCTGAAGTAGAGGACAATTGACAAATGTGAATCCCTCAGAGACTGATGGCGTGCGGTAAACTAACTTTATTTATGACAAAATGCAATTTTATTAATATGAATTGACAGTAATTAATTTGCTAGTGTTGTTAATAATTGCATGTAATTTATGAAATATTCATGCTAGAGCAGAATAAAATAATGCACAGGTCCTCTGGCTTATTTGTTTAAAAGTCTGAATATTTCAAAAAGCCTTTCGAATTCAACGTGTTCATATTACAGTGGCCTGAGATCCCACAAAATAACAAGTATTTTAGTTGCATTGTGCCTTTACAGTCCTTATTTTAGCCATTCTTGACTTGACTTCTAGCCACTTCCAGGGATACTGTGCCTGTACTTCAGGGCACCATGACACCACCATGACACTCCTGAAATTAAATAAGAGGGTGTGATTTTTATGAGGGCTTCCCTGGAGGCTCAATGGTAAAGAATCTAACTGCTAATACAGGAGACACAGGTTCGACCCCTGGGTCGGGAAGATCCCCTGGAGACAGACAGAAATGGCCACCCATCCAGTGTTGTTGCCTGGAGAATCCCATGACAGAGGAGCCTGGTGGGCTGTAAACCAGGGGTTCAGAAAGAGTCAAACATGACTTAATGACTAAAAAACAACAACAAATTTTTATGAGCCTCCTCCAAAAAATTAAGTACTTACTACATCATCTATCTTTATTAAAGTTCCCCAAATAGTTCTTTTGTCCCCATTTCAGAGATATGGAAACTGAGGCTAAAGAAGCCTTAAACTCTTGGTAGCCACACGAGGTCAAGTGGCAGAGGCAAGCCTCAGCTGAGGTTTTCTGGCTCTTTCTTCCAGGACCCACAGAGTAAAATCTAATTTTGCTTTTATTCCTTTTTTTTTTTCCCCTGAATGAAAGTATGGGCTGTTTCCCCCTCCTAATTCAGTTTGGCCCTCTTGTTCCTAGAAAAGGATTGTAATTAGAGAGAATCACAATTGAATTGAGCTAATACGATCAGCGACATGGGGCTGGAGTCTGTGACCCGGCTCTGTCCAGGCCTTTACTCACCGTCTCGCTTCACAGAACCCCTCCCACGCTGGGGCTGCAGCGTGGGGACCCCAGGGCAGCTGTGTTTAGGGACTGGGAGAGGCAGCTGTTGGGTTCCGGAACATGCGCCCAGGAAGCCCTGGCTCCATTCTAACTCCGAGGACTGACCACACCAGCCTGTAGCCCGTTCCTGTGTGCAGAAGGGCCCTGTGTCTGGTTCCTGTTGTCGCCGTCTGAAGATTCTGACGCACTTTTGAACAGGGGACCCCAGGTTTTCATTTCACACTGGCCTCAAAAATTATGTAGCTGGTTCTGTGCTCCCTCTGGAACCCTGAGACCAGTCGTTTTGCCCCTCTGAAGCCTCAGCTCTCCATCTGAGAAAGTGAGATGTGCTTTACTCCACAAGGTCCTCGAGGAGTTAAGTGAGAGCATGCGCATGAATGCAGCCCAAGGTCGGTGCCAGCATCTGTATTAGAGATCGTCTCCCGGCATCAGCATCTCCTAGCCCTCACTGACCCTGACCGGAGCTGCTTCCAGAAGGAGGGCAGAGGGGATCTGAGTCCAGTCCAGGGCTCCTCCTGAGCACCTCCCACCCCTACCCCGTCCCAGATCAGAGCCATCAAAACCTGACAAAGACCCAAGTCCATAGATGATTCAGGGTGATGTTTGCCCTGCATTCTTGGCTGGGGTCCTTGGAGCTCAGCGCTGAAGATAGCCTAATGGGGGAGGGTCATTTAGGGTTCAGAAGACCACCTACAGTCTACCTCTTTTCACTCCGCAGGCACGTGCCCAACTCATTTTGAGAAGAAAAGAAAAATGTTTTCTGCACAAAGTTGTCAGCTCATAGTTTGTTTTTCTACACCTGTGACCTCGGACACATTTTCCTCTCTGAACTCAGTCTTCTCATTTGTAAAATAATAATTTCAGTTACCTCCCGGGGCTGTGAGGGGCATTGGACAAGAAAACTCAGGTGGAACTCTCGGTACAATGGTTGTCTGAAGGACGCACGAAGAGTCAGCTTTTCTTTGCCTTCGTTGTCTGATGATTATTAGTTGATAACATTCGTGCAGCCAGCAGACCTCAGCCCGCTTTGACAGGGTGGATGAAGGGTTAGACTGAGGGCAGAGGAGTCACTCTAGACCTGCTAAGCCCCCCTGGCTGCCCCACTCCCCCCAGTTTCTCCCTCTGTTCATCCCCCATGAATAGGCTGGGGCCAGCTTGTCACCTCTGCTGTCTCCAACCCCCCAAACCTGGGGAGAGATTTCAAGTGGGAGCCGGGCTAGTGTACTGCAGGGTCCTTCTTCCTTGAGCCTCGCATTTAACTCCCCAGACAACATTGTTACGACCTCCCTGAACTAGGATTGTGATCTAAGTGTCTGTGCCCAGAATCCACATGAAGGTGAGCTCCTTGGGGACACAGAACCCTTGATTTCATTCTGCCCTGGAACTGGTTCCTAGGGAACTTGTGCTGAATAAAAAGTGAAACTGAACCTTGAAAGGAAAGGACCTTCTACGTCTAGACAGCAATTTTTTTAAACCATTTAAATAATTTTTAAGTGTACAATTCAGCGGCATTTAACAGAGCCATGATGTTGGGCCACCACCACCACCTCCAGTACTTTCCCATCATCTGGTGCTGAGACTCTGAACTCATTAAACAATAAGTCCCCATGCCCCCTGCCCCCAGCTCCCCTGTCCCTGGCACCACTACTCACCCTTCTGTCTCTGAATTTGTCTGTTCTGGGTGCCTTGTCGAAGTGGAGCTACACATTTGTCCTCTTGTGTCCAGCTACTTTCACTTAACATGTTTCCAAGTTTCCTCCATGCTGTAGCATGTATCAGAATTTCATTCCTTCTTAAGGCTGAAAAATAATTCTTTGCATGGATAGACTGAGTTTGGTTTATCCACTCATCAATCAATGGGCAGATGGGGCTGGTTGGGTTTTGCCCAGCTTTGGCTAATTGTTAATAGAGTGCTGCTGTGAACACAATCTTTGAATCCCTGCCTCCAGCTCTTCTGGATATATACCTAGGAATGGAATTACTGGGTCATATGATCATTCTGTTTTGTTTTTTTTTTTTTAGAACTGCCAAACTGTTTTCCATGCAGCTGCACCATTTCACAACCTGCCTGACCATGTATGAGGGCTGTGTCTCTACATCTTTGCCAGTACCTGTTATTTGAGGTAGTACTTTTAACCACGAGGCAAACCATCTCCTGTTCTTCCTGTAAATATACAGGCATCTTGGCTGAAAGCAGACTTCCATTCTAAGCGGGGAAGAACTGGTGAAGGGAAAGAGAGAGTCTGGAAGAGAGGGTCATTAGCGGTTGCTTGGCGACACTGAGGACCGTCCCACCCTTTAGTAATGGACTGGGCAATCTCTGTGGCTGGGCCACTGAGTGCTCCCTCTCCTCTCTGCTTTTCTAGGGACAAATGCTTTAGGGAAATGGAGGACATAATACAGGGAAGGTGGTGGCCCGGGCTGCCGTGTTTGGTTAATTCTGACGAAGAATGCAGAGTGAAAGTGTGTCTCTGCCTGACCTCCTGCAACAAGTAACAAACCGTTCTTTTTTGAGCAGAGGTGTGAGCGAGATGTGGTAGCCAAGCCCACATAGAGGCTACCAAGCATGGGTGCCAAGGAGCCAGGCAATTCAGATTGTAACTTGAATTGTTTTAGTGAGCCACAAGACTCATGAGGTCACTGAGCTGTCCAGTGCCCCCTGTTCCGCCCTTCCAATGGGACCCCAGGGAGGCTGCTCTGTGGGGACCATATCCTGTGATTCCAGGCACACAGCAGCTCAGCCCACCAGGCCCTCTCTCTGCAGCTGAAGGCAAACAGCCTGGAGGGGAGATGAGGCTTCCCAGGTTCTCTGGGCTGAGAACTCCTGGATCTGCTAGAGATCCCGACCTGTCCCCACAGAGACTGAGGCCTGGGAAGGGGGCTCGGGTCTGTTGCTGTAGCTGGCCATCTTCCCTGGTGGAGGGCTGAGGACAGCAGGGGCCTCTGTGCCCTTGGGGTCCACCTGCAGGGCAGAACCTGCATGTGGGCACGCTGCGCTGCGGTGGGACTGACAGGGACAGAGGCTGGGTCCTTAAGTGAAGACCAGTGGGGAGAGAGAGGGCATGGCAATGACCAGTACTTCCCGAACACTCCAGGCTCAGCACCAGTGGAGGGGTGATGGGCACAGGACCACCATCTTCTCTTCCTGGGCAGCCAGTGGTGTCTGCAGTTATTTGAGTGCTTACTGTGTGTGTGGCATCATGCCACGTACTTGGCAGGCCCTTTGCCCCATGGTGGGGATTCCTAGATCCCCTTTGCAGCATGACTTGGGTGGTGAGTATGATATTTCTCAGTTGCCTGGCTTTGGGAAAGTCAGGTGATCTCTCTGAGCCTCAGTTTCATCATCTGAGAAGTGGGGATAACAGCCTTCATGGGGAGAATAAATACGAAAACCCTCTCTGTAAAGGTGAAAACCTGTTTTAGATGTTGACGCTCTAAGGGGTGCAAAATCAGTGTGTCACAAAGTCTTGAAGATGTTGCTGCTGCTGCTGCTAAGTCACTTCAGTCGTGTCCGACTCTGTGCGACCCCGTAGATGGCAGCCCACCGGGCTCCTCCATCCCTGGGATTCTCCAGGCAAGAACACTGGAGTGGGTTGCCATTTCCTTCTCCAGTGGATGAAAGTGAAACGTGAAAGTGAAGTCGCTCAGTCGTGTCCGATTCTTAGCGACCCCATGGACTGCAGCCTACCAGGCTCCTCCATCCATGGGATTTTCTAGGCAAGAGTACTGCAGTGGGGTGCCATTGCCTTTTCCGCTTGAAGATGTTAGGAGATACATTAATGAACAAGGAGAACTTAGAATGTCTTACATGTGCAGGTGCAAATATTGAAGGAGTCCCATGCAATTAATTCTAAGTCATGCCAGCAGAGTAACCACTGCCCAGCTTGTGGAAACTGAACAGGGATCCCCACTTGTCTTTCAGAGACCAAAGTCCTTTTTTTTTTTTTTTTTTTTAATAATTGGATCTTTAAGATATTTATTTATCTGGCTGTATCGATCTTAGTTGCGGCATTTGGGATCTATGTTGCATCATGCAGGATCTTTGGCTGCAGCACTTGGACGCTCTAGTTGTGGCATGTGGGCTCAGCTGTTGCATGTGAGATCTTAGTTCTCTGATCAGGGATTGAACCAGCATCCCCTGGACTGCAAGGTGGATTCCCCAAAGCCATGTTTTTAAGCACCACACTGCAGGGCTCCTGTGACTTATGTGAGTCCACAAATCACCCTGTTCAGCAGGCCAGGGAAGAATAAAAGATGGGAGACTGAGATTGGAGAGAAGACCCCATATGTGGAGAAATTCTAGAGGCTGGGGTTTGAGGACATTTATTTTCAGAAGCTAGGGTCTGGAGTTCCTCAGTTTAGTTCAGTCATTCAGTCTTGTCTGACTCTTTGCGACCCCATGGACGGCAACACGCCAGGCTTCCCTCCTTCAATTTCTCCCATAGCTTGTTCAAACTCATGTCCATTTTGTTGGTGGTGCCATCTGACCATCTCATCCTCTGTCATCCCCTTCTCCTCCTATCTTCAGTCTTTCCCAGTATCAGTGTCTTTTCTAATAAGGAGTTGGCTCTTCGAATCAGGTGGCCAAAGTATTGGAGATTCAGCTTCAGCATCAGTCCTTCCTATGAATATTCAGGGTTGATTTCCTTTAGGATCGACTAGTTTGCTCTCCTTGCAGTCCAAGGGACTCTCAAGACCCTTTTCCAACGCCACAGCTCAAAAACATCGATTCTTTGGTGCTCAGCTTTCTTTATGGTCCAACTCTCACAATCATACATGACTACTGGAAAAACCATAGCTTTGACTATATTGACCTTCCTAATTTGTTCATTTATTTAACAAATATTTATTAAGCAGGTATTTATACTACGTATAAGGAACTGGTCTCGGTGAGCAAAACCAGATACAGTTCCAGCTCTCATGGAGCTTCTAGGCTATGGATCAGGTGAAGCAAGTAATCTGGGCCCCGGAAGGTTCACTCTGGCTTCAGTGTGGAGAATACACTTGGAGCAAAACAACTCAAAATGGCAAAAAAAAAAAAACAACCAAAAACCAAAACCAGAGAACATATATGTTGAGTAAAATCTTAAATAGATGACTCATTAACTAGACTAACAAAATCAGGAAATGCCCCACCTGCTTACCTGCACGTGTGCACGTCACCTGCGCGGCCTCACGACCGCACACCTGGACAGACGGGCCGGATGGAGGACGCCGCTGAGCCTCGCGTCTCTGTGCCCCTGCAGCTGGACTAGCACCTGCACCTTGTCTTGAGGCGGGCCCTCAAGACATTGCTGCTGGCTAAACGGACACGTGAGTGACGGTGCCCTCTTGCCAGACAGGCTGTGAGATCTGAGTCCACCCTCTGTGAGGTGAGAGGGTTGCTGAAGGTTCCTGTTTCCAGGGTGCAGTCTCCCCGCTCATCCCTCTAAGCTTGGGGCCTGGTAGGTTGGTCCCTGAAGGGCTGGGTGGTGGAAGTAGGAGGTGCCAGGGGAGGAACGAGGAAGTCCTGCTCAATACTGAGAAGTCCAGGGGGAAGGAAGGCCACTTACACACACCCCTGCACACCCGGCCCCGTCCTTCAAGGAGACCCTGAAGGAAAGGGCTGCTGCTGCTGCTAAATCGCTTCAGTCGTGTCCGACTCTGTGCGACCCCATAGACGGAAGCTCACCAAGCTCCCCCGTCCCTGGGATTCTCCAGGCAAGAATACTGGAGTGGGTTGCCATTTCCTTCTCCAATGCATGAAAGTGAAAAGTGAAAGTGAAGTCGCTCAGTCTTGTCCAACTCTTAGTGACCCCATGGACTGGAGCCTACCAGGATCCTCCGTCCATGGGATTTTCCAGGCAAAAGTACTGGGGTGGGGTGCCATTGCCTTCCCCGAAGGAAAGGGAGTGGGAAGTTAATATTGAGCCTCTGAGGCTTGTGTTTAAAGATATTTTATTTACATATTTTTTTTAATTTTTAAAACTTTTACTGGCACATAGTTGATTTACAGTGTGTTAGTTTCAGGTGTACAGCAAAGCGATTCCGTTACACATATACATACAATCGTTCTTTCTCAGCTTCTTTTCTCATATAGTTTATCCCAGCGTAGTGAGTGGAGTTCCCCGTGTTATACAATAGGTCCTTGGTGGTTATCTATCTTTTATACAGTGGTATGTGTGTATGTTAGGGACTTGCCCAGTGGCTCGGCAGTAAAGAATTCACCTGCTTTGCAGAAGCCCTCGGTCCTTGGGTTGGGAAGATCCCCTAGAGGAGGAAACGGCAACCCGCTCCAGTATTCTGGCCTGGAACATCCCATGGACAGAGCCTGGTGGGCTACAGTCTGTGGGGTGGCAAAGAGACACGACAGAAGCGACTGAGCATGCACACACGCACGCACATGTGTGTTAACCTCAAGCTCCTGGTTTGTTCCTCCCCTGAGCCTGAAAGATGAAAGACACAGGGTCCCTGAAAGCGGAGGAGACCTGAGGGTGGACATGGAGGCTGAGGGGTGGGCTCCTCCCCGTGTGCATGTGCCCCTCTCCCTGGAGTTTCCACGGTGTCACTGATGGGACTATTTCTCACACCCGCTGCCTCAGAACTGGAGGTGGGCCCCGTGAGTGACTTTAAGAGGGAGTCTTGGCTTTTCCCCCAGCAATTGGTGAAAAGACATCAGCAGGAGAGAGATTGGCGAGAGAGAGCAGGAGTTTGCCGGGGTGAAGGGTTACTCTTTTACAGCTGGAAGGCCTGAGCCATGAGATACACCCTTCCTGCCGGCTTGGCTGCAGCTCGTGCCACTCTGCCTCACCTGACCTGTGATTTGAGATGAGCCAAAACGTAATTCCTCCAGGGTGATGGAGAGAATGAACGTGTCACGAAGCAATTTGGTGCCAAGTGTCTGAAGGCGGAGCGGCAGCTAGAGACAGAGGAGCCAGGGAGGGCTGCTGGACGGGGGTCCCTAGGGCCTGTATCAGAGCTGAGATTCTCCAGTGCGGAGTTGAATTTGCTCCGCCTTGTGATTTCTGAGACGAGTCAGCCTGGGTAGGTGTCCTGGACTGTCCTGATGTATATGTATTTTGGCCACGCTTAGTGGCATATGAAATTTTAATTCCCCCACCAGGGATCGAACCCAAGACCCATGCGGTGGAAGCAGAGTCTTAACCACTGGGCAACCAGGAAAACCCCTTGCCCAGGTATATTATCTTTTGCTATCCAAACATTAGTGGCTTCAAACAAAACAATTATGATTTCAAATAGCCTGTGGGTCAGGGATCCGGGAGTGGCTTATCTGGAGGGTTCTGGCTCAGGGTCTTTCAGAGGCTGTAGTCAGGCTGTTGGTGGGACAGAGCTCCACAGGCTCGACTGGGGCTGGAGACCTCACCTTCCAAAATAGCTCACTTGGCTGCCTGACAAGTTACTGCTCGCAGCTGGCAGGAGGCCTGAGCTTCTTACCGTGTGGACCTCTCCGCAGGGATGCTTGAGGGTCCTCACACCACGGCGGCCAGCTTCCCTGAGTGTAAGCATCCAAAGAGGGCAAGGTGAAAACAGTGGCTTCCAGGACCAGCCTCAGAGTCCCACTCTGTCATTTTACAATGTACTGTTGGTGTCGCAGGGCAGCCCTCTTTCATACAGAGGGGACCATGCAAAGATGTAATGCCCGGGGATTTCCCTGTTGGTCCAGTGCTAAGGCTGTGTGCCCCCAACGCAGGGGGCCTGGGCTTGATCTCGGGTCAAGGAACTGGCACCATCGATTGAATGGCATCACCAATTCAATGGACATGAACTTGGGCAATCTCTGGGAGATGGTGAGGGAGACAGGGAAGCCTGGTGTGCTGCAGTCCGTGGGATCAGGAAGAGTCAGACACAGCTTGGCAACTGAACAACAGCAACAACAAGGAACTGGATCCCACATGACGCAAGTAAGAGCTGGCGTGCTGCAACTAATAGTCTCGCGTGTCGCAAGGAAGAGCGAACATCCTGCAAGCTGCAGCTAAGACCTGGTGCAGCCAAATAAATAAATAAATATTAAAATTTTTTTTTTTAAAGATGTAAATACCCAGATGCCAGAATCCATGGAGACCACCTGGAGGTTGGCAATCCTACCTATGAGAGAGTAACCATGTCTACCTACCTTCTTGTTGTGAAGATACAAGGAGATCATGTATAGGAAAGAGCTCTGAGAAGTAGTGGGTGGGAAGTGTCGCCATGGTTAGGAGCTCGGGCTTGGGGCATGACAGGATGACATGTCTGAAATGAGAGGTGCTGTAAGGATAAAATACACTTCAGATTTCTAGGACTTAATAGGAAAAAGAATGTAAATGATCTCATTACATGTTGAAATGATATTTTTGGATAGTGTGCTAAAGACTTTTTTTTATTAAAATTAATTTCACTTGTTTATTTTCATTTGCTAATGTGGCTACTAGAAAATTTAAAATTATGGATGTGGCTGGCATTTTGTTTGATGGGATAACGCTGGTCTATGTTGTAAGACCTAGACTGGAGTCCTCATCCATTTCCCCCCAGAACTTCCAAAGGGCTCAGTGCATGGATGAGCCTGTGCTCTGAATACAGTACACTCTGAATACAATACATCCAGGGAAAGTTGAATAGGCAGCTGGGGGGAGGGAATACTGGGAACTTCGGAGTCAGACAAACCTGATTTAAATCCTGGCTCCATCTCCAAGGTTCCTAACCTCTGTGATCAGAAATTCCACATCTGTAAAATGGGTCCCCTGGTCTCTACTTAGCTTATTCTGCTCAACTCAGATGAAAATACAAATGAAGTATGACCTTGCGCTGATGGGTGGGTTCATTACGCAGGTTCTCCATATAAATGCATCCTGGCCCTGGGCTGGAAGCACCTAAGGGCCTCAGTGAGACACCAGGCTAAGGAATGGTTAAGGACAGTACCGTCTTCCCTGGTGATGCAGTGGTAAAGAATCTGCCTGCAATGCGGGAGATGCAGGAGACGTGGGTTTGACCCCTGAGTTGGGAAGATGCCCTGGAGGAGGGGATGGCAACCCACTCCAGTTTCGCCTAGGAAATTCCATGGACAGAGGAGCCTGGTGAGCCACAGTCTACAAGGCTGTAGTGGGAAACTCAGTGAAGCGACTGAGCACACACACAGGGGAGCAGACACACAGGCCTGTACCGCCAGCCACACGCCAGCCACAAGCCAAGGTTGGCAGAAGCAGCTTTGGATTTTCTAATTTTCCTGTTCTACTTCTGTTTCCCACTGTGCCCTTTTCTTGATCCCTGATGGAAACAGAGGCTACTGACCAGGGAGTGAGAACAGATCAGTCTGCCCAGCACTGCCCCATGCCCTTAGCCCATCACGGGTGACAGCCTGGAGGAGGCGCCTCCTGACAGGGGAAGCTGGTCCCAGGGCAGTGGAACAGGGGCGTGTCAGAGGGGCAGCCCACCTCCCCCCCCCCCATCCCCCGCGGTCTCCTCTGCAGGGGTCTCCCTCCCGCCCCTCCCCCTGAGAACCAGCTTTGAGCTCCATACCCTCTCTCGGTTCCCAGAGGGACCGGAGTCAAACAAAAGGGAGATGTGCTTGCTGTTATCAAGACACAAAATCCTTCCACTTAATTGAAACACGCCATGGCAACCAGTGTGGTGCGGGCGGCAGGGCTCGGGGTGGCCGTCGCCACTGAGGGTGATACCCACGTGCGTCTCTTTGTTCCAGGAGAGGCGACCACGCTGTGCCTTTTGTGCACATGGTCGTCTGCAGCTCCAGGGGTGGAAACTTAGGGTTTCAGTGGGGCTGACGCCTACAGCCACTTTTGGGCCAGTGTCCCCTCCAGGCTAGGAAGCCAGGCAACCCCAGGACAGGTTTAGACCCCACCCCCAATAATCAGCTGAAGGCTGCACTGGGAACAAAGTTGTGACCAGAGGCAGTCCCCGTACTCAGGATACTGCTGGCTGGGACATATACAGCCAGATTGTTACTGGACAGGGGGTATGGACTTTGGTGGGGTGTGGCGGCAAGCGACTGGGGGAGGAATCAGAGAAGGCTTCCTGGAGGAGACGGGGGCGGGGGGAGGTCACATGAGTCTTAGGAGTTGTGGGAAGAGTCAGAATCCAGTGGAAGGAGTGGCACAAGCCCAGGAGGGGAGGGGAGAGAGAGAGAGAGCATGGCTTGATGGGGCTGACACAGGTCTGTGTTTCTAGACCATGAAGTGCCAGGAGGAAGTTGGGGGACTGTGGCTGGGAGGCCTGGACTTACCTGGACGTGGTGACAGGGAGCCGCAGAAGATTGCTCAGCAGCTGAGTTGGGTCAGAGGCTGCTGAGCTGGGTTGTGCTAGAGAAACCCAGATGGCTCTTCTCTCCCTGTGAGGGTCCCGATGTGTGCTGTGGGCACACAGGGGCTCCTGCTGGGGAGAGGGGCTGACCTCAGAGCACTCTGATGCTCACTGTGGGAGGACCCAGCAAAGTTTACACCCAGTGTGAGGCAACCCAGCATCCAGGGACGGGAGAGGTCTCGGAGTCAGGTATCAGACAGGTGTGTGACCTCAAGCAAGTCACTTAACCCGTCTGAGCCTGGAGTTTCTCATTTTTTTTGACACAAGGAAAGGATAAAATCACTCGTGAAGCACACAGCAAGTGCTCACTGCATAGACATTCTTCAAAACAGGACACCTGTTGTTTCCAGTTCAAAGCTTCACAGAAGTGAATTGAGCCCAAAGTGGTTCACTTACATTGTGTGTGCATGCCCAGTTACTAAGTTGTGTCTGACTATTTTGAGACCCCCATGGACTGCAGCCTTCCAGGCTCCTCTGTCCATGGGATTTCCCAGGCAAGAACGTTGGAGTGGGTTGCCATTTCCTTCTCCAGGGGATCTTCCCCACCCAGGGCTTGAACCCGCATCTCCTGCATTGGCAGGTGGGGTTTGTTTTTTTTTTTTACCACTGAGCCACCAGGGACACCCTTACTTACACTTTCATTTACATCAGAGTCCATCAAATTCAGATTTCTTCAGGACTCTGAAGGCTTTCAGAGGTGGCTGTGGAGAGAAAGGGACTACTTTCGGGATGCAAATTCCTTCTTTAATAGTGGTAGAAAACCCTCTGAGGCACTTCCCTAATGATCCAGTGGCTAAGTCTCCTCCTCATTCCCAATGTGGGCGGTCTGGGTTTGATGCCTGGTCAGAGAACTAAATCCCACGTGCTGAAACTGAAGATCCTGTGTGCCCCAGTGAAGACCCAGCACAGCCAAATATTTGAATAAACAAGCAAAAAAATATTAGAAAATAGAAAACCTTCCAGAACTCAAGGACAGGATGAACATTTCCTTGACTAAACTCTCCCCCAGAAGGGGAGCATCTGCAGCTCTAGACTAGAGCATCCCAGGGCATCAGCTTCCTCTATTGCCCATGCACAGGGGGCTTCAGGTACTAGTGCCAGGCCAGGGGTGATGGCATTGTTTGTAGCCAAGAGACTCCTTAGCTTTAAGGAGTAGCTGTTTAAGATACAGCTGCCTCAGATGGTGAAGGATCTGCCTGCAGTGCTGGAGACCTGGGTTTGATCCCTGGGTTGGGAAGATCTCCTGGAGGAGGGCATGACAGCCCACTCCAGTATTCTTGCTGGAGAATCCCAGGGACAGAGGATCCTGATGGGCTACAGTCCATGGGATCTCAAAGACCCATGGAGTCAGACACAAATGAGGGACTAAGCACACAGCACCGTATCCTCAAGTTCTATTAAGGTGTCTTATTCAGATGCCTTGAGCTGCTGTTTAGGGAATGCAGGCTCTCGGGTCTTGTGTCTCACGGCTCTAGACTAGGCATGAGATGGCACAGTCAGGAATGGTATGCACGGGTGAGATAGGGAAGCCCAGACACTTCATTCTGGGAACTTCTTGGTCCAATGACAGAATCCATCTCAGTACAAAGGCTGTTGCTTGCAGGGGAGGGGGTAAATTTTTAGGGTCTTTAAAAGCCACAGATACAGAGGCTCTGATTTAAGAACCTTATGGACAGTGATTTTCTTTTAGGTCATTTATTAAACAGCTTGAACCCCTCCTTCCATCCAGTTTTACCCTCTGTCTTTTCAAGACTAGCCTGGAAAGGAGGAACTGGTTTCCTTTAAATAAACCTGGGCTATTGCATCCTATTCAGATGGGGGCAGTTTAAGGACCCCAGTGATGCCTCAGTTCTCTAGTAAGGTTTAGGACTTCGGCATGAATTAAAATACCAAAGGCAAGAAGCCTGGAAAGGAGAAATGATGATTCCTGCTGGTTCCTCCCAGCACCTGTGGTGCCCAAGGCAATCTGCCCCACGGGGAGCCCGAGTCAGTGAGAGGGAAATGGTGCAATTCAGGACGGGTTAGAAATTGGGCTCATATATCAGCCATTAGGGAACTTTACTCGATGAGAAAATGAGAACTTTTTGTGGTTGCTAAAAAGAGCACCATTCTTAATTTGACCTCTTCTTTGCCGTGGAGATGGGCACTTTATCTGAAACGCAAGTGCATAGAAAAGGAAGAAAAAGAAAGCCTTCAATGAAAGGAGGGGCGGCCAGACTGCGTCCTGTTCCCCTGAGGCCACTCGTCTACCTTGGTCCCTGGAGCAAGTTCAAGGGATAAGACAGGATCCCTGATGGCTCTGAGAGGTGCAGGCTCTGATGGAAAAGCGCTTTAAGACGCGGTGGACCTAGAGATTATCATGCCAAGTGAAGTAAGTCAAACAAAGACAAGTATTATAGCGCTTATATGTGGAATCTAAAAAGTGATACAAATGAACTTATTTACAAAACAAATAGATTCACAGGCAAAGAAAACATAGTGGCCTAAGGGGCCCTGGGGGAGGGATAAAGAGGTTGGGGTTAAAATATAAACACTACTAAATACAAAGTAACCAACAGGGACCTACTGTATGGCATTGGAAACTATACTCAATATCTTGTAAGAATGTATAATGGAAAGGATTAAAAAAGAATATATATATATATATATATAAATTTACATATAAGAATACAATATATAGAGAGAATCTATATATAAGAATAAAATATACAAATATATGTATATGTGCTTCCCTGGTGGCTCAGCAGTAAAGAATCTGCGTGCAGTGCAGGAGATCAGGGTTTGTTCCCTGGGTTGGGAAGATCTCCTGGAGGAAGGCATGGCAACCCACTCTAGTATTCTTGCCTGGAGAATTCCCATGGATAGAGTAGCCTGGCAGGCTACAGTCCATGGGGTCACAAAGAATAGGGCACAACTGAAGTGACTAAGCACAGCATGTGTGTGTGTATATATATATATACACACACACACAGTATATATATATTTATATATATATATATATAAATATACACACACACAACTGAATTACTTTACACCTGAAAGCAACACAACACTATGAAATATCTATATTTCAATAAAAATTTTTAAAAAACCTAAACCAAAAAATATGCTGTGTACACTGGGCCAAAGTGATTCAGTACTTGTACCAAATGGCCTTCACGAAGTTTGAAAGATGCAGTTTTACAGTAGCCTGAACAAAGCCCAAGAATAGAAGGGAAAGAGAAGTTTGAGGGGACCAGAGTGGTGGTCAAAGCGGTTGCTTCAAAGAAGAATTGGGAAAAAAAAGAGAGAGACTTCATGAATGGCCTTTCTAATCCTGAGACTTTGTGACATAAAGTAGGACATTAGCTTTAATAGGATGCCTACCAGAAACGGCTTGGAGGATGGTTTAGAGAAATGAATTTCTAATTTCTCAAATGATACGCTTCTAAGTCGTGTGGAGACCATCACTATTAGAACTGGTAGTGAGGGATGAGGGGGCCCCTACCCTGGAGCCCGAGCCCCCCTCCCTTATGACAAAACAGGACACTTTTGGCAGCCCGGGCCTGGGTACTAGGTGTGTAGGGAGAGTGCACCGTGGCTTTTTTGTTTGTTAAGAGTCATTTGTTTATTTTTGGCGGCGCTGGGTTTTCGTGGCTGCGAGTGGACCTGCTCTAGTTGTGGAGAGTGCGTGTTACTCTTTGCTGTGGTGCATGGGCTTCTTTGGTTTCCCTGGTGGCTCAGATGGTAAAGTTTCTGCCTGCAAAGCAGGAGACCTGGGTTCCATCCCTGGGTCAGGAAGATCTCCTGGAGAAGGAAATGGCTACTTACTCCAGAATTCTTGCCTGGAAAATGCCATGGATGGAGCAGCCTGGTGGGCTACAGTCCATGGGGTCCCAAAGAGCTGGACATGACTGAGCAACTTCACTTTCACTTTCATTGGCTTCTCTTGACGATGGATTTTCTCATCGTGGCGGCTTCTCGCGTTGAGGCTCCTGGGCTCTAGGTGAGCAGGCTTCGGGAGCTGGATCACATAGGCTTAGCTGCTCGGGGCATGTGGGATCGTGGTTTGGGAACTAAGATTGGCAGACAGATTCTCAAACACGGGATCAGCTGGGAAGTCCACCCACTGACGCCTCCCCCGCCACCCCACCCCGCGGCTTTAACTTGAAATTCTTCTTTACCTTCTCATATCTTTATTGGCATTTGGGTTTCTTCTGTGTGAAATGTCTCAAGTCCTTTACCCTTTAGAAAATATTGGATTGTTTCGTTTTATCAAATTGATTCTGGATCTGAGTCTTCCTTGGTTAAGGATTGCACATTTTTTTTCTGGCTCTGCTCTGTGGCTTCATTTTTTTCTCTCAAAGATATGCTGTTCTTTTAAAAACATTTACTTATTTGGCTGCGTTGGCTCTTAGTTGCGGCACATGGACTCTCTAGTCGTGGCACTCAGGCTCGGCTGCCCTGTGTCACATGAGATCTTAGTTTCCCAACCAGGGATTGAACCTACAACCTCTGCACTGAGGGCAGATTCTTAACCACTGCACCACCAGGAAAGTCCCTTAATGGTATGCTTGGATAAGCAGAAGTTTTAAAATTTTAGTGCGGTCAGTTATATCAGATTTTCCTTTTTATGGTTAATATTTTCTGCTTTGCTTTATAATTTTTTCCCACAAAGATAGTCTTCTATATGATTTTGCCATTTACGTTTAGGTCTGTAATCTGCCTAGCGTTGATTTTTGAGCGTGGTATGAGATAGGGGTCCAGTTAAATTTTTTTCCCTATGGATACCAAATTATCCCAGCTCTATTTATTATCCTTTTTCATTGCTTTATGGTGCTACTTTTAGAATCAACCAGATGTCTGTATATGCACAAATATTGATCTACTTGTGTCTTCTAAAGCCACCACACTACAATAATAACTTTATAATAAGTTTTCTTTTCTGCTCTTAATTTCCATCAGGACAAGATCTCCCTCTTGTTCTTCTGAAAAGTTTCATGGCTGATCTTGGCTCTTTGCTTTTCTACAAAAATTTTAGAGTCAGTTTTCAGTTTACACAAAGTATCTGTTGAGAGTTTGCTTTGAATCTATAGATATGATATTTTGCAATATTGAGTCTTCCAAACTATGAACATGATGTATCTCTCCATTTATTTAGATTCCTTTAATTTTTTCAAGGTATGTAGTTTTGTCTATGACTTGAGTATCTTTTGTTAGCTATACTTGTAAGTAGTTGCTATTGTTGAAGTTATTAAAAATTGTATCATTAAAAATGTATCTGTACTATATATAGAAATACAATTACTTTTTATATTGATTTTTAAAAATTGCATAACCCTGACAATTTCCCTTATTAGTTACAGTAATTTACCCAAGTTTTTTTTTTTTTTAGATTCTTTAAATGTAAACAATAACAGCTTCCACAAACGCTGACAGTTTGGCGTCGTTCTTCTGACTCTCACAGTATTTGTTTGCTTTCTGGCCTTACTGCTCTGGCTAGGGCCTCTATTAAAATATTGAATAGAAATGGCGATAGTAGACATGATTGTCTTATTTGTAATCTTAACACTGTCATCATTTTCCCAGTTAGTATAATGTCTGGTGAGAATGAATACCCTTTATCTGTTTAAGGAAGCTTCCCTCTGTTTCTGGTATTTCTGGCTTACTACAACTCTGGTTTTCCATCATGTAGGCATAATGAATTTTATCAAATGCTTCTTATGAATTTATGAAAAAATCATATAACTTTTCTTTTTGAATATGTGAAGGTGGTAAAATACATTCACTGATTTTCTAATGATAAACCAACCTTGATTTACTGGTATAAGCTCAACTTGGCTGTAATATAATATTCTTTTTTTACATTGCTGGATTTAGCATGATGATACTCTATTTAGGATTTTTGTTGTTGTTGTTCAGTCACTAAGTTTTGTCCAACTCTTTACCACCTCATGGACTGCAGCATGCCAGGCTCCTCTATCCTTCACTATCTCCCAGAGTTTGCTAAAATCCATGTCCATTGAGTCGGTGATGCTATATAGCCATCTCATCCTATTCCCTGCCACCCCTTCTCCATCTGCCATCAATCTTTCCCAGCATCAGGGGCTTTTCCATTGAGTTGGCTCCAATGAGTAGCAGGTGGCCCAAGTGTTGGAACTTCACCTTTAGCGTTAGTCCTTCAAATGAATATTCAGGATTGATTTCCTTTAAGATTGACTGGTTTGCTCTTGCTGTCCAAGTGATTCTTAAGAGTCTTTTCCAGCACCACAATTTTTACATCTATATGAATGAGAGAGATTAAAATGTGTTTTCCCTTCATTGTACTGTCTTTATCAGGTTTTCATATCAATATTGCACTAGCCTAATGAGTTGGGGTGGAGAAGGCAATGGCAACCCAGTCCAGTAGTCTTGCCTGGAAAATCCCATGGTTGGAGGAGCCTGGTGGGCTGCCATCTATGGGGTCACACAGAGTCAGACACGACTGAAGCGACTTAGCAGCAGCAGCAGCAATGAATTGGGGTATAGAACAGCTATGCTTTTTGTTTGCCTGTTTTTTATCTATTTATTTTTAAATCAAAGTACAGTTGAGCACCTATGTTTTGATTGTAATAGTCTGGGCAGGACACTGCTGCTTCTGCTAGATACAACTGTTGCCACTGCATTTGATGTTCACTTTTTCTCGTATATCCTCATTTGCTCTGTGTTCAAAGTCCTGGGTGAAGTTGTCTGATTGGCTGAACAGGCTACCTGGGATGGGGAAGAGGGAGGCTCTGATTCAAAGCATCTATCTACCATGCGGGAGACCTGGGTTCGATCCCTGGGTTGGGAAGATCCCTTGGAGAAGGAAATGGCAATCCACTCCATTACTATTGCCCGGAAAATCCCATGGATAGAGGAGCCTGGTAGGCTACAGTCCGTGGGGTCGCAAAGAGTCGGACACGACTGAGCGACTTCACGTTCACGTTCACGTTCTGTGCTGAGAGGGGATATACTTCTTTCCAAGACTGGAAGGAGGCTGCATGGTAGACAAATGATTTCTCCTCCCTCCTCCCCAGCAAAAAAAGACAAGAGTCCTTGATAGTGACCCTGTGCTTACACTCATTAAAGATTGAAAGCACTGAGTGGACCAAAGGAAAGGATGAAAAGGAAATGTATATTTAGTTGTTTGGGTGTTAACACTGTTCTACATTTCAGATAATCTGAAATTCCTGAGGGTGAATGGGAATTGGGTATTCTATGGGTTCGTGGTAGTCTGCAGGATTTAACCTAATTTTAACTCAATATCACTCGTGTCTGTCTCTTTGCAACACCGTGGACTGTAGCCTGCCAGGCTCCTCTGTCCCTGGAATTCTCCAGGCAAGAATACTGGAGTGGGTAGCCATTCCCTTCTCCAGGGGTTCTTCCCGATCCAGGGATCGAACTTAGTGTCACTCTCTCTAATCATCATGGGTACACACATTCAAGCGTCCCTGAGTTTTGAGGACTCACGGAGGTGATAAATGTGAAAGCACCATGCGTGGTGTCCAGCACACACGTCATACTTGCTTGCTGCTGCTGCTGCTAAGTCGCTTCAGTCGTGTCCGACTCTGTGCGACCCCACAGACGGCAGCCCACCAGGCTCCCCTATCCCTGGGATTCTCCAGGCAAGAACACTGGAGTGGGTTGCCATTTCCTTCTCCAATGCATGAAAGTGAAAAGTGAAAGTGAAGTCACTCAGTCGTGTCTGACTCTTAGTGACCCCATGGATTGCAGCCTACCAGGCTCCTCTGCCCATGGGATTTTCCAGGCAAGAGTACTGGAGTGGGTTGCCATTGCCTACTTGCTTATCTTGAGTCTAAAACTTGCTTGATCAATTCCATCTACAGCTGTTCTTTAAAATGTCGTAGGAAAGATCATGGCTCTTTGCTTCTTGCTTTTGCAAATTGGCTGATCAACAGAACCATAACAGAAAACGCCATTCCTCTCATCCTCACTGTCTCTGTTCCCAGGAAGTCCTGGAGAATTCAGTCTTCCTGAGGGTCAGGGTCTAAAATAGGCTCCTGGTCCCAAGTTAAGTTTGCATATAATTAGATTCTACCTTATTCACCTTTTACTGCATATTATTTTATAGACATCAGACATGTGTGTCTTTAATTTCCCCTTTTAAAAAACAAAATAAACAAGCAAAAACAAAAAAAAAAAAAAAAAAAAAAACCCAAATAGAAACCCTGAGAGGGTCTTGTGTTTCATCTGTTATTTCTAGGTGGGGAAATGCAACTAGAAATACACTTTTTTTTTTTTTTTAAACAAAAGTAACATATTCTTTGTAGAAAATTCAAATAATATATAAGCATCTAAAATAAAGTATGTGTCTTTTTGCCTTCTGCTCTAGTCCCAGTCCTCAAGGGTTACCATTGTTAACAGCTTGATGTATATTATTCTAGACTTTAAAATGGAAATATAAACTTCACGCACATCTCCATGTACACATCTCCAATATAAACTACACACACACACACACAGACACACACACACACAGCATATGCTGAGATTCTTTTCCCCCTGAAAATGGACATTCCATCAGGAATGTTTTCCAGTCCACTTTTTCTGATTTCCCCAGATATATCATGGTATGATAATATGTCAGGCGCTATACATTGATCTTGTTCTTTAATGGCAGTATATATAATAATCTATTTAGCCAATCTCACTGTTTTACCACAGCAAAGGGTGCTGCTGCCCACTCCTTGCACAGCTGTGTGAGTACTTCTTTTGCCTAGATCCCTAGAATAAGATAGGACCTGAATAAGATAGACCCAGGCCTCAAAGGGCTTCCCCATAAATACTGGCTGATGACAATGCTATGTTGTCATATTAATTAGAACAGAAAGAGACCCATCAGGGCAACACATGCACATTCACAGGGCAAACTGCTTCTACAGAAGGCAGATATAATGCTTCACGTTCTCATCTTTGAAAAGACAAACCACCTTAAATGCAATAAGTGGCAAGTTGCCTGTGTATCAGCATGTAAAATATTCCCCAGGGAGTGTTAGCTTGACAGAATGCATAAATATATTGCATTAAAGATAAAACAGAGGGAATATTTACCCAGCATAGTTACCTGGAAAATATACAATTTGATCTAGATAGAGGCTTTTACTGTATAAATTATTGTGGCCTCTACTTCAATCACAAACAGCCTTCAAGTTGGGCAATTGCTTTGTAAAAAAAAAAAAAAAGCAGAAGAGAACAGTTTCCAATTGTGTGGAATGAGCTTCATTCCAGGCAGCTCGGTTCTGATAGAACAATTTAAACTGGCTGTCTCCTTATCTGATGTGGACATCATTTTTCAGAGGGGCAACCAGCTCAAATTAAATAGTTTTCCCGCAGACAGTCTGTCTGTCTTTTTTTTTTTCTCCTCTTTCCTTCACCAGGCAGGGTACTGTGGGACTCTGCTAATTTAGGAAGATTGGTCTGGGCAATGCCAAAGTGAGATGGATAGAAACAACTTTAACAGAGAAAAAAATGAATGATATTAAAAAATGATAATAAAGGATGGTCAGAAGCTGATCTGACATGAGAGACTGCATTCCTGCCTGGTTGATTGCCTCAGAAACCCCTGGAAACCCTGGGCTTTATTTGCAAATGATCTCCACTGTGGACCAAAGAGTTCAATAGGAAAAGTAATGAGCAAAATCGATGAGTTGGCTCGAACCAAATAGGGCCATGGCGCTGGAGTAGGAAGAGGTGAGAGAGAGCATCTCCGGGACCATTTTGATCAAATTGCTGTGAAGGAGGAGGGCTGTTACTTCCTGTCTCTGGCGCCTCACAGGTTTCCCCCTGCACTTCTCTGCTCCTCCTTCAGACACGTGGAGCTTCAGGCCAGTGAGCTGCATCTCTGAGGATGGGGGCCTCTGCCCAATTCGGGGAGTGCAAAGAGCGTGGCCATGCATTTAGAGACTTTAAGAAAATCCAAAGAAGGCATTTTCTTTTTTTGGACTGGCTGCAAGATGCCGCAGCTCAAAGCCTGTCCTTAAAATGTCTTTCCTCCCAGCGTCCAAATGTAATGCTGCTGCTAAGTCACTTCAGTCGTGTCCGACCCTGTGCGACCCCATAGACGGCAGCCCTCCAGGCTCCGCCGTCCCTGGGATTCTCCAGGCAAGAACACTGGAGTGGGTTGCAAACGCAATACTTGTGCGTAATTTTTAAACTTTTAATTTTGAAATGATCCAAACCCATAGACAGAGCTCCTAAGTACCAGTCTCACCCAGATTCATCTGTTGGGACCACTTGTTTTATTTGTGCAATCCCTCTTTTGCTCATAGACACTCCGTGTTTGTTCTCCGAGAACCAAGACATTCATTCTCTTACACACCCACAGTAAGATGGCAACATCAGGAAATGGGACGTTGATCCATGCAGGCTATTACTTAACCCACAGTTTATATTTAAATAACTACGATTCCCTAGTAAGGTCCTTTATAGTAAGTTTCTACCTCCCCTCATCCCACCTGCTTGCTCCATCTTGGGTCTATGATCCACTCAAGGATCATACATCACATTTATTATCCTATCTTTTTAATCTCCTTTTATCTGGGATGGTTCTTTAGACTTTCTTGGCTTTTTATGACCTTGCCATTTTTGCTTGGTTCTTTTTTTTTTTGGCTTCACTGCATGGCTTGTAGTATCTCAGTTCCCTGACCGGGGAGGGACCTTGGGCCCTTGGCACTGCGAGCACCTAGCCCTGACCACTGGACCACCAGGGAATTCTGACCTTGGGATTTTTTTTTTTTTACTTTTTATTTTATATTGGGGTTTAGCCAATTGACAAATAATGTTGTGATAATTTCAGGTGAACAGTAAAGGGAGTCAGCCATACATATACATGTATCCATTCTCCCTGAGGGCTTCCCTGATAGCTCGGTAAAGAATCTGCCTGCAATGCAGGAGACCCCGGTTCAATTCCTGGGTTGGGAAGATCTACTGGAGAAGGGATAGGCTACCTACTCCAGTATTCTTGGGCTTTCCTTGTGGCTCAGCTTGTAAAGAATCCACCTGCAATGCGGGAGACCTGGATTTGATCCCTGGGTTGGAAGAATACGCTGGAGAAGGGAAAGGCTACCCACTCCAGTATTCCTACCTGGAGAATTCCATGGACTGTGTATAGCCCATGGGATCGCAAAGAGTTGAACACGACTGAGCAACTTTCACATTTTCCCTGAAACTTCCCTCCCGTCCAGGCTGTCATATAACCTTGAACAGAGTTCCCTGTGCTATAAAGTACGACCTCGGGATTTTGAATCAGGTAGGCTAGTTTCATTTTGAAGAATATCCCTCACTTTGGGTTTGTCTGAGGTTTCCTCGTGTTTAGATTCACATTGCTTTTGGCAGGAAACCACAGGTGCTGTCTTCTCAGGACGTTGTGCCTGGAGGCGTGTGACACTTATTTGTCCTATGACAGTGACACTGCTTTGGATTACTTAGTACTGTCTGTCACTGTTAAGTTACGGTTTTTCCTTTTGTAATTAATAACTAATCTAAGCCTTGTAAGTATCTTATTCCCCATCAAGCTTTCACCCAATAATTTTAGCATCTGTTGGTAACTCTCATGCTTTTCTTTCTTTTTTTATGATGAGAGGCACACATAAGTTGTATTTTTAGAGATGCAGGCATTGGGTGAAAGTTTTTCTGAGTAATGAGAATGGGTCCAGACAGACCAGAGGTAATCTGGGTGACCTGAAACTCACTCTACTTTTCCTTGCCTTAGGCTGGGTGCTTTTTTCCCATTGGGCCCTGGTGTTCTGTGTTGCAGTGAGCTGGGGTGAGGAGCAGGATGGGGATGTGCTCACGCCGCCCCCTTCTTCCCCCTCCTCCCTGGCTGCCCACACCTGACCATCTTCCTCCCCCTCCCCCAATGCAGTCCAGAGATGGGGCAAGTCCTGCAGGAAGAAGCTGCAGGGCAGTGCAGAGAAGGTCCCAGGCCACCACCAGAGAGGACAGGGGCCTCCCTGTGGTCCTTCAGCAGAGCGTCCATCTATAAAAAGAGACTAGCTCAAGAAGAGGCCATTAGAGTGGGCACCCTCTGGGCATATGCTGCCTCTACCATTTCCTGGGTGTGTGGCTTTTCGGGCAAGTGAGTCCCCCACCCCCACCCCCACCAAGCCTTAGTTTCCTCATCTGTAAACTGGGAGAATCACATCCCTACCACATAAGGCTGCTAGAAGGCTGATATGCCCCCAATGGATATAAAGCATTTGTTAGAGTGTCTGCTGTGTAAATATTAATTCTCATCATCCTATTAATGATAAGTGAAAGTGCTTTGGGAATTTAAATTGCCGAGAGAAATATCAATAACCTCAGATATGCAGATGACACCACCCTTATGGCAGAAAGTGAAGAGGAACTAAAAAGCCTCTTGATGAAAGTGAAAGTGGAGAGTGAAAAAGTTGGCTTAAAGCTCAACATTCAGAAAACGAAGATCATGGCATCTGGTCCCATCACTTCATGGCAAATAGATGGGGAAACAGTGGAAACAGTGTCAGACTTCATTTTTTTGGGCTCCAAAATCACTGCAGATGGTGATTGCAGCCATGAAATTAAAAGACGCTTACTCCTTGGAAGGAAAGTTATGACCAACGTAGATAGCATATTGAAAAGTAGAGATATTACTTTGCCAACAAAGGTCCATCTAGTCAAGGCTATGGTTTTTCCAGTAGTCATGTATGGATATGAGAGTTGGACTGTGAAGAAGGCTGAGTGCCGAAGAATTGATGCTTTTGAACTGTGGTGTTGGAGAAGACTCTTGAGAGTCCCTTGGACTGCAAGGAGATCCAACCAGTCCATCCTAAAGGAGATGGGTGTTCATTGGAAGGACTGATGCTGAAGCTGAAACTCCAATACTTTGTCCACCTCATGGAAGAGTTGACTCATTGGAAAAGACTCTGATGCTGGGAGGGATTGGTGGCAGGAGGAGAAGGGGATGACAGAGGACGAGCTGGCTGGATGGCATCACTAACTCGATGGACATGAGTTTGAGTGAACTCCGGTAGTTGGTGATGGACAGAGAGACCTGGTGTGCTGTGATTCATGGGGTTGCAAAGAGTCGGACACGACTGAGCGACTGAACTGAACTGAGACACACAAAAATTGTAGGGAGGAGGAGTTTTGTTGAGAGACTCAGGGCTGCCTTAACACTGTGCTGATCATTTAGTAGCCAACTGAATATGTGTTTCCAGCCTTAGAAGCGGTCACACAATACCTCCCTTCTTCCAGGATGACCAGTGCACAGGACAGGGAGGGAGAAAGGGGTGCTGATACCATTGGCTTTGCTACCAACTGCACAAGGGAAGTGTGAGCCATTCAGAGTCACACGAGTTACCGTGGGGCTCACGGGGAAGGAGAAGCAGGAATTGGAAAGTGTCGCGTCTGCCATCTTTTCCTGCTTTCCTGGGCTCTCACCTCGTAGCTATGGATGGCTCTCCCATTACCCTAAGAGACACCAGGTCTCTACTGTTGCCAGTCTCAGGGACCAAGACTATCACATCCCAGCTTCGATTCTAGACTCTGTCCTGAAGCCAGTCGTGCCTGGTTGGAATGGAGTTACATGTGTTCCCAACAAGGCTGCTGGACCCCTCCTCTTGGGTTAGGGGAGGCAAGTCACACGGGCAAGGGCTTTTAGTGAGTCTGGGAGATCTCACTTTCAGTTATCTATTGCTGTGTCGGAAACTATCCCCAGAATTAAGTTGCTTCAAACAACAGGCCCTTAACTATTTCTCATGATGCTATGGGTTGTGAATTTGGACAGGATGCAGTGGGATCAGTCTGCCTTTCTTCCGCTTGATATCTCCTGGGGCAGATATGTGTTTTCTCTACTCTTGTGTCTGGTGGCTCAGCTAGAAAGGCTCCCGGGCTGGGGGCTCCAACTGGTCCACTGGGGTCACGTGTCTGGGGCTCAGTGTTGGCCGGGCTCATTCCTCCTCCAGGTTGTCCCTCCTGGGGGGCCTTTCTCTTCCTGTAATGGCCTCCTTGTGGTCTCACCACATGGTGTGTCCTGGACTTCTTACGTGGCTCCTAAGAAATAAAAGCAGAAGCCTCCAAACTTTCTATAGGCTGAGGCTCAGAACTGGTGCAAAGTCAATTCTGCTGCATCTTATAGGTTATACCTGGAATCAAGATTGTTGGGAGAAATATTAGTAACCTCAGATATGCAGATAGCACCAGCCTTATGACAGAAAGTGAAGAGGAACTAAAGAGGCTCTTGAAAGTGAAAGAAGAGAGTGAAAAAGCTGGCTTAAAACTCAAGCTTAAACTTCATTCAAAAAATGAAGACCATGGCATCTGGTCCCATCACTTCATGGCAAATAGATGGGGAAATAATGGAAACAGTGACAGACTTTATTTTCTTGGGCTCCAAAATCAGTGCAGATGGTGACTGCAGCCATGAAATTAAAAGACAATTACTCCTTGGAAGAAAAACTATGACCAACACAGACAACATATTAAAAAGCAGAGATATTACTTTGCTGACAAAGACCTGTCTAATTAAAACTATGGTTTTTCCAGTAGTCGTGTATGGATGTGAGAGTTGGACCGTGAAGAAAACTGAGCACTGAAGAACTGATACTTTTGAACTGTGATGTTTAGAGAAGGCTCTTGAGAGTTCCTTGGACTGCAAGAAGATCAAGCCAATCAATCCTAAAGGATATCAGTCTTGAATATTCATTGAAAGGACTAATGATGAAGCTGAAGCTCCAATACTTTGGCCACCTGATGTGAAGAAGTGACTCATTGGAAAAGACCCTGATGCTGGGAAAGATTGAAGGCAGGAGGAAAAGTGGATGACAAAGGATGAGATGGTTGGATCGCATCACTGACACAATGGACATGAGTGTGATGGACAGGGAGGCCTGGTGTGCTGCAGTCCATGGGGTCACAAAGAGCTGGACACAACTGAGTGACCAAACTGAATAGGTTACAGCAGAGGCAGCTCAGCCCAGAGACAAGGGGAGGTGACTTCATAAACGCATGGCCCCATGGAGGTGTGGTTCATGGAGGATTTCCAGGACGACTCAAGAGCTCTGCCACAGAAAATGATCAGGTCGATTATTCATATGGGTATTTAATTAACTAGCTGTTGCAAGAAGGTGCGCACATACTAAACATATAACATTTATTTATTTATCTATTTTGGCTGCCTTGGGTCTTAGTTGTGGCAGGACGGATCTTTTCGTTATGGTGCATGGACTCTCTAGTCGTAGCACGTGAGCTTAGTTGCTCCATGGCATGTGGGATCTTAGTTCCCCATCCAGGGATCGAACCCGTGTCCACTGCATTGTAAGGCAGATTCTTAACCACTGGACCACCAGGGAAGTCCCAGAGCATCAGATTTAGCTAACTGCATTGATCATGGAGACCAGCACTAATCTGTAGTCCTGTTCTTAGCCCAGAAGGCAAATTCCCACCTTGAAATGACACTGAGTTACTTATGTTGATCTTCCTGTATCTTGCCTAGTCCTCCCACTTCCGTGTATCTTTGTTGTTATCTGTCTTCTACCTCACTACAGGGCTGTGTGTGTGCTCAGCTGCTCAGTCACGTCCAACTGTTTGCAACCCCATGGACTGGGGCCCACCATTCTCTGTCCATGAAATTTTCCACGCAAGAATACTGGAGTGGGTTGCCATTTACTACTCCAGGGGATCTTCCTGACCTAGACATCAAACCCTTGTCTCTTGAGTCTCCTGCATTGGCAGGCAGATTCTTTACCACTAGCACCACCTAAGCCCTATTGCCAGGCAAATCTTTCTAAAATGGTGCTTTCATTGTGCCACTCTCCTGCCCTTACACTTTCAATGATTTCCTTTTATCCACCAATAAGATCTGAAGTCCCAACCTGGCATCCAGGGCTTTCCATGCTGTGGCCCAGCCAACTGCTCTGAATTTAGGGCTCCAACTCTACTGGTCTTATAGCCACTGCAGATTCCTCTCCAGTCCTTGTTCTGGTTGCACCTCTTTTCTCTCCCCTGTTCCCTTACACGGAGCATCCTCCCCTCTCACCTGCATTCACATCAGCCCCTCCCACAAGACTGCCATTCTTTCCTGCCATCTCAGGCCACACGGATCTCACCTTTCATAATTCTTTCAAGAGGATCCCTGGATTTTAGCATAATTATATTCAGTTTGGGAATAGGAGAAATTTAGAAGCTGAATAGCATCATGAGTTTCACCCTCCACTGAAAGTAGGAATCCCTTCTAGGGCAGAAGGGGCTGGGCCGCCTACTTAAACACATGCACTTGGACTTGGATGAGCAGGACCAAATCTGGGCTCTGTCAGTTACCAACCGTGTCCTTTATTTCCTCTTTTGAAGTTGGGGATGATGTCACTACATCCTTAGAAGAGTAGATGAATCTGTGCCTGTCAAGTACATGGTAAAGTTACTTGGAAGCAAGTAAACTCAACACAGGCTACGGTCTTCATCCCTTTGTCATCTCCCTGTAGCCTCTGCTGGAGTAATATGAGGCCGACTCCTGTTTTGCAGTAGCTCACTCCTTGTTTTGGTAGCCTGAATTCCTGGAAAGGTCTTCCTTTGTTGTTCAGTCGCTCAGTGGTGTCCGACTCTTTGTGACCCCATGGACTGCAGCACACCAGACTCCTGTCCTTCACTGTCTCCAGAGTTTGCTCAAGTTCATGTGCGTTGAGTCAGTGATGCTGTCTAACCATCTCCTTTATGGAGCTGCAATTTATCTACTTCTCCCATTGGTCCTTGCTCTGTCCTCTGGAATGACACAGAGAACTGGACAATCTCTTTGCTGAAGGACAGTCTTTCAAATACTGAAGGTAGTTGTTATGTTCTCAACTGTCTTCTCCAGGAACAACTCCTGCTTCCCTTCATGGCTGCTCAAATGAATGGCTCTTCAAGCCCTGGTCTTCCCTCTGGGCAAAACCTGAGTCAGAACAGACTATCCTCCCCACCCTGCTTCTCGTTCCTTTGGGATTTAAAACTCAGCAGATCTTTCTTCAGCCCCCAAAAGAACACATCGGCACGCTTGGTGATCTTTGATCGCCTTCCCCCTGCAAAAAGGGAAGTGTCAGTTTTAGAAAACCACATAAAGGACACATGGTCTGGTTAATCCTCGGGGAGTTCTAAATTCTTTCTGTATCATTTTGCATCATCAGAATGGCTCCCTGATAGCTCAGTTTGTAAAGAATCCACCTACAATGCAGGAGACCCCAGTTTGATTTTTGGGTTGGGAAGATCCTCTGGAGAAGGGATAGGCTACCCACTCCAGTACTTTTGGACTTCCCTTGTGGCTCAGCTGGTAAAGAATCTGCCTGCAATGCAGGAGACCTGAGTTTGATCCCCGGGTTGGGAAGATCCCCTGGAGAAGGGAAAGGCTACCTACTCCAGTATTCTGGCCTGGAGAACTCCATGGATGGTCGCAAAGAGTCAGACACGACTGAGCAACTTTCACTTTCACATCATCAGAAAGTGACATTAGCATCTACTTTGTAGAATGTCCTTTCTGAATTATGTTGAAAATCCATTTATCTCTCTTTTTTATATGAAAAGCAGTATTATCAAATCCAGTTTATACTTTCTGTGAAACCACAAAGCCACTTACAATAGTTCTCTGCTCTTTACCCCTCCAGATTCACTCCTTGACTTTCTCCCCACTCCCCTGTATCCCAGGAGGCTGCTCTGTGAGGACTGCATCCAGGGGGCTCCTTCTGGCTTCTCCCTGGGCTCAGAGGGGGCCTTGGCAGGGGACTGGAGAGTGAGAGGAGACAGAGCCCCATTCTGGGCTGATTGCATCCCTCTGTTGTCTCTGCCAGCCCAGGGTATAATAGCCCCAGTGCCAGCAGCCTCCAGGATATAGCACTGGTCCTGTGGCTTCCTGCACCCTGCTCTTCCCTTTGTAAGGAGCCCCTTCATGAAACTCTGCAAATTATCCTAAACGGAGTGTACTGAGCATTTCTTGCTGGTATCCTCACTGAGGGCTTCCCACGTGGCCCTAGTGTGAAGGAACCGACCCGTCAATGCAGGAGACAAAAATGATCCCGAGGTCGGGAATATACCCTGGAGGAGGGCATGGCAACCCACTCCAGAACTCTTGCCTGGAGAATCCCATGGACAGAAG
This sequence comes from Tragelaphus eurycerus, assembly GCA_935064755.1. Taxonomy (NCBI): domain Eukaryota; kingdom Metazoa; phylum Chordata; class Mammalia; order Artiodactyla; family Bovidae; genus Tragelaphus; species Tragelaphus eurycerus. The sequence goes on along the minus strand of CAKXYN010000088.1, from coordinate 9,495,167 downwards.
AACCTGGTGGGCTACAGTCCACTAGGTCACAAAGAGACGGACATGACTGAAGCAACTTAGCCTGCATGTGCCGTCACTGAAGACATTGCTGTGATAGGCTTGGTCAATGTATCCTGTGTGAGATCCCAATTGATAGATTTCTCTCTTGGTTTGGTACCAAGATAAAAATGCATCATCTTTCTAGGAGCAGAAGTGAAACTAATCACGCTTCCCTTCTTGCCTCGGCTGCTGAGAAGGTGAAAGTGAAGTTGCTCAGTCGTGTCTGACTCTTTGCAACCCTGTGGACTGTAGCCTACCAGGCTTCTCCGTCCATGGGATTCTCCAGGCAAGAATACTGGAGTGGGTTACCATTTCCTTCTCCAGGAGATCTTCCCGATCCAGGGATCGAACCTAGGTCTCCCGCATTAGAGGCAAACGCTTTAACCTCTGAGCCACCAGGGAGGCCCTGGCTGCTGAGAAACGCAGAGTCAAATGTAACGCTCACTCTTGGAAACATTTCTGGTTAGAATGTCCGTCTCTTCTTCCTTTTTACAGTCTTGATTTTCTGATTCTATTTTTAATAACCTGCTCAACATACCTTTTATTTATTTATTAATTTTTAAAATTTATTTATTTCAGTTGGAGGCTAATTACTTTACAATATTTAGTGGTTTTGCCATACATTGACATGAATCACCCATGGGTGTAGGTGTACATGTGTTCCCCATCCTGAACCCCCCTCTCACCTCCCTACCCACCCCACCCCTCTGGGTCATCCCAGTTCAGCATATTTTTTAAAGTTGCCTCAAATACATAGGTAAACAGACAGACAGACAGACATGTCAAATTTTAAAAGATGATGCCATTTTGATGAGGGTGGGCCCAGGTGGTCAAGCCTTCCCACATTTACCACCAGGGCCTTTCGAGGCTGGGAATGACAGAGGGACCAAGATTCTGGCCTTTGGTGTTCACCTCACCATCTACCGTCATCAAGGCACATGATGCGTGTTCTCATCATAAGGCTACAAAGGAAGATTAGAGATATCAGAGGACCATTTCTGTGTTTCTTCCTGATCTACTTGTCTAGCCACCCTGTGTCTGGAGTGAATTCTTGAGTAAGTTCATGTTGATTGCTGGTAATCAATGCTTCCTTCCTTCCGTTCTTTTCTCAGTTTGGACACACCATCTGTTTATTAACTCATGTAAGAATTTTGTGGAGGTGTAAATACAGCAACCCCAAGTTTCCGGGATACAACCTTATTTGAGAATGGCAGTGGTATTTGTCGCTTTCTAGGTTTCCCATTTTAACCTGGTTTCCAGGGAATGCTGATAGCTGTACTTAGATTAAATCCACAAACTCTTTTTTCATCTCAGGATGTTTCTATTTGGGCTTAAACACTTGAACCCATTTGAATGATCCTGAGCTCTTCTATGATCTCAGTTACATTGGGTCTCAGTTTCTTGTTTACCATGAATAATTTACTGCTCCTTTTTTAAAAATCTATGTTTTTCTTTAAGTTGGAAAAGAGTCCCTTTGTCCATCTCCTTTCCTCCTGTAGGTTCCAAATAGAGTTAAAAACACATGTGGTATCTTTTTTTCTTTTGAGGGGAATTCTTTCCATGGTGGGGGAATATGAGACTGGGCCTTATTGGCAGAGAGACTGGATGAATTCCACAGCTGTACCCACCTCTAGGGGTCAACAAAAGGATCACTGCCTCACAACTTTATAAGCATCACTCATTTTGTATTTAATGACCATCAGCAAGTCTGTCTTATAAGCTTAGGACATATTTTAAGTGCACGTTTTTCTCCTTGGCTCTCTACCTCTTTTGTTGTTGCTGGTTTTTTTTTTTTTTTTTTTGTTACGTTTTCCTTCCTTCTCTTTGGGAATAATTTGTATTTTTCTTTTGGGTAATTTTTTTTGGCCATGCCACACAGCTTTCAGGATCTTAGCTTCCTGACCAGGGACTGAACCTGGGCCACATCAGTGATAGTGCCAACTCCTAACCACTGGATAGCCAGCGAATTCCCCTCAGGAACAGTTTGACTGCAGAAATAGAACTGACTTCTTCAGGGCCTCTCATACGTCCTGAACTGATTGTCAAACTTGTCTTTTCTGAGAACTTTTTGAATTCCACTTTAATAGGTTTTAGTGGGTCTCAATTTGGGCTGTCAGTTGGAATTATAAAAAAGTAATGCTCGTTGCCTTGGCTCCATCCTGAGGGTTTTGAATTAATGGCTCTGGGGTGTGGTTTGGGTGTTTGTATTTTTAAAAGTTCTTTAGGTGATTCTAAGGTGCACCCAGGCTTACGGACCACTAGTCTAGGACACTCAGGGTCTAATAATTTTTATTGTTATTACTTCTGACTTAAAATTGTTTTTCTTCATTTTATTTCTGATTAATTTTTATTAGAACATAATTGTCTTACAATGTCGTGTTAGTTTCTACTGTACAGCAGAAAAATCGTGGATCAGTCATACATATACACATGCCCCTCCTTTTTGGATTTCTTTCCCATTCACGTCACCAAGAGCATTGAGTAGAGTCCCTGTGCTGCAGAGTAGGTTCTCATTCGTTATCTATTTTATACACAGCAGTGCATATACGTCAATGCTGACTTTAAATATTAATGGTCACGATGACCAGATATTGAAATATCTCCTGGGTGTAGGTGTGGAGAGCTCCGTAATCCTGTGAGTGCAAGCTGACTCTTTCCTTAGTTGACTACACTTGGTGTGGCTCTGGGGGCTCCATCCTGCACGGACCCTGATATGTGGATTCACCATGATTACTTAGCCAGTTGTGACTCCTGGGTGTTCAGTTTATTTCCACTTATTCCTGCTTTAAATAGTGCTTGGACGCGTACCCTTGCACATGAGTCTTTATGGGACGTTTCTGGTCGTTTCCTTGGGAAACAGTCCTAGAAGAGGAATGACTGAGTCTGGAGGATGGACCTGGCTAACTGGTCCCCAGAAGTAAGGAGAGAGGCAGCTACTCTGTCAGGCCCTCTGCCGAGCCCCTCAACAGTGAGACCAAGTGGTTCCATTGCCACTGCCCATTCCCCTGAGTAGGAAACTGAGGCTGGGGTGGCGGGTGGGGAGAGTCATTCACATGAGGTCACATAGCTGGTAAGCTCTTGGAGCCAGGCTCTGCCCCCGTTCTGTAGCCTCCAGTTCTAGAACATTCCACCCATCACCTCAACCATCCATCTATAAGAGAGGCCTCACCTCCACCCTCTTTCTTTTATGGACACGGGATATATATAATTTTTGGAATGTTTGCCTCTGAAGGTTTTCGTGGCTATTTGGCTTCCTCTGGAGGTTATGGCTGTTGGGCCTCTCCTGGGGGAGGGGAGCATCGCTGCACTTAACTGGGCAGGGCAGAGTGGGAGAGCTGTGAGCCCCACTGGCCAATGTGATGGCGGAGTCTGGGAACTCCTCTGGGGCCTCAGGGGTGAGCCCCAGCGATGGCCTTCAGCCCGAGTCATTGGAGGAAATGGACAGACTGGTCAGTTCCTCTAGGAATCTGCTCAAGACCATGGAAACCTCCCACCACGAGAAGGCACTAAGCCTTCAGTGCCCCCTTCAGCGCCTACATGCACCAGGTGGGCTCCCTGACCCGACAGCCAGGGCACGTTGACGGGAGCTGTCCAGGGCCTCCTTGGGTGTCCAGTGATGGAAGTAAATCACCCACTTGCATTATTTTTAAACCACTTTTTTTTCTTAGGTTAGCTTCAGGCAGAAGGAAAGGACATGTTTTCATAGATCTGCTGGATATCTGGGGACTTGGAATTTCTTTGGGATCTGTGGAGAATTTGGGATATTATGGTATCCTGTCCCTTCTGGATATTCGGGTTCTCATTTGCTGTTCTTTATGTAACCAGTTAAGCACATGAAGTGTTCATTGCCTCGAGGCAAAGAGTAATACCCCAGATGAAGTCTGTACCGTTGTGCCACCTCTGGACAGGATGGTGAAAGTTTGTCTTTGCAGAGCTGGGACAACTTTCGTCCTGAGATGACCAGGAGGAAGGCAGGGAGTGCCTGTGCCCGCAGGATGGGGAAGGACCTGGAGCAGGCTGGGCCCCCACAGCTGGGAAGCAAAGCATTTCCAGAAGGAATCTGGTGTTTCTTCCAAAGGAACAGGCTGGCTGTGGTCCCTTATGAATCTTAAATGCCTTAACTGAACTAGATATTTTTTGACCTAATAGAAAAGAAATCCATGATTGTCTGGATAAAGAGAACTCTTTGATATCATGAAAAGGGAGGCCTTGGGAGGTGCCCCCACCCCCCCAGTTCATTCCCATCCCCTCCTCCCCTACTTGCCCCCAGCCTGCGCCTTCCTCATCCTGCCCCCTCTTGAAAACCCATCTGTAACCATTACTCCAGGTGTCACGTTGGGTGATGAAGTGCATTCTCGCCCTTTGCTTTGGTGGCTACAGGCTGGAGCAGGCCTGGCCACGGAGGTGAGCGGAGGGCCAGCCTCCCTCTGCCCGAGGCCCATGAATCACGGCAGGCTGCCTGGTAACCTGAGCCTGGCTCGCCCCTCGCCACAGGCCTCCATGACACTCCTTCCAACTTAATTTCAGCCTAAGGGATGCTTTTAAGAAGATTTTAGAGCGTGGAAACATCTCCTTGAAAGAACTGTAGTTACATTAAAAACTAATTATCGGAGCTTAGGGGTATAGATCCACTGCCATATTTTACGCAGAGAGCAATTTATCTCCCAGACCCTGAAATATCATTACATAATAGGTTAAGGACACCCACCCAGGGGACACTGGGGAAAAGGTAGTAAAATCGCCAAATGCCTGCAAGTGACGAGCAGTATGATGATGACAAAATAGCCCTGCCCTCCCGCTACAGCAGTTTCTAATAGAACACGATTTCCAAGGAGCACATCCTCACTGAGCCCCTGCATTTAAGTGTGGTTCATCTAGAGCCCTGAGGCTAAATGTGATATTTATTTTTGAAACACTTGGCTTTTTTTGTTAGCACAAAGAACCAGACTTTACAGTGAGACAAAGAGGGTGAGATGATCCCACCCAGCCATAGGTGGGGTAGAGGGCTGGTCAGGAATAGGACAGAGCCAGGAATCCTGTTTGAGCCTCACAGCAGACTTAGGAGGGTGACTATTATTGCTGTCCTACAGCTGAGAAGTTTGGGCAGATTGGTTGGGGTGTTTTTGGTTGTACTGGGAAACCCGAGTCAAATTGGCAGAAAGAATAATCTATTATTTCAAGTAATTGAGAGTCAGAGTTAAGGGCAGGTTTGAGTCAGAGTTTCAACAGCGATATGGGTGGGGGAGGGAGGGTCCAGGGTCTCGCCATGTGTCATTCTGCCTTCCAGAGAGTCCCCTTCTTTCTAAGGTTGAATCCCTTCGTGGACCAAAGATGGCTGCCAGCAGTTCCTAGGACTTTGTGCTTCCTCCTTCACACGTGGTGGGAGGGTTTGGTCCCAGCATTCCCTGCGAGAGTCCTGGGGGTCCCTCTTGTTGGACTAATGTGAGTCACGTGGCCTTGACTGACTCCATGGCGTGGCCTGAGGCAGTGAGCGAGATCACTTTTGCTGCCCTGGGAGCTAGCAGTTAGAGGGAGTGTTCTTGTATTCATGAGGACCTCAAAATAGAAGGCTGGGGAAACAGAGACAACCCGTCATGTCCACCAGGGCCATGAAGGAGCTGGCCCATGGTTCATGCAGGGGTTAGTGACAGAGCCTGAGTCTGAACCCAGGCAGCCTTAGTTAACAGCCCCTTCTCTGAGTCATGGACCCTCTAGCATTCTCTCACTCTTGAAGTCTTGCAGTGAATAGCTTATGCACATCTCTTGACCAATGCAAAGAAATAGAGGAAAACAACAGAATGGGAAAGACTAGGGATCTATTCAAGAAAATCAGAGATACCAAAGGAACATTTCATGCAAAAATGGGCTCGATAAAGGATAGAAATGGTATGGACCTAACAGAAGCAGAAGATATTAAGAAGAGGTGGCAAGAATACACAGAAGAACTGTACAAAAAAGAACTTCACGACCCAGATAATCATGATGGTGTGATCACTGACCTAGAGCCAGACATCCTGGAATGTGAAGTCAAGTGGGCCTTAGAAAGCATCACTATGAACAAAGCTAGTGGAGGTGATGGAATTCCAGTGGAGCTATTCCAAATCCTGAAAGATGATGCTGTGAAAGTGCTGCACTCAATATGCCAGCAAATTTGGAAAACTCAGCAGTAGCCACAAGATTGGAAAAGGTCAGTTTTGATCCCGATCCCAAAGAAAGGCAATGCCAAAGAGTGCTCAAACTACTGCACAATTGCACTCATCTCACACGCTAGTAAAGTAATGCTCAAAATTCTCCATGCCAGGCTTCAGCAATATGTGAACTGTGAACTTCCTGATGTTCAAGCTGGTTTTAGAAAAGGCAGAGGAACCAGAGATCAAATTGCCAACATCTGCTGGATCATGGAAAAAGCAAGAGAGTTCCAGAAAAACATCTATTTCTGCTTTATTGACTATGCCAAAGCCTTTGACTGTGTAGATCACAATAAACTGTGGAAAATTCTGAAAGAGATGGGAATACCAGACCACCTGATCTGCCTCTTGAGAAATCTGTATGCAGGTCAGGAAGCAACAGTTAGAACTGGTCATGGAACAACAGACTGGTTCCAAATAGGAAAAGGAGTATGTCAAGGCTGTATATTGTCACCATGTTTATTTAACTTCTATGCAGAGTACATCATGAGAAATGCTGGACTGGAGGAAACACAAGTTGGAATCAAGATTGCTGGGAGAAATATCAATAACCTCAGATATGCGGATGACACCACCCTTATGGCAGAAAGTGAAGAGGAACTCAAAAGCCTCTTGATGAAAGTGAAAGTGGAGAGTGAAAAGGTTGGCTTAAAGCTCAACATTCAGAAAACGAAGATCATGGCATCTGGTCCCATCACTACATGGGAAATAGATGGAGAAACATTGGAAACAGTGTCAGACTTTATTTTTCTGGGCTCCAAAATCACTGCAGATGGTGACTGCAGCCATGAAATTCAAAGACGCTTACTCCTTGGAAGGAAAGTTATGACCAACCTAGATAGCATATTCAAAAGCAGAGACATCACTTTGCCAACAAAGGTTCGTCTAGTCAAGGCTATGGTCTTTCCTGTGGTTATGTATGGATGTGAGAGCTGGACTGTGAAGAAGGCTGAGCGCCGAAGAATTGATGCTTTTGAACTGTGGTGTTGGAGGAGACTCTTGAGAGTCCCTTGGACTGCAAGGAGATCCAACCAGTCCATTCTGAAGGAGATCAGCCCTGGGATTTCTTTGGAAGGAATGATGCTAAAGCTGAAACTCCAGTATTCTGGCCACCTCATGCGAAGAGTTGACTCATTGGAGAAGACTCTGATGGTGGGAGGGATTGGGGGCAGGAGGAGAAGGGGACAACAGAGGATGAGATGGCTGGATGGCATCACTGACTCGATGAATATGAGTCTGAGTGACCTCTGGGAGTTGGTGATGGACAGGGAGGCCTGGCCTGCTGCAGTTCATGGGGTTGCAAAGAGTCAGACACGACTGAGTGACTGATCTGATCTGATCTATGGTTTCTTTGCTAACAGTGTCACTCTGCACCTAAGTCGTGTAAACTTTTGGCAAACAATAATTCTAGAAAACCATAGTATGTATCGCTTTATCACATGAAAGGATAGAAAGAGCATGGGATTAAGAACTGGTTTTTCTCAGCCCATTAATCTTGGCTAAGTCACCTCATCTCGCAGTGCCTCTGTTTTCCTTGCTGATAAATTAGGGGTGATGTGTCCCTTTATGTACCTCGAGGAGCTGTTCCAGGGTTCAAAGGAGAAAGTACTGATTGAAAGAGCATGAAAAGCACTAAATATTTGTGTGCACATAAGTTATTACTATGCATAGGATTGTGATCAATTTTATTCTAAATATGAGAAAACTGACATTTTATAACAGGGTCTCTTTTAATCCTCAAACACATACTCTAACAAAGTTTTTCATTGAAAGAATCTATCAGTATCACCCAAACAGAAAATTAGCCAGTGTTAAGGATGTTTCATGAAACAAGGTGGCAGGATATGCATTCATAAGGAGCTTTTAGTTGCCTCTTGTTGAGATGTAATGATTATATATGTAAATGTTATTCTATCTCCAATTAAACTACAGCCTCATTGAAATGGGAGGTGAAGAGATCCTGACCAGCTCCATTTCAAGATACAGTCTACCTATTAGGTAGAAAAAAGCACTTGGAAATAGTAGACATTGAATGGCACTTAGAGATGAGAACTTCATCCTCTCCCAGTCCTGTTGCCTGCCTCCTCTGAGGCTGAATTACAAATGAAGGCAGGCAAGCAATGCCCACACTCACAACAAAATGAATTCCCCCAAAGATTGACATTGATTCTCAAGCAGGCCATTTGAAGGGTACCTGGTGACCTTTTAGGAATAATGTAAGTGCCAGGTGTGTTTATGAATCTGTGTTGTTTATTGTTTTTTTTTTTTTAGTTTTTGTTTTTTAGGTTGCTCGGTGCAGCATGGGGGATCTAAGTTCCCGTGCCCTCTGCATCGGGAGTGCAGAGTCCTAATCACTGGACTGCCAGGGGAGTCCCTATTTGTTGTTTTTTTGATGAGATGGCCAGAAAGGGGACTCAGGCAGGGAAGTCAGCGGTTTCCTTCCTCCTTGCTTGCTTCCTTTATTTATTCCACAATTATTTGTTGAAAGCCTACCATGTCTCAGGTCTGGGAGATGGCAGTGAATGAAAACAGATGACAACCCCTGTCCTCTGGGAGTTTATAGTCAAATGTGTTTCATATCCTTCCTTCAGGAAGATGTTAGTTCAGGCCTCCTTTGGGATCTTTGAGACAAGATGGGGACACCCTGGGTTGAGTTATAACCCCACTGGAAGAGCAGCGATTCATGGCCTGGGTGGGTGAGGCCTCCGGAGGTGTGCCAAGGGCTCTGACCTGTTTTGTCCAGGATGAGGGCATGGTTGAGCCGTCCTCTGTGTGCCGGCCACACCCAGCTTCACGCAGCCCCTCTTATCCCTGAGCTCTGCACCTGCCTTCCTCTGTCTGGAACTCGGCTCCCTTTCCAGCCCGCCACCTGCCTGCCCAGCTCCTGTGCCTCCTTCCAGTGTCAGGTTACCTGCTTCTTCCTCTGAGAGTGTCCCCTGAGCCCTCAAGTCTGTGTTAGTGTCCCTGCAGCTTGTTCCCAAGTCTCCCTTATCATGGTACTTACACACGTGCCCACTTAGCTGTTGGCTGTCCCACTAGACTCCAGTCTCTAGCCCGACCTGGTTGCCACTCTATCCCAGGATCTAGTACCTTGCCTGACAGGGGCTGGGGTCTTGATAAGTATTTGTTGATCAGTAAAGAACCTGCTTGCCAATGCCGGAGACACAAGAGACTCGGATTCAATCCATGGGTCAGGAAGATCCCCTGGAGAAGGCAATGGCAACCCACTCCAGTATTCTTTCCAGGAGAATTCTGTGGACAGAGGAACCTGGTGGGCTACAGTTCGTAGGGTCACAAAGAGTCAGATACAACAGAAGCGACTTAGCACTCACGCATGCAAGCAGGTGCTTATCTTCCTTGTCATAAGGCCCAGGATACTTTCTAATCTCCAGTTTTATTTGACTGTTATGTGGCACTTAACGCTGGTAACCACCTCTGTTTTGAAGCTCATTCCTTCCTGGTTTCAGATAACCATTGTTGTCTGCTGGTTTTCTTCCTGGCTCTTGGGTGGTTCATCTCCTGATCTCCTTTGAGGGTCCACTGACCATGGACACTTGTTGGTGGCCCCTTACTCTCTCTCCCAACTCTAACCTCATTGGTCCTTGTGGTTCAGGAAAGCTGATAGCACCCCAGGTTCCCAGGGTAGGGCCCATGACCTGGGTTAAGTGAATCGGCACATTCCATACCCCTGGCCAGGGAGACAGATTCATAAGTGGGCCTCCATCTGAGCCAGTCCACAGGAAAGTAAGCTCAGGACTTGTACCAGGTCAGAGAGGCACTTATTTTTGAGGAGCATGTAGCTCTGGGAGTCAGCCTTGGGATGAAGACAATGCTGGCAGAAGCTGAGCAAAGAACTGGAAGGAAAATGGGTCCCTGAAGACCTGGCTGCGTCCTTGTCCCAGGCTAGAGATTCCCTCTGGGCTTTCCAGTTTCATGAACTGATTTTATTGTTTGAGTTGACCATCCCATCACTGGTACCCGAAAGCACCCTCAGCAATGCTTGCTTCTCTTCCATCGCATGAAGGCTGGTGCTCTGCAGGATGTTATCATCAGTTCTTTTCTTCTCACTTCCACACCTCCTCTGGGCCCTTTGGTTCTCCTTTATGACTCAAATTATAGTAAGATTACAAACTATGGCTTGAATTCACATCCATCTCTTGAGCTCAGCACCTGCAAACCCAGGTGCCTTCTGCACATGGCCACGTGGCTGTCCAGGTGGCACTGCTACCCTAACAAGTCCCCAGGTGACGAGGACTCACCTTCACCTGCAGCTCCTTCTCCTCTCGTCTTCTCGTGATGAGTGGCATTGCCACCCTCCTGGTTGCTCGAGCTGGAACTTGGTGAGTCCTTGTCCCCACCTCTCCCCCACTCCTCACCCTGCCCCTGAAATCATTTGCCAAGTTTGGCCAGTCTCTTTCTCCCGCTTCCCGTTGTCTCTCAAGAGTGTCTGTCTCTGCCCCCTTTTACCACTGGCTTAAGTTGGAGTTTCACAATCACTGAACCTGCTCAGTATCCCTATTGTCCAGGCTATAGTCACCCCATCCATCTAAGAGCCAAAGGGGGCCCTTCCAAAGTAAGGCATGAAGTCCTTCTCTTGCTTAAAGTCCCAACCTCCCAGAGAATCCACAGGGCCCCTCGTGATGTGGCTGAGACCCAGCTTTAGGGTCTCTTCCTGCTTGTTCCTCCCACACCCCGGGTTGAGCCACCAGACATGTTGCCATAGCAAGCCCTGCTCTCCATGACCTCAGCACCCAGGCCTTTGACTGGAGTGCCCTTCCCACCTCCTTCTTTGGTAACCTCGTTTGATATTCAGGTCTCATTTTCCCTTAAGAGAGGTCTTTTCCATCTGTGGAGAAGGGAAAGGCTGGCCACTCCAGTATCCTAGCCTGGACAATTCCATGGACTGTATGGTTCATGGGATCACAAAGAGTCGGACACTACTGAGTGACTTTCACTTGCTAGGTCCCTGCTCCAGGTTCGGGTTTGGTTGCCTTCCCCAAGGACCCTCTGTCGTGCTAAGAGTCCCCTCCGGCCACAGTGACACCGAGTGTGCTGGCTCACGTTGGCTTGTGAGAACCAGCGCCAGGCATCGCCCTAGCTCCAAGTCCAGCGCTCTCACACAGACAGCTTGAGATCGGCACAGTACAGGTATTTATTGTGAATGCTACCCATTAGGGCCTTTTTGTTTGTATATTTGTTCCCAGAGGACCAGTTACCCAGCACATCTCTGGGCATGCTGCCTGCTGACCCACCCCATTCCCTCTCCAACCTGTAAAAGCCTTGGCACAGCCCCTGAGGCCCACCCGCCCTCTACCCGATCTCTGCCCTGGGCTCACCCACAACACGAGGTGGGTGTCCAGCGTGCCGTGGGTACCACGCCCTCCTCCCTGCTTGCTACTTGACCACACAAAAGCTAAATTCGATGCTTTTCCTCCTTCAGATTCTGAAGACCTGGAAGGGATATGACAAAATATAATATTCTGGACCCCTTCCTCAATTTATTGGTTGGTGTGCTCCACCCCAGTTGCCCTTAGCATGGTTCAGTTTTGCAAAGGAGACACAGTTCCAGAGAAATGTGTCCTTTTGTTTCCAAAGGAGAAAATTGAGAGTGAACATTTTTCCATCTCTCAGGGGTGAGTGGTTTGAGCAGAAACAAATGGAGTTAACACAGAGGGCATTAATTAAACAAACCATCCAAGGCCAATGCTTTCTCAAAAGGCAACGTAATTGAGTGGGTAAAAAGTAATCTTGGAAAATTGTTCTGTTTCTGTTTTTGGTTATGTTTCATCCCTGACTTGTTGAAGGACCACGGTGAGTGCTTCATACATTCTTGATTCCTGGGGACAGCTTCCATCCTAGGCAAATTGACAGATAATTGGTAAAAATAAAAAAATAAACTCAGTTTATTTGCCTCAATAACTTAAAATATATTTTTTTTTTAAACTTAAAGACTTGGTTTAAAGAATATAATTGGCATGGAGTTGCTTATTTATGGGGCACATACTCTGTAGTAGACAGGGCAGTGGATACAATTCAATAAGACGTAGTCCTTTCTTGGAGGAACCTGTGGTCCAGTCCAATGGGCGGCATACATGACCAGCTGCCATTTAAGAGGTGAGCAAGTGCTTATGAAGGATTCATAGGTAAATGAAGTCCAGGGAGGCTGTGGACTTCATTTATTTATAATATTTGTTTATTTGTTTGGCTAAGCTGTGTCTTAGTTGCAGCATGTGGGGCCTAGTTCCCTGACCAGGGATCGAACCTGGGCCCGCTGCATTGGCAACACAGAATCTTAGCCACTGGGCCAACAGGGAAGTCCCAGGCTGTGGACTTGAATCCACTGAGCACGTAATTGTTGAATGTCCCCCATGTGCCAGGCTCAGAGTGGGCTCCAGGGGTAAGGTACTGAGAGAAGGGGCTGCTGCTGCTGCTAAGTCACTTCAGTCGTGTCCGACTCTGTGCGACCCCATAGATGGCAGCCCACTAGGCTCCCCCATCCCCGGGATTCTCCAGGCAAGAACACTGGAGTGGGTTGCCATTTTCTTCTCCAATGCATGAAAGTGAAACGTGAAAGTGAAGTCGCTCAGTCATGTCTGACTCTTAGCGACCCCATGGACTGCAGCCTACCAGGCTCCTCCGTCCATGGGATTTTCCAGCCAAGAGTACTGGAGTTGGGTGCCATTGCCTTCTCCGGAGAGAAGGGGCAGGTATATAAATAATCACAAGATGGGCCAGTATTTGCTGTAATAGAGGTTTACACCCAGTGTTCTGAAGAAGTAGCTCCACTAAGATTTCTGGGAATCAAGGGAGGCTGCTCATAGGAGGTGACCATTAATCTGTGATAATAGCTGCCAAGGAGAGATGCTACCATGAAACAATCAAAGAGAGGAGAAGGGAGGAAGGCAAGTGTATTCTCAGCGAGTGAACCAGCAGGATCCGAGGTGTGGAGGGAAGACCTCGTGTGTGCTGTGGGGACAGTGGCCAGGTTGGGTGACAATGGCTGGGTGTCTGGAAAGAAGATGTCCTATGGGCCCCCTTCCACGAGATGCTTGGGAGGCGAGGCTGTGTATCGTCCACATTTCTGCATCATGGTCACTATTATTATCTTCCAAAGCCAGAGTAAGGATCTGCAGGGGCAACTTGTGAGTCTGTGTTCCACTGCCCTCGGCTGATAGAGCTAACTTAACACCCATGGGCTTCTGGACAGCCCACTTGGGATTTGTCTGGCTGTGTGGACCTTCCAGGAATTTAAACATCTGTCAGCTAAACCAGAGATTCAGATATAAAGTTGAGAACTGGGCACATTAGGTGGATTTGTGATGCTTGCTGGAGGATTCTGGGCACTTCAAAGGATGAATGGATTTTGCCAAGATATAAATACAGCTTTTTCATTGGTGATAGATATGCTTGCAATCCCCCATCAGCACATGATGGCCACGTTATTGTGCCGAATTGTTTTCAGAGAAACTAGCTTTTAAAGAGAGATTTGCTGGGCTCAAGGCAAGGTCCTGGGAAATTCGAGAGCAATTAGACCCTGGGGAGGGACAGGCTTCAGGGCAAGAAGTGCTGGCTCAGGACAGAAACAAAAATAAAAAGAAACCAACAAACAATAAATGCAGGTGTTCCCATGTGAAGGAAGGCAGGCACCAAGGGAACAGTGAGAGTATTTATTTAGTACCTGCTGTATACCAGCACTGGGCAAGACCCCTGGCATGTGTTATCTAGTAGAGTAATTGGTGACAAAATTCCCTACACAAAAAACCACTTTGCCACTCTCTGTTCAGAAACATTTCTCAACTAAGAAATGAAAGAAGTGCTGGAAAACAGTGTACTTTACAAATTTGGTTTGCTCAGCCAATTTCTTTCCTAAAGTGTGTGTGTTCATTTGCTCAGTCATGTCTGATTCTGTGATCCCATGGGCTGCAGCATGCCAGGCCTCCCTGTCCTGCACTATTTCCCAGAGTTTGCTCAAACTCATGTCCATTGAGTTGGTGATGCCATCCAGCCATCTCATCCTCTGTCATCCCCTTCTCCTCCTGCCTAGCATCCTCCTGTCTTTCCTAGCATCAGGGTCTTTTCCAGTAAGTCAGCTCTTCACATCAGGTGGCCAAAGTATTGGAGCTTCAGCACCAGTCCTACCAGTGAATATTCAAGGTTGATTTCCTCTAGGATTGACTGATTTTTGATCTCCTTGCAGTCCAATGGACTCTCAAGAGTCTTCTCCAGCACCATAGTAGGGGGTGGCAAACTTTTTATGTAAAGGGCAGATAGTAAATATTTGAGGTCTTGCTAAATAGTTTCTGTTGCAACTACTCAGTTCTGCGTTGAAGGGTGGGAGCAGCCACAGGTCACATAACTGAGTGGGCCTGGGGGAGTGTTTTCATAAGACGTCATATTTGGACTGTGAAGTTTGCATTTCAAAAAAATTTCAAACATTGTGAAAAACGCTTCTTTTGATTTTAAAAAACTTTTAAAAATGTAAAACTGAAAACCATTCTGAGCTAGCAGCACCTATAAAAATAGGTGACAAGCTACATTTAGATTTTGGCTGGTTTGCTGAACCTTGTCATAAATAAAATCTAAATTTTATCTGGGTAGAAATCAACTGTGAGTAATAATAAGCCTTGAAAGGAAAAAGTGAACTTTTAAATACATTTTTTTAAACTCTGGTCCATATAGTCAAAACTATGGGTTTTCCAGTAGTCATGGACAGTTATGAGAGTTGGACTATAAAGAAGGCTGAGCGCTGAATAATTGATGTTTTGAACTATGGTGTTGGAAAAGACTTTTGAGAATTCCTTGGACTGCAAGAAGATCAAACCAGTGAATCCTAAAGGAAATCAATCCTGAATGTTCATTGGAAGAACTGATGCTGAAGCTGAAGCTCCAATACTTTGGTCATCTGATGTGAAGAGTCGACTCATTGGGAAAGACCCTGATGCTGGGAAAGATTGAAGGCAGGAGGAGAATGGGATGACAGAGGATGAGATGGTTGGATGGCATCACCGAGTCAATGGACTTCAGTTTGAGCAAACTCTGGAAGATAGTGAAGGGCAGAGAAGCTGGCGTGCTGCAGTCCATGGGGTCGCACAGAGTCGGACACGACTGAGCGACTGAACAACAACAACATCTCCCCGTGACTCTTGGGAAGCGGACCATCCTCTGTGAAGTCAAATATTTATGTACAATTTCCATATTCACTGAATTGTTTTCAGATTATTAGTTGAATCAGAGGACAGGTTAAATAACTTGTTTTTCAAGTCCTAATTCAGGCATATGTGCAAATGGCTCTTTGAATATGTTTAGGATTTTGATGAGACAGGACGTTGAGCTTGAATCTGTCAGCCAGCTGCCGAGATGCATGTTGTAGTCATTACATGGATTCCAGAAGGCGTTAGTTAACTGTGGGAGACGTGTGTGAGCTGGTGATAAAAATTTAAATCACCACGTGTCCTTCACAGGCTGTTTGTATTTAAGTTTACCTTTCTATGCAGATGCCAGGATATCTCACCTGACAAACACGGGGGGTGGGGGGAACCACTCTGGATTCACTTCTGTCTCTACTCTTTCTTTTCCGTTTAGGGACAATCTTGTCATTTCAGTACCTTGAACACCAGCAGCTTTGAAGAGAAGACAGATTTTGCTGGGCTCAAAAACATTATTAAAAGGAAAGAAAATTTAGCCAAGAGAAGTATGGAGGAAGTGGGGATACAGGGAGGCAGAAAAGGGGGGTAACCAGCAAGCAGCTGGAGTTTCTGCTTCTTTGAAGGAAATTTCAAGATTAAAAGCATTTTTATCTTCCTGGAAAATCTAATGGGCCTGCCTGATATGTGAAAAGCCAGCTCTTGGATCACTTAGCACACCAAATGTTCTAGTTTCCTACCAGCCACCCAATCTTTGTGATGAACAGAGCTTTTTCTTAAACAAACATTTAAAGGCTAATTGGATCATTGGTGTGGTGTCACGGTAATTAACACACAGCTTGGAGTAGTTACATAAAAGTCAGTCTGAGCAGCACCAAGCGCCGCTGGGGAGTCAGAGAGCCCGTGGGGTCCAGCCAACCAGACTCGTGCACAATTGTTCTTGGGGATGAGGTAGAAATAGCAGAATATCTCCAGGATACATGGAATGTTACACAGAGATTAGGGAAAAAAAAAAAAAATCTCAACAATGGCTGACCAGTGATTAGGGCTTTATTTCTATGCTTGGCTAAGAATAGATTAAAATGACCCCCAAAGAGAGAGTGCAGCGTTCTCATTGATTTTTATGTCCTGTTCATTGGTGGAGGCTGGAATGCAGAAGCCAACATGAGCTAGTTTCCACCTAACAAAGGAATTTACTATAAGGCTATGGGGGTGTTTTGTTGGAATCTTAGATCAGTACAGCTCCACCTCTGGAAAGGAACAGCCTGAGACTAGGAGAACTCGCATACTCTCTCCACACCTGTCTCTGTTCCTTGTAGCCCCTGCCTCATTCCCCCTGCCCCCACCACTTAGAAGTTTTCTTCATTGCTGTTCTGTCTTGTTGTTCATTTGCTCAGTTGTGTCTGACTCTTTGAGATCTCATGGACTGCACTGTGCCAGGCTTCCCTGTCTTTCACTATCTCCCAGAGTTTGCTCAAACTCATGTCCATTGAGTTGATGATACCATCCAACCATCTCATCCCCTGTCATCTCCTTCTCCTCCTGCCCTCAGTCCTTCCCAGCATCAGGGTCTTTTCCAATGAGTCAGCGCTTTGCATCTGGTGGCCAAAGTATTGGAGCTTCAGCTTCAGCATCAGTCCTTTCAATGAATATTCAAGGTTGATTTCCTTTAGGATTCATTGGTTTCATCTCCTTGCTGTCCAAGGCTGTTCTGTCTAACAACCAGCTTTCTAGCTGGGGAGAAACACTTGGAGTGTTTGCTAGTGGTGTAAATATTACCACTGTGGGGCTTCCACTGTAGCTCAGTGGTAAAGGATCTGCCTGTAATGCAGAAGATGCAGGTTTGATCCCTGGGTTGGGAAGATTCCTTGGGGGAGTAAATGGCAACCCACTCCAGTATTCTTGCCTGGAGAATCCCATGGACAGAGGAGCCTGGTGGGCTGCAGTCCTTGGGGTCACAAAGAGTTGGACTGGACTGAGCAATTAAGCACACACGCATATTCCGGTTTGAAGCTGCCGACGTGAAGGTGGAGTGGTCCAAGATGCCTGGAAGCGTACCTTTGAGCAGTGTTTCCATCCTGCAGATGCAGGGATGTCAGCAATCCCAAGACCATACTTAAAATAAGATGAAAAATCATCACAGTAGTGTAAAGTAATAGGAAATCATGAAGAAGTGATGAGTGTTGCGTATTCACTACCTTTGTTATTAATACAATTTGTTTGTAAGTTTACATAATTTAATTTTTAATAATGGTTGTGTTAACAATCTTGACTCAAAAAATGCCCTACGATTTAATAATCAGCCCATGGGGATTATTAATGGTACAGATGAGCACACATTGGTTTTTCTTCCCTCTCAGTTCAGTCACTCAGTTGTGTCCAACTCTGGGACTGCATGGACTGCAGCACGCCGGGCCTCCCTGTCCATCACCAACTCCCGGAGTTTACTCAAACTCATGTCCATTGAGTCGGTGATGCCATCCAACCAGCTCATTCTCTCTCGTGACAAAAGCACTAATGGCCACCACATACCTCCCATCCCCAACAACCTCAGGCCCAATTTCACATTTCAGGGAGAGAGGATCTGATTGGTTGGGCCCCTGCCAGGTATTCTTACTCGGCCAATCGGTTCTGGTTGGGGGTGGGACAGAGGCTCTTCTTCCAAGACGGGGCAAGGATGCTGAGTGTGCTGCAAGTATAGAACACTCTTTTGGACTCTGTGGGAGAGGGAAAGGGTGGGATGATTTGGGAGAATGGCATTGAAACATGTATAATATCATATATGAAACGAATTGCCAGTCCAGGTTCGATGCAGGATACAGGATGCTTGGGGCTGGTGCACTGGGATGACCCAGAGGGATGGTACAGGGAGGGTAGTGGGAGGGGGTTCAGGATGGGGAACACGTGTACACCTGTGGCGGATTCATGTTGATGTATGGCAAAACCAATACAATATTGTAAAGTAATTACCCTCCAATTAAACTAAATAAATTTAAATTTTAAAAAAAGTTAAAGGAAAAAAAGTATTTCTAGCAGCTCCCACGTCTGTTGGAAATATTCAGAAGGTAGCATTCAGGATTTCTTATGTACCACACACTTTACAAATATTTTTTCACTCTCTCTTCAGAATTCTGTGATCTGGACACTATTGTTCCCATTTTAAGAATGAGGAAACTGAGGCCCAGAGAGGTTTGTGACTTGCTTAAGGTCACACAGATAGATTACAGAGCTGAAATTCACATTCAAGCCTATCCTTACTCCAAAGCCTTCTTTCCACCAGTCAGTTGCTTCTCATGTGGAAATATCCTGCAAAATGGGACACATTTGACCCACAGACTAAAGTTCCTGACCCTGTGAAGGAACTGCCACAATTGGGGTAGAGAAAGAAGGGGTGAAAGAAGAGCGGTTGAATAAGACAAATGAGAGCAAAAGCATGTATTATTTTTGCCCCCAAACCCAATATCTTTGTGGCTGCCTCTCTTTTTTCTTCGAGTCTCTGAGGGGCAGGAGGCACATACTGGCTTCATTGTAATTTAGGGTTTTGCTGCCGATCATGTTGAGTTGAATACGGAAGTGGATGTTCATTTTTACCTTTTCCATTGTTTGTCTTTCCCAGTCACTTTTGTGTGTTCCTGCCCCCAGGTATTGGGCACAGTTAATTCTTCCTGCAATTAGTATTCATGGTCAGCTAAGCAGAACTAATGCAACAAACCGTTTTTACTTTGAAGGTTATATTACACATTTCCAAGCTCCTGTGGAAAGGGCCCTTTATGAATAAGATATTCTTGACTATCTCTAGGAATTTAATTTTCCCTTTTCTGAATTTTCAAGCCTGTCTATTGAATTCTTTAATGTGATTCCCCAAGAAGAACCCAAGCCAGGCAGACAACCGGATATAGCCAAATTGTTAGCATTTTAAAAATCTTTTCTTCCTTGGGGGCAGAAGTCAAGAGTACATATCCCTGCTTGTTTTAGAGTGGCACTTATCTCTTCTTTTGCTGGTTCCTTTGATATATGTGTATCATTACTATCAATCGCATTGGTTTTAAAAAAAAAAGATGCCTATTTATTCAAAACAAATGCAAGGAGGATGCTGAGAATTCTGAGTTCTGAACATTTTGAAACTGTATTCAATTATTGCAGGTAGTTTCCCAGATAGGAGAAGTAGCAAGAAATAATCTTTTAAAAAAAGATTCTTAAAGACATTCTTAGAATAGCAAAGTGACTTCTTACACTGAATGCATGATACAAATTAACACTTTAAACTGCCAAAAATGGTCAGAAAATTCATTTAGCAGCTTTGGGAAAATTCTAATGACTCCAAAATGATGGTATAAATCAGCTAATTTAGAGTTGCTTAAATGTTCTTCAACGTAGTATTTGTCTTGTGTGTGTGTGTGATCAGTCGCTCTGTGGTGTCTGACTCTTTGGAACCCCATGGACTGTAGCCCAGTAGGCTCCTCTGTCCATGGGATTTCCCAGGCAAGAATACTGGAATGAGCTGCCATTTGCTCCTCCAGGGGATCTTCCTGACCCAGGGATTGAACCAGCGGCTCCTGCACTGCAGGCAGATTCTTTACTGCTGAGCCACCTGGGAAGCCTGGCTTTAACATAGTGCACACAGTATATTCTAGATGCTCAGCTTTTATGATATGTTGACAATATGATTTTGTTCTGTTTTCTTTGTTTTTTATTCTCTGCGTAAAGTTAGCATCAGGACTTCAACTGATGTGCTTCAGTGGTTTATATTACATGAAACAACAACAACACCAACAAAATTAGGAAAGAAGTAATACCTGATTTTTTAAAAAACAGGTGCCTTTAATTCTTGATTTCTGAATCCTAACGTCAGATTTTGCTTATATTTTTCTTTTAAAATGAAAAGTTTTTTTTACTTACTTTTCAATTTACATTTCTTTTGCTAACAGTGAATCTTATGTCTATAAGATTGTGTTTTTCATTTTGCTTTGGCCACTAGGAAGCTCTGTGCCAAAATAGCTTCCAGCAATTTGGAGGGTTGCCGGAACCCAGTTCCCCTCTAGGTCACACCCACTTAACATTTTCTCTTTTAATTGGTAAAGTTTTGTTTGTGGATTCCTACAAGCTATATGGGGCTTCCCACGTGGCACTAGTGGTAAAGAATCCACCTGCCAAGCAAGAGACGCAGGAGACAAGGGTTTGATCCCTGGGTTGGGAAGATCCCTTAGAGGAGGAAATGGCACCCTACTCCAGTATTCTTGCCTGGAAAAATCCAACTTACACAGCAGTCTGGTGGGATACAGTCCATGGGGTTGCAAGAGTTGGACACAGTTGAGCACACATGCCTGAGATAAGTCATAAGCCTCCTTCCTCCACTTGTAAAAAAAATGAGATGAATTATTGAGTTGGCTAAAAAGTTCATTTGGGTTTCTGTAAGAGGTTAAGGAAAAACCTGAATGAACCTTTTGGCCAGTCCAATATATAACGTGGGACTTCCTTGGGGGCTTCGCCAGTCAATGCAGGAGACCTAAGAGATGTGGGTTCTATCCCTGGATCAGGAAGATCTGGAGAAGGAAATGACTACCCTTTCCTGTATTCTTGCCTGGAAAATGCTATGGATATAGGAGCCTGGTAGGCTATGGTCTGTGGGGTTGCAAAAGGTTTGGACAGACACAACTTAGCGACTAAACAGCAACCACAAAATATCTGACATATAAATAAAAAACATTGTTTATTGAGAAAATGGTGACATCCCTGAGAAGGCATCTCCCATTCGTCCACTGGGGTCTCCCATGGGAGCATCTCTGCGTCCTTCACATCTCACCCCAGGCTTTCGCCCAGAGTTGGGACCACATCTTTTTTTTTATTATAATTTTTTTTGGGGGGGGAACCACTTCTGAAAGGGCTCTTAAAGTGAATGGGAGGGAGCCTTTCTGCTATTTGTGAGTGACATCTTTTCATCAGGGCTCTGGAGCATGGCCTTGGCACGTGGGACGGGGCCCTTTCTGTTGGTGGGTTAGGATTCTGTCCTCAGTCTAGAGATCATGGTCTGCAAATCCTCTTGCCGTGAAATATGCTGTTTCCATCTTTATATACATTGTTGATGTTGTTCAGTTGCTCAGTCATGTCCAACTCTTTGTGACTCCACGGACTGTAGCATACCAGGCTTCCCTGCCCTTCACCATCTCCCGGAGCTTGCTAAAATTCACGTCTATTGAGTCATTGATGCCATCCAACCATCTAATCCTCTGTTGCCCCCTTCTCCTCCTGCCCTCAGTCTTTCCCAGCATCAGTCTTTTCCAATGAGTCAGCTCTTCACATCAGATGGCATACGCAAGTACAAATGTTAAAAGTGTCATCTCTCTGACTTCCCTTCTTCCCCACCAGTTTTCCTAAGGGGGTGGGTCCTCACCAGAGTCCCTGGAGAATATATTCACTTTGAGGGAATATGCCCAGAAGCATCTACCTTCAACCAGGTCAGTGCAGCGCCCTTGTCTCAGAAAAGAATGGGAAGTCTCCTTTGAAAAACACCTGTTTTCCCTAGAGGAGTCACATTAAAAATGGTGGAAAGCTGCAGCTGCCTCTGGAGGAAAAAGGAAAGTGGAGTTTTCTCTCTTAAAAATCTGTTTAGTTAATAAGACACCTAAATAAGCAAGCACATACAAGGTAAGATCACTTTTTCGCTCTGACTAAAATACAAAATCTCTTTTTTTGAACACACCAAATGATCATGGCTTTTTTCCTTCCCGAGAATGCTTCAGATATGTAATCCTATCCATCAACTGTTCATTTCTGGAAAAAAAAAAAAAAGAGTCTGTTGGTGGGTTTCTTCTCAAAAGGTGTGCTTAGGACAGCAGAAATTTCTGACAAGTCAAGTACAGGTGATTAGAGATTGCAATGTAAATCAGTTAACATCTATAATTTCCCTTGTTCTCTAATGCTATTAGTTATTTAAAGGGTAAAAAAAAGGATGTTTTACTTAATTTTTTTGAATCTTACTAGGTACCCGTAGCTTAACTTAATGATTTGTATAAGTGATAGTAATTGCTGGGACTACAGTTGAGTATTATTAGCTATAAAATGAACATGGTTATATGTCCAACAGAACTAGCAAGGGACAGAAATGCAGTTGTATCCAAGAGAAAATAATTACAGCAATAATCAGTGTAATTCATGATAATGGCTGAATTGAATTTCACACCATAGCTCCAAGCACTTACATTTAATGAATGTAGTTTGTGCTTGTTTACTAAAAAGGTTTTTAGCAGAAAATCGATAATGTAACTTCAGTGTTTCTAATTGCAAATGCAATTATTTTTTTTAAGGTAGTGGTTCAATAAGGATTTTGTAGAGAAAATTGAGGTATGTGAGTGCTGCAAATGCTGGCGCTTTAATTAGCCTACCTGTACATTAGTGCCGTGTGCCTTAATATCTATTTATTACAACATATTGATTAAAATGGATTTGTATTCAATTTTAAGGCTAGCTAATGTAATGGACATTGAAACTTTTCTGGAAGCATTGGTTGGGATTACAACATGTCACTGGGTAATGAGGCTTTCCTTTGAGAAGTGATTTCAGAAATCATCCCTTGAACCCAATGGTGGGGCGAGGAGGGGAGGGCCAGGACACGTGCCTGGCCAGTTTCCAAAGATCAAGTGGCAGGGACACGTGTGGCCTTCAGTAAAACAGGAAGTGTGTGGATTTTTAGTACTGTTACAGGTTCTTGCTTACTTGGGTTAACTTTTTGTTGGAACCTTTCCCAAGTCCAAGACATGCCTAAAATGGTTATGTTGGGGTGGATGATCTTCAGAGCTTATCCTTTTGACATATCTCTGGGTCTGGCGATCCACAGCTAGCCTAGACAGAGCTCTTCATTCTGAAGAAGCTGGAAAGTGCATTCTCTCAGGTTCCAGGCCCACATTCATGACTCACCTTCATGTGGATTGACAGATCATTGTCCTTCACCTGCCTGGATCCCTTTCGCAGAACCAACCCTGAGCATCCTCCTCTTGCACAGTTGTCATGGTTACCATCACATCGCCACCACCACCACCACCATCACCATCCTCTTTCTTGATGTCTTATCTCTTCTGCATGTACATTCGATGTGTGATATGGTCTTGCTAAGCATTATTGGAAGTTTATTCCACAATATGGAAAGATCCTGGAGAAGGAAATGGCAACCCACTCCAGTATTCTTACCTGGAGAATCCCATGACAGAGGAGCCTGGTGGGCTATAGTCCATGGGGTTGCAAGAGTTGGACACGACTTAGTGACTAAACCACCACCACCATCGAAAGATCCAGCTCTTCTCAAGCTGAAATCCCTTAATAGCCTAAATTCTGAATATATTCATGGGACTGGGATTTCTAACTTTGCTTTGATGATATATCCTGGTATTGTATTTCAAAACCAAATTCATTTTCAAGATGAATATTTTGCGTGGGGTAAAGAACCAGATTGTGCATTGCAACTTTATAACCAACATGGGTATACCAATGAAATCCAAAAGTCCAGACTCACACCGTGTTGCTAAGAGACTAAGTGGGAAGCAAACATATCAATAAACCTAGACGGTCTTCTGTAAGGCTTTTTATTAGAAGTGAGCCCCTGGCAGGAGGCCTCTTGAGTTTCTGGACTCCCAGGACAAGACCTGGGATGCTGCTTTGTGGAGAATTGCCCTCTGTCCTCCAAGGACCAGCTAGTCTCCCGCCATCTCCAGGAGACCTTTCCTAAGAACCAGAGACCAGGGGTCACTCCGTCCTCTGGCTTCCTATGGGGTATCAAAAGGGGGGCACCTAATAGTGCTTCTGTGGGCCCTGCACTCTGCTGGTGGCATCCGTGGGCCAACTACTTTTACAACAGCCCTTGGAGACAGGCAGTCTTGTTACTCCCATTTTCCAGATGAGGACACTGAGGTTCAGTGAGGTTAAGTCAATGGTTCAGCATCCAACTGCTAGAAAGTCGGTACACGTGCTTCCTGGGGACACTGGTTCCTTGGCTGCCCGGTGTCTGTCCCGGGTGTTTCATGTCGACTCTACCCACTATTATGAGGTCGAGTCATTCAGAGTTGCATTTTTATCATATCTGGGCTAAAAATTAGATTTCATTTTATTATTGCCATTCTCCACTCCCTGCCCCTGCCACCTCCTTCCATGCCTGGTACCCAGTCTGCAAATCAGTCAGTGTTAGGGAAGTGAATGATGCCAAGACCTAGGTGAGTCTGACTTGATTGTGTCCTTCTTTACACAGGTAGCCTGGTTGCCTTCCACACCAGGTGTGAACCTCTACTCCACCTCCCTGTGGTCCAGAGGCTGAGCGTGTGACCCGCTTCCGTGTGTTGAGACCTGGTTGGCACCTGCGCAGCAGAACCTGGTGAGTGACTTTTATCTCCATGGGCGTGTCCCACAGAGCCAGTGAGATGGAGAACCAGGTGCAAAGCAAGCATTTTGTCAGGGCAGGACGATGGCACGAGGAGAAGGTCAGCTGTGGGACCTCTGGGGAGCCTCTTTCTTTCCTGAACCTCCATTTGCACATCTGCAAACTGAAACTAAAGACGCCTGCCTTGACTCCTTCCTGGACTTGTTGATAAGACTCAGCTGGGGTGTGTTATTCTCCATGCATTTTGGAAACTTTAAAGTGCTTGACAGTCATCTAATTAAGGAGGAGGATAAACACAAATCCACCAGATGAATGGGCTTCCTGATGGTTGGGGGCGGGGGTGCAGTCCCGTCCATGGGGAAATGGGCCCAGATGTCTCCTCTTTTGCCATCCCTAATGAGAAGCAGCCCCATCCTTTGACAGAGCTAGAGTCATCAATCTATGGATTAAAACATAATGCCCAGCCAAACTTTCTTTATCCTTTCGGGCACATGGTGTATTTTCAATATGGCTCCACAGAGCCAGCCAGCAGCCCCTGCTTGACGGGATGATCTCTGTCGGGCTGCAAAAGACAGACACCCTAACTGTTTGACCAACAAATGTATAGAAAATAGTGGCCAGTAAGTAGCAATTACGTAATAATCTTATCCAAAGAAAATGTGGGCTCAAATTAAGATGATTTCACCAGGAAAACATTAAGGTATACAAAGAGTTCTTAATAAGTAGAAATAAATAGTGCAGGGTTTGCGCCGTGGTTATTTTCGATGGTTATCTGCTCTCGCTTTCGCTGCTCTGGCTACATTTTCCACGGGGCTCAGAGCGGCATTTTGCTCTACAAAAACAACTAGCTCCTTTCCAGCCAATGATTACTTGTAATTATGCTTTCCCCTGCTATTATTCTAATAGACCTGTCATGTTGCTTGAAGGACTCTGGCGTTTGGAATATACGACGGCTTTTATGGATGGACTGCTGGAACACTTAATATAGCTCTATTTTTGAATTATCAAGTTCTATCCTTTTGAAGTCTGTGTTAGTGGAACTCCTATTTATGAGATGTGCTGTGCTTAAAGGTTTGCTATTGATGAAGAGGTCCAACAGAGCCTTTATCGTAAGTACGGCAGCATTCTCCCTGAGAGATAAATAGCCGTGCTAAAAGGTATGTTGTGTACCTAGCCTACAAATTACTAGCCAAGTACCTCATAACAGTGTACTTCAAAAATACCTTTATGCCTCTTGTTTGTTCTCTTTTCCATAGAGATGAATGGCATTTCTTAAAACCTAGAGGGGCAGAAGCATGCTGCTCATCGTTGGTCAGTGACATGACTTGGGTTGGAGGAACCCAAGTTTGTTTGTTTGTTCTGGCATGGGGTGTCTGGGTATATGCCTTTGTATGGCTCACATCCTCTGTGTTTTGATGTTTCAAGAACTGGCTTTTCTTTTTGTGTCATGCTCCGTTGTGTCCGACTCTTTGAGACCCTGTGGATTGTAGCCCGCCAGGCTCCTCTGTCCATGGGATTGTCCAGGCAAGAATACGGGAGGGGGTTGCCATGCCCTCCTCCAGGGCATCTTCCCGCCCCCTCAGGGATCGAACTTGCATCTCTTGCATCTCCTGTACTGGTGGACAGATTCTTTAAGTTGCTCCAAGCAGTTTTTGGAGGGGTACAAGGGTTTATGAACAGGGCTGCCTGTTCTGGGGACTTCGGAAAACACTACTGAAGGTGGAGCAAGTGCCTCAGCTGGGATCGTCAGGTAGTGATAAGCGCAAAGAGTGGGCAGTGGGGTTCAGCTTCCAGCAGGCTGGGCAGGTAGGGACCTTAGAAGAGGGTGGCCTGATGGAGAAGTTGTCACCAGTAGCGGTTCCCAAAGGTCTGATGATGTGGGCAATTTAATGAGCACCAGCTGGGGTGAGAGTTTCTTTTAGCAGTTCAACCAGGTTGTTCTTTTGTGAACCCAACATTGTAGACATTTGAGGTGAACATAATCGGACAGTGCAGGCGCTTTCTTTGGCCTTGGGTTGCCACCACACTGAAAAGACATCGTGCGATTCACACACACAGGAATTTGTGGGGATGGGTGATCTGGCTGCCTCAGGGTGTCAGAAATGGACTCAGGATGCTCCAAGTTTCTAGCGAGCATCCCAAAGGCAGACAACGCTCCCTTGGCAGCTGGTGTCAAACACACAGAAGCAGGACCACCGGGCAGCTTTTGACCATGTGGCAAGAATTTGCATCGATTCCCCACAGAAGGCAGGCTGCTGCTCCAGCATGTGCCTGGTGTTTTTCTTTTGGAGCCTCCATGCATCAGAATCCTGACTATACAATGCCTGTCTAATTCTTTACCCATATATTTTACCATTACGGATAGCCTTCCCCTTAAGCTTGTCTATTTACTGGCTGGTGTGACAGATGACAGCGTCTCCAAGCCGTGTTAGATGGCATTTGTATGGCTCCGATGCCAGAAGCATTCTAAGCGCTGGTGTTGCATATTTATTGATCTCCATATTCCCAATAATCTGATGCCCGTCACATTTGACAACATTATGTGGAGAGGTCAGCTAGATGGGGCTAATGAAACTGTTTCCAAGATGGATGTTGTTTTCCACAACATTACCCTTGCAAATAGCTGTCAGTGGGGCCTTTCACTGTCGGGCCAGGCATTTGTGAACCTTTTTTTTTTTTTTTTTAAATAGTTGATGCTAACATTAAACAAAACCTGAAGCTATTAAATCTCAGTATTTACATACGATAGAAAACATAAACGCCCTGGCATCTTTCCAAATGAAAATCTTATTAACAGACATGGTGCTTGTGGCAAAGTCCTTAGCAATTGGAAACTGGCTTGGCTGTCTGAAATGTTTGACAGATTAACCTGAGATGATGTGAAGGACCGAATGGGAAATGGCTCAAGTCTGGAGGATTAAACCAGCAAATGGAAAGGCGTGCTGCAGACCAGAGGCACATGGTCATTTTGTGACTGCTTTTCCAAGGGTCCACACTGATGTGAACAACCAGCTCAAAAATGTGCTCAGATTTAAAGATTTACAGGGAAAAAGAAAGAATATGAAGTAGTATTTGCAAAGAGAATCCCATTTAATGAAATGCCAATGTGAATTAATGACACTGGAAATGCATCGGAAGCAGTAATGAAGATATTAAAGACAGGTCTCCCTGCTGCCGAATCCAGAGCCCTTTAAAAGCCCTGCGAAGGGACACTTACAGACTTTCCCACCGTCCTGAGGGTTCTTATGTTGGACAGTGATCTTGATGGCTCTTCTAAGGAATCCATCCTGGTTTAATTCCAGGTGAATATATCTTGGTTAAACATTCACTGAACAAGTGTAAGCAGCCATGTGATTGATGTGCCAGTGTGATTTTTGAGAAACTTGTTGCATGTCTCGGTGGGGCCACTGAGAATTTTGGGTTAAGAGAAGCATAGCCAATCTTGAGTTTGAAATGCAGTATTTTACAAAGGTAGGTGTATTTCATGGGTTTCTTCATGACAACGTTCCTCTCCTGGCTCTATTCCAGAGCAGACACAAATAAGAATATATAACGGAATTAATAGGACTTAGCTACTGACTCATCCAGAACATTCTGAACAATGAATTTATGTATTCAGTGCTAGCATTTGGGAACATTAATCCACCGTATTGCTTACAGTCACAAAAATCGAAGAACTTCTCAACTTGTTTATTTTGTAAGGTTGAAGGAAGGATGTGCGAGAAGAGATGATTAACTATTGTGCCTTTTCCTTGAGTGGGTCTCGTACCTCTTTCCATCACATTCTTTTTTAGGTTATGCCTTTTATACTGTGTTGCATGAAGAGTTAGGAAAAAATGGACGATTTCAAGAGCAGTGAAGTTCATTGCTGGGTAGATACTCCTGTTCCTTTTGAATGGAAAAGTTGTTTCTCCTTCATAACCCCTCCTCCACCCTCTTGGAAAAAATATGCCATTAAGAGAGCATGTTCTCAGATAATGAATGAGCACCTACCCTGTAGCGCAGGGAAATCTATCCAGTGCTCTGTGGTGACCTAAATGGGAAGGAAATCCAAAAAAAAAAAGAAGGGATATGTGTCTATTATAGCTAATTTACATTGCTGTACAGTAGAAACTAAGACAGCATTGTAAAGCCACTATACTCCAATCAAAATTAAGAAAGAGAGAGAGTAAAATGTTAGGATAAAAGAGTGCATGTTCTTTCTTTGAGGAACACCTACAAGTCACGGGGGAACAAAGTCAGGTCATGGCGAAAGTTAGCGCTGAGTAAGGTAGAGGGTTACAACATGCTGATTACCGTCTGAGAGACACGATTCTCACTAATGAAAAACACGGACAAAAAAGTCATATGTGAGAGATGTAAGTTAAAGCTACCCTAGGCAGCTTTAATTTAGGCATGAGCAAATTACATGAATGTAGTTGCTATAGTAACTAGTAGATAATATGCTGTTTATGTTGCTATTGAGATATCTTGTACTTTACTGGAATAAGAAAGAAAAAAAAAAAAAAAAAGATTTCCAGGAGCACACAGACGTGACAAGAAGGGAATGTTTCTCATAACCATTTTATTTTTTCTATTTTACTGTTTATTTAGGATGAAGTGGGCATCTGTGGTTATAATACACAGCCCTTAGGTTGGTTTGTTGTTACTGGTGTTTTCCTCACTGAGATGTCCCTTTAAAAGCCCAGTCCTGGTGGAGTCTCTGAAGGTGCCCTGGCTGCTGTCTTGGATGCTGCTGGGGGAGGATTCTGTGGTTAGAAATGGTTGGCTGTCAGATGTAGGCCAACATGGGTCAGATGAAGTTGAGCTCAAAGGCCAAGAATGTTCGAGAATTCAGCGCAGGGCAGATGCTGCCAGAGGGTGTGGTATTACAGATTTAATGCTATGCTTTATGGGTATTTGGTAGTTAGTGCGATTTTTAAAAAGCATTTGAGGTCCTTTCTGGAGACAGTGACTATGTCTCGAAGGGGACTTGTGAGGGATGAAATAATTGTCTCACTAAGGCTGCAGCTGACGGAGAGGCAGCAGAGAACACAGCAAAGGGGGCAAGTGCCACTTTGGTGCAGCAGGAAGCTGGCACACAGACCCCAGTGACTCAGGCCCCAGTTTGGATTTGGGGGTTTGGTCACTGATGCCATGGCAGTTCACCCAGTAGTTGCTCTGCCTGTCACTGCTGTGTATCCCCACTTGCAAAGCTGGTTTGGGCAAGCTCAGGTGCTTCCAGGCCGTTCAGGCTCCTGTTTTCAGCTTTGTGTCTGTGCGTACGCACTCAGTCGCGTCCGACTTTGTGACCCTACGGGCTGAAGTGGGTTGTCGTTTCCTCCTTCAGGAAGCTTTGTATTAAAAACAATTATTTAAGTTTACAGACCTTTCAAATTCCTAAAGCAGCATTGGTTTATATTAATTAAATTAATTTAACTGAAGAACTCATGTTGATCAGGGCCTTTTTCTTTGGGAATGGAATAGGGGATTCTTCAGAAGGGGAAATACAGAGATCGAGTCCCACCAGCCCCAGATAACGGTGGTGATGGAAACAAACCTGAAAGGATCTGAAACTTGAAAGAGGATCTGCATCCTCTTCACTTCACACTCCCCTTAGCCAAATTCACGTGCAGGTTTCCCTCCAAAAGATGACACAGAATCGAAGAAGCACTGTCTTTGAAGCCAGGATCGCTATGTTCTCCTCTCGGTTCTGCCATGTCCTAGGATTGTGGCCTAAGGGAAGTAATCCATGAATGTTTCTCACTTGTAAAATGCTCTTAACAATGTCCACCTGATCAGTGGGGACCCAATGAAGCTGGAACACTGACTGAGCTTCTGGCTATGAGCTGTCTCTCAACAGCTGTTCTTTAACTACACATCTGTTTTGTCCAGTCCCAGATGCAGGCAACTCATTTGCTTTCTCTGGCCTCAGTTTTCTCCTCTGCAAAATGTCATCGTTGGCCCTGTTGTCCTCAGAGATGCCCTGCTGTTTCTTATACTCTGAGATTATATGGCATAAGCTTTTCCAGGTTCCTAAATGTCCTTTCCTTAAGAAATATGTGCAAAGAATCTTTTGACTCTTCATGGCTAAAGCAAATTCCTCTTCTCTTCCTGAATTTGAAGAGCTGCTCAACTGACAAGTCGGTTTGGCACGAAGCCTTGTGTATATTACAGGCATGGCTTTTGGGCTGGAAGGAATGGAAGACATCCATTTGAGCTTTTTGCCTTGAGGCTGATAATGTGTTTTAATTCCAATTTTACAAATGAAACGATTGAATTTTCGGGAGCTTAAGCACCAGTGCAAGGCCTCAACACCCTCAGTATTTTGGTAGCCTCTACCTGCGGTATGTTAATTTTCCCAAGGGAGTCACCAGAAGGGGGCAGTTCCCAGGAAAATGTTGAAAGGTGGGAGAGCCAGTGCCCGCGTGCATCTTTACTCAGTTTCCATCAAAACAAACACTGCATGACAAGAGAAGCAGATGGTGGGCCAGGAACCCACAGGAGGTGGGAGCGGGGAGAAGGAGGAGTCCTGAGCTGTGGAAGAGCAGTATTTGGTCACCTGACTCATAATTCCCATCCAGCTCTGAAGCCCTCTGTACCGGAGACCTGTCAACACCTCAACTGCACCATTGCCTCCAGATTGCAAAACTCATTAGATTGTGAAGTTAGCCGAGTAGGAATCAATTTTTTGCCTAGCCCCAGAAATTCTTTGAAATAATATGTCAAAATGGTTATCTCGTCTGTTGCAATTGGCTTGAAAATCTCAGAATTCCTATGGATATTTATGAGATTACCATGTACCATCTGGCTCCCTACATGCAAGTGTGTCTACACAGATGCCCGGATAATATATAGGGAGCCAAGCACATTTATTTTTACAGAGGGTAATTATTACAGTCTCTCCTTCCAGGAATGAGCCTTTTGTTTTATGTTTTCAGTGAGAACTTGTGAAATATTAAGATATTTTACTGCCTTAATGTTCTGAATTGTTTGCCTCTCCATATTGCAATCTAAAACTCATTAACAGTCGAACAATTTAATCAGAATGAATCAAGTTGTGAAATGGATACACGGGCAGTTCACGCAGCCATAAAGCATAGCTGAAACTTTTCTGAACAGCTTAATAAAACTTAGAAGGCAGCAGGACATAAATGATTATCCTGGACAGTATCGGGGTAAACAGAACCTGGAGTCATGAACTTGGTAATTGTTCTTCCTCACTCAGCACATTTGCCAAGGCTTGGTCTTAATTCATGGGATGGACCAGTGAGTATGGGGAAATAAGTTGCCAGCCCTTCTGTAAATTTTTTCTCTTAACATTAAGCATGAGCAGGGAAGCAAATTGAGGGTGGGTGAATAAGGGAGCTTCCTGGCAGTCCAGTGATTAGGACTCAGCACTTTCACTGCTAAGGCTTCGGGTTCAATCCTTAGTCAAAGAACCAAGATCCCACGAGCTGCATGGTGTGGCTATATATATATACATATATATACATATATATATATATAGTCCTTAGGGACATATGAAATATTTTATAGCAAATCCCGGATATCATGTCTTACCACTTAGAAATACTTTGGCTGACAAAAGCTTTTCCCTTCTTAATATAATCACTGTGCAAACAAAATTAGCAATAATTTCTTAATATGATCACCTATCCCTTCCATACTTAAATTTCCCTCAGTAACTGTTTGCAACCCTATGGACTGCAGCACACCAGGCTTCCCTGTCCATTGCCAACTCCCTGAGCTTGCTCAAACTCATGTCTGTCGAGTCGGTGATGCCATTCAAGCATCTCATCCTCTGTCATCCCCTTCTCCTCCTGCCTTCGATCTTTCCCAGCATCAGGGTCTTTCCTGATGAGTCAGTTCTTCGCATCAGGTTGCCAAAGTATTGGAGCTTCAGCTTTAGCATCAGTCCTTCCAGTGAATACTCAGAACTGATTTCCTTTAGAATTGACTGGTTAGATCTCCTTGCAGTCCAAGGGGCTCTTGAGTCCCAACACCACAGTTCCAAAGTATCAATTCTTTGACACTCAGCTTTCTTCGTGGTCCGACTCTCATATCCATACATGATGGCTGGAAAAACCACAGCTTTAACTAGACAGATCTAGTTGCCTCAAAAAATCTCTTTTTACCAAAGTTTTTTTGAATAAGTGGCCAAATAAAGTTTGCATGGCACAGTGACATTTTGAAGAAAAGGTAAAATGCCCTATGGCCTGGACTTGGCTAGTTGCTTTTGCTAGGTATCCTATAATTTGATATTTTATCCTCTGAAGTATTATAAACTTGTGTTTAAACTCAGAGACTATTTGAAATTCAGGACTTCTTGTATGAGAACACTTCAGAGATGTTGGTGTGTACTGACTGCATCACCTCAAGAGATGCAGAGGTAGCTGGTATCCCGTGGTTTTATTGAGACCAAGACTGATCAGAGTTCATATGGTAACAGCAACATCTCTCACCATGAAGTTTTCCAGAAAGCTTTTCACGTACAATTTTTTTTCTAAAATTATAAAATACACATAAAGCCTGTCATTTTAACCTTTTAACATCCCACCTTGACTTTTCACTATCTTTATGTTTAATTTATTTTTGGCTGTGCTGTGCAGCAATTAGAATCTTAGTTCCATGACCAGGAATTGAACCCATGCCCCCTGCAGTGGAAGGACAGAGTCTTAACCACTGGACCACCAGGGAAGTCCCTGAACTATTTCCAAGTGTGTATCTTTGTGGCATTAAGCAGATGCACAATGTTGTATAACCATCACCATTATCTGTTTTCAGAAACTTTTTGTCATTCGAGACTGAGACGATGTACTCGTCTAAACAGTAACCTCCCGTGTCTCACTCCTCCCCCCGCCGCCCACTGGCTCCTGACAGCCAGCATTCCCCTTTCTGTCTCTGTGAACTTCCCTCTGCTGCTGCTGCTGCTAAGTCGCTTCAGTCGTGTCCGACTCTGTGCGACCCCGTAGATGGCAGCCCACCAGGCTCCCCCGTCCCTGGGATTCTCCAGGCAAGAACACTGGAGTGGGTTGCCATTTCCTTCTCCAATGTGAAAATGAAAAGTGAAAGTGAAGTCGCTCAGTCATATCCGACTCTTAGCGACCCCATGCACTGCAGCCCACCAGGCTCCTCCATCCATGGGATTTTCCAGGCAAAATACTGGAGTGGGGTGCCATTGCCTTCTCCGTTCCCTCTTCTAGGTACCTCATATAAGGGATGGCTCATTTCCCTTAGCATAATGTCACCTGTCTTGTAGCATGTGTCAGAATTTCCTTCCTTTACACGGCTGAATACTATTCCATTGTACAGATGGAACACATTCTGCCTAGCCATTCATCCGTTTATGGACACTTGGCTTGCTTTTGGCTGTTCTGAATACTGCTGCAGTGAACATGGGGACCTCATTACTGTGTTTTGGGCTCACTGATGATATTTGTCTAGGTCCATTATGGCCATGCCTCGCTTTATTGTGCTTCACTTTGTTGCACTTTTTAGATGCTGCAAACTTACAAATTGAAGTTTTTGGAAGTCCTGCTTGGAGCAAGACCACGAGGACCACTTTTCAGGCAGTATTTGGTCACTTTGTAACACAGTGTCACATGTTGGTAATTCTCAGAATATTTTCAACTTTTTCAATATTATTATATTTGTTATGGTGATCGGTGATCTTTGGTGTCACAATTGCCATTTTTTTTTTTAATTTAAAGTATGTACAGTGTTGTTTAGAGCTAATACTGTTGCACATTTAGTAGACTACAGTATAGTGAAACATAACTTTTACTTGTAGTGATAAAGCAAAAAATTCATATAACTCACTTTATTGCAATATTGGCTTTACAGTGGTAGTTTGGAACTAAACTTGTAGTCTCTCGGAGATATGTCTATGTTTTATATGTTGCACAATGATGATTTTCTAGTATTTTCTGTTTATGTACCAATTTTCAGAATAATGATTTAATGTGTCAGTATCCCTCAAAAGTGACCAATGAAATGTTTGGTTTTTATTTTTTCCTAAAGCCAACTTTTTTCTTTTTTTTTTTTTAATAACTCCTCAAGTTAGTACTTGTGTCCTTTGACACAGCTCCAGTAGTCTTTTGCTACTTCTTTTATTTCTGGAACAACAAGTGTGTCCCAGACTCATATAATTCCTATCTGAAGGGGAAAAAAATCTCCTTTTCTCTGTTGTACTCATAAGTCTGCCCTCAATTCTTCACTTCTGGACAGCAAGTGTGTGCATTTTCCCACACCAAACAGTTCTCCAATTCTCTGTGGATACTGCCTGAGTGTCCTAAATTTAATTCAATTCTGACACTATCTACCTGGAGATGGCATTAGATCTCCCAGTCCCACAAGGCTGCCCCTCCCTTCTCCCACTTCAGACACCAACTGCCAGTCCAGGTTGTCACCTGTGCCGCCTGGAGGTTCCCATCACCCTTCCTCATGTTCAGTGTTGACTAGAATGGCTTCCAGAACTCAGGGAAACATTTATGTTTGCCTGTTGATCATAAAGGATGTAATTCAGAAACAGCCAGGTGAGAGAGGTGCACAGGGCTGAGTGTGGGGGGAGGAGTGTTAGCGTCCATGTCCTCTTGAGGTGGGCATGCCACCCACCCCCAGGACCTCCATGTGCTTGCCAAGCAAGGAACTCACTAAGGCCTGTACTTGAGGGATTTTTAGGGGCGGTTTCATTATGTAGGCACGATTGGCCATTGTTGGGGTGAAGCTGAAAGTCCCAACCCCAAATCACATGGTTGGTTCCTCTGGTGACAAACCTCTATCCTGTGGTTATCTGGGGAACTTTTAAAAAACACCTCATTAATACAAGCTCAGGAATGGTTGAAAGAAGTTTGTTAAGAATAACAAAGGATACTCCTTTCACCTTTATAATTCTTTTCACTTAGGAAATTCCAAGGCCTTTAGGAACTCTGTGCCAGGAATGAGGATGGGACAATATATATTTCTTATTATAAATCACAGTATCACACCATTCACTCTTCATGGATCATAGCCTTGTCATGACAAAGGGGCTTGTGTAGCTCAGCGAAGCTGTGCAGGGCCACCCAAGACCGACAACGGGTCATGGTGAAGAATTCTGACAAAACATGATCCACTGGAGGAGGAAGTGGCAATCCAGTATTCTTCCACGAGAACCCCACGGACAGTATGAAAAGGCAAAAAGGTATGACACTGGAAGATGAGCCCCCCCAGGTCAGAAGGTGTCCAATATGCTACTGGTGAAGAGCAGCTGTTAGCATACTAACAGCTTCAGAAAGAATGAAGCGGCTGGGCCAAAGTGGAAATGATGCTCAGTTGTGGATGTGTCTGGTGGTGAAAGTAAAGTCTGATGCTGTAAAGAACAATATTGCATAAAAATCTGGAACATTAGGTCCACGAATCAAGATAATTAGACATGGTCAAGCAGGAGACTGCAAGATTGAATATTGACATTTTAGGAATCGGGGAACTAAAATGGATGGGAATGGGCAAATTTAATTCAGATGACCATTATATCTACTAATGTGGGCAAGAATCCTTTAGAAGAAATGGAGTAACCCTCACAGTCAACAAAAGAGTCCAAAATGCAGTACTTGGGTGTAATCTTAAAAATGACAAGATGATCTTGGTTCATTTCAACCTCACAGCAATCCAAGTCTATGGCCCAACCACTAGTGCCAAAGAAGCTAAAGTTAAACTCTTCTGTGAAGTCCCACAAGACCTTCTAGAACTAACACCAATAGAGATGTCCTTTTTATCATAGGGGACTGGAATGCAAAAGTAGGAAGTCAAGAGATACCTGGAGTAACAGGCAAGTTTGACCTTTGAATACAGAATGAAGCCAGGCAAAGGCTAAGGGTTTTGTTAAGAGAACACACTGATCATATCAAACACCGTTTTCCAACAACACAAGAGACGACTCTACACGTGGACATTACCAAATTGTCAATACCAAAATCAGATTGATTATATATATTCTTTGGAGCCAAAGATGGAAAAGCTGTATTACAGTCGATAAAAACAAGACCTGGAGCTGACTGCGGCTCAGATTATGAACTCCTTATTGCAAAATTCAGGCTTCAATTGAAGAAAGTTTGAAAAACCACTAGGTCATTCAGTTATGACCTAAATCAAATCCCTTATGATTATACAGTGGAGGTGACAAATAGACTCAAGGGATTAGATCTGGTAGATAGGGTGCCTGAATAACTATGGAGAGAGGTTCATAACACTGTACAGGAGGCAGTGACCAAGACCATTCCAAAGAAAAATAAATGCAAGAAGGCAAAGTGGTTGTCTCAGGAAGTTTTACAAATAGCTGAGGGAAGAAGAGAAGCAAAAGGCAGGGAGAAAGGGAAAGATGTACCCAACTGAATGCAGAGTTACAAAGAATAGCCAGAAGAGATAAGAAAGCTTTCTTAAGTGAACACTGCAAAGAAATAGAGGAAAACAATAGAATGGGAAAGACTAGAGATCTCTTTAAGAAAACTGGAGATACCAAAGGAACATTTCATGCAAAGATGGGCACAATAAAGGACAGAAACAGCAAGGATCCAGCGAAGCAGAAGAGGTTAAGAAGAGGTGGCAAGAATACACAGAAGAACTATACAAGAATGGTCTTAATGACCCGGATAATCACAATGGTGTGGTCACTCACCTGGAGCCAGACATCCTGGAGTATGAAGTCAGGTGGGCCTTAGGAAGGATTACTATGAACAAAGCTAGTGGACGTGATGGAATTCCAGTTGAGCTATTTCAAATCCTAAAAGATGATGCTGTGAAAGTGCTGCACTCAGTGTGTGAACAAATTTGGAAAACTCAGCAGTGGCCACAGGACTGGAAAAGGTCAGTCTTCATTCCAATCTCAAAGAAGGATAATGCCAAAGAATGTTAAAACTACTGCACAATTGCACTTATTTCACATACTAGCAAGGTTATGCTCAAAATCCTTCAAGCTA
The DNA here is from genome assembly GCA_935064755.1 of Tragelaphus eurycerus. Taxonomy (NCBI): domain Eukaryota; kingdom Metazoa; phylum Chordata; class Mammalia; order Artiodactyla; family Bovidae; genus Tragelaphus; species Tragelaphus eurycerus. The sequence continues at coordinate 9,457,495 of CAKXYN010000088.1, read as the reverse complement.
GGCATCAGCAGTGTGTGCACTGAGAACTTCCAGATATATAAGCTGAATTTAGGAAAGGCAGAAGAACCAGAGATCAAATTACTACCCTTCAATGGACCATGGAGAAAGCAAGAGAGTTTCAGAAAAATGTCCACTTCTGCTTCATTGACTATGCGAAAGCCTTTGACTGTGTGAATCACGATAAACTGTGGAAAATTCTTTTTTTTTTTTTAATTTTTTAAAATTTTATTTTATTTAACTTTACAATATTGTATTGGTTTTGCCATACATCAAAATGAATCCACCACAGGTATACACGTGTTCCCCATCCTGAACCCTCCTCCCTCCTCCCTCCCCATACTATCCCTCTGGGTCATCCCAATGCACCAGCCCCAGGCATCCAGTATCAGGCATCGAACTGGACTGGTGACTCATTTCAAATATGATATTATAGATATTTCAATGCCATTCTCCCAAATCATCCCACCCTCTCCCTCTCCCAGAGTCCAAAAGACTTTTTTATACATCGGTATCTCTTTTGCTGTCTTGTATACAGGGTTATTGTTACCCTCTTTCTAAATTCCATATATATGCATTAGTATACTGTATTTGTGTTTTTCTTTCTGGCTTACTTCACTCTGTATAATAGGCTCCAGTTTTATCCACCTCATTTGAACTGATTCAAATGTATTCTTTTTAATGGCTGAGTAATACTCCATTGTGTATATGTACCACAGCTTTCTTATCCATTCATCTGCTGATGGACATCTAGATTGCTTCCATGTCCTGGCTATTATAAACAGTGCTGCGATGAACATTGGGGTACACGTGTCTCTTTCAATTCTGGTTTTCTCAGTGTGTATGCCCAGCAGTGGGATTGCTAGATCATAAGGCAGTTCTATTCCCAGTTTTTTGAGGAATCTCCATACTGTTCTCCATAGTGGCTGTACTAGTTTGCATTCCCACCAACAGTGTAAGAGGGTTCCCTTTTCTCCACACCCTCTCCAGCATTTATTGCTTATAGACTTTTGGATATCAGCCATTCTGACTGGCGTGAAATGGTACCTCATAGTAGCTTTGATTTGCATTTCTCTGATAATGAGTGATGTTGAGCATCTTTTCATGTGTTTGTTAGCCATCTGTATGTCTTCTTTGGAGAAATATCTATTTAGTTCTTTGGCCCATTTTTTGATTGGGTCATTTATTTTTCTGGAATTGAGCTGTAGGAGTTGCTTGTATATTTTTGAGATTAGTTGTTTGTCTGTTGCTTCATTTGCTATTATTTTCTTCCATTCTGAAGGCTGTCTTTTCATCTTGCTTAAAATTCTTAAAGAAACGAATTCCAGACCACCTTACTTATCTTCTGAGAAACTTGTATTTGAATCAAGAAGCAACAGTTAGAACGTTACATGGAACAACGAACTGGTTCAAAATTAGAAAGGGCTTACAAGGCTGTATATTGTCATCCTGCTTATTTAACTTACACACAGAGTACATCATGTGAAATGCTGGGCTGGATGCATCACAAGCTGGAATCAAGATTGCTGGGAGAAATATCGGCAACCTCAGATATGCAGCTGATACCACTCTAATGGCAGAGACTGAAGAAGAACTAAAGAGCCTCTTGATGAGGGTGAAACGGGAGAGTGAAAAAACTGGCTTGAAACTCAACATTCAAAAAACTAAGATCATGGAATCTGGTCCCATCACTTCATGCAAATAGAAGAGGAAAAGACTTTATTTTCTTGAGCTCCACAAAAGACTCTTGCTCCTTGGAAGGAAAACTCTGACAAACCTAGACAGCATATTAAAAATCAGAGACATCACTTTTCTGACAAAGGTCCATATAGTCAAAGCTATGGTTTTTCCAATAGTCATATATGGATGTGAGAGCTGCACCATAAAGAAGGCTGAGTGCTAAAAAAATTGATGCTTTTGAAATGTGGTTCTAGAGAAGACTCTTAAGAGTCCCTTGGACTGCAAAGAGATGAAACCAGTGAATTCTAAAGGAAATCAACCCTGAATATTTGCTGGGAGGACTGATGCTGAAGCTGAATCTCTAATACTTTGGCCACTTGATGCAAAGAGCCGACTCATTGGAAAAGTCCCTGATGCTGGGAAAGATGAGAGCAGGAGGAGAAGAAGGCAACAGAGGATGAGATGGTTAGAGAGCATCACCGACTCAATGGGCATGAATTTTAGCAAACTCTGGGAGATAGTGGAGGACAGAGGAGCCTGGCGTGTTGCAGTCCATGGGGTCACACAGAGTTAGACAGAACTTAGCGACTGAAAAACAGCTGTGGTTTTGAAGGCCCTCTTTAATTCTTCTATGTGGATATTTCCCTTTCTTTTTTTTTTACAGTCCATCTGTGTGCTGCATTTTCTGGCTACACATTTCTATATATAATGAGGGGAGAAAGTTCTTCAGAATCTTAGGTCTTCATGTTGCTGGAGGAAACTCAATGCAGATTTTTATAAAAGTTATTCCAAAGCAGGGAGGTAAAATGGAAATTGGGAATGAAGTTATTATTTGCTATGCAGAAGTATCCTTTACGAGTAGACTTCTCTTAGTGTGTTGAAACTGAACTTTCATCTGTAAGCAAATTGAGTTTGTAAATATTACCCCAAACCGGGTATATATGTTACACAAAGTTGCTGTCTCTGTCTCAGATGTGAGGACACTGGACCATGGGTTATACATTTTTGCTGTGTAGGCCTGATCAGAGGGAAAAAAAAATCACTAAATTATCCTTTTGGCCTCATTCCAAAGTTCAGAGTCCAAACACACCACAAAACATACTGTACCAGGTAGGCTTCTGGGAGGAATAGATCATGAAGAGAAAAGAAACCAGGATTATCCATAATGGGATAATTAGGAAAATCTTTTAGTCAATACTGTTTAATTTCCTTTCAAGTTCCTAGTTGCCGTGCTGCTGCTACTGCCGCTAAGTCGCTTCAATTGTGTCTGACTCTGTGTGACCCCATAGACAGCAGCCCACCAGGCTCCCCTGTCCCTGGGATTCTCCAGGCGAGAGCACTGGAGTGGGTGCCATTTACTAGCAACATAATCAGTGCCTTCTGATAATTTCTGAAAAGACCTAGAGCTGACCTTTCCCCTTTGAAAGGGGTGGGCCTTTGGTTTCTCTATTGCAACTCCAGATATTTGTAAATGCTGGGGTCTGTTGGCTGTGGTTTTATGACGGAAATCACATTAGATTGGAATTAGCCCAGATGGTGGAGAATGGAATGCAATATGCTAAGGTTTGCCATGATGCAAGATAGGCTCAGCTTATATGGAGATGAACCTCGTGCGCCAGCAAGAGTGGCGGCTCACAGATGATTCCTTTTATAAACAGAGAATAGGTTTCTGTGTTACCTGTTGGGCCCCCTAACCTGCCAGTATGTGTCCTGTTAGGTATGGAACTTTTTTAATTCTCTGTTTTTAAGAAGAGTTTTTGGAAATCATCTCTAGTCTGCATAACTCCTAACTGGTGGTCTTTCCTTTGATTTCTCCCATACTTTCAAGGAGATCAAATGAGTCCATCCTAAAGGAAATCAGTCCTGAATATTCATTGGAAGGACCGATGCTGAAGCTGAAGCTCCAATACTTTGGCCACCTGATGCAAAGAACTGAGTCCTTGGAAAAGACCCTGATGCTGAGAAAGATTGAAGGTGGGAGGAGAAGGGGATGACAGAGTAGGAGATGGTTGGATGGCATCACCGACTTGATGGACATGAGTTTGAGCAGGCTCCAGGAGTTGGTGATGGACAGGGAAGCCTGGCGTGCTGCAGTTCATGGGGTTGCAGAGTTGGACACGACTGAGTGACTGAACTGAACTGAACTGAACTGATACTTGCTACATGCTCAATGCACAAAATTTTCTAAACAAAGATCTGATCATATCACTTCCTTTAATGAGTCCCCTGAAGAATCAAGTCCAGTCTCCAGGCCTGGTTCTCCAGGCTCTTGAATGAAACTGGATGGAATTCTCCTCCCCCAACCGCTGGTTGGCAGCCCCAGATGCCCCAAGTTCTTTCATTTATTCCAGGCTCGGCTTGTAGTAGCTATTCCCCGGGCCTATGACCTCCTCCCCATCAGAGGACATGCAAGTTATCCTTGACACGTGGGACCACAAGGGACCAAGGGCTGAACAAGGACAGCTGTGCCAGGAGTCCTGGTCACAGGCTTTTGAGCCCCTGTGATGGCTCTGTGGCTTCACCTCTCCTGTGTACACACTTTGCGTGGCTCTTCCAGCTTGCTGCGGCCCACTGCTGGGACTGGACTTCTCAACTCTGCCTGCCACATTCCTACCTACCCCCTGCCTCCCAGAGCACGTCATCCATATTTCTCTTCCTGAGCATTTGCAACATTAGAATTGTAAACCTGCTCCAATTTTTGCTTGGGATCCATGTCGGAAGATGCATCTTGCCTGGTAAGAGGGGATTTTAATCGGTGAGATGAAAGTATAGGTTCAAACAGATGTTTTCAGTTAGGTACCATGTTGTCTGAAGGATATTGGACCAGAGTATCTGGTGGGGCCCCATACTAGTGTGTGAACAAGGGGGTAGGTCTCATTATGTCATTATCACTTTATTGCCCTCACTCTGGCCTGCTGTGCCATGAGGCTTAGACCAGTTTCCTAGACTGGACGTATCAGATGGCAGAGACTGGAACTTTTCAATACTCCATAAGGGGAACTGTTCCTATCAGAGAAGATGTTGCGAAAGTTGATGGATGAATCAATGAGTATGTGAAGCAGTGAGAAAATCCATTACCATGATGAAAAAAGCAATCTATGGGAGCTTCTGGAAAGGACCCAAGGACCCGGTATGAATAAGCAGGGCCATATGAGATTACCTCAGTCTAAGGAAAGAGATTGAACTGAGTTATGTGCACAGAAGAGACAATTATATTTATTAGGGATGGAGTCAAGGAACCTGGGCTTTGCTTCATTGTGATCTTAGGTCTTTGGTACCTAACAATCTAGCTGCCCATTTATTTGTCTATCTATCCATCTATTCAGCCATTTATCTATCCATCCAAACACCCATCTATCCTTCCATCAACTTACCTATCCTTCCATCAATTTATCTATCCATCCATCCATCTAAACATTCATCTACCTGTCCATTCATCCATCCATGCATCCATCCTCTGTTCCCCTGTCTGTATATCCATCATTACCAAACACCTAAAATTACTAGAGCCTAGAAACCTAGAAACATGAGAAAGACACTGTCTCTTGCTTCATGGGACCTGGTGTGTTATGGGAAGAATATCACACAAATAATTACTGTGTAGTAAGATAATGACTTCAGAGGAGCCCTCTTGCCTCCATGCTGGGAGTGAGAGCACCTTAGTTTGTCTAGAATCAGGCAAGACTTCCCAGAGGAAGTGGTGTTTGAGTCCAGACTTGAGCAAGAAGGTGCCCAGTTTTGCCTCACCTGTGCTGGGGTGGCATGGGGCCCAGTGGCATCCATCTAAAGATTTCCTTCTTTCATGAGCGGCAGGGGCAGAGTTTTGTACTGAGCACCAACGAGAGGCCTGGAGTGGGGAGTTAGAGTCAGTTCAGTACTTGCTGGGATGGGGGCACCCTGTCTTGAGGGGACCCCCGTTCTGTCTAAGAACTAGTTACTGCCTGTGGGTAGTTGGAAGAAAAGCTCGCTGCCCCCAGTTACTTGTTTTCTGGACAAGGCTAGAAGTGGCCTTTCCAGGCTTGTTCTGGGCTCAGGGCCCATTGTCTGTCGTGTGCCAGGAACCCCATGAATTTTAATAGCTTCCATTCAGAGTGATTAAAACCTTAATGAAATTTAATTATCTTGATGTTAAGCATTTTGTGTTAAGTTATTGCATTCTGACCACTCATTGTTCGCTGCAAGCTCAGGGCAGCTCACCTACCTCAACCTTAATGGAAAAGAAAACTGAATATATTTAAATGAAATTTCCCCCCAAATAATTGCCTTCAATGAAACACCAAGCAGGCGTCAGGACTGAATTTATAAATCGGGTGGCTGCCGATGAGAGCTACCATGTTTGGAATGGTTTTCATTAATCCAGGGTCTCCAGAAGGAGTGATGTGAAAAGTTCAGAATGTAAGTGACAGGTGTTTATGGTCCGCAATTGCATTAAACAGGCTCTTAAACGCAGGTTAAAGGCCTCCGTGAAATATAGAATATACCTGAAAACGTGGCCTAAATTTTTGCCATTTTGGACTTTGCATTAGTTACCTACAGAATTAGCAGAGCTTTCGGTTTATCAACTGTCAGTGTAAATTGTGGTTGAGCAAAATGCTTATAAATACCGGTGAGCACAGTTTGCTTGGCCTGTTGCGTTTTTTTTTTTTCTTTTCTTCTTCCCTTGGGCCTTGCAAAGGCCTTCAGCTGATGGAGAGCTTTTAATTTCACATTTTGGCCCCCACCGCAGGTGATAAACAAAGGTTTCCCCGCTGCTCTGGCTAGGGTCAGTTATCCCGCCTCCCTCCCCGTTATCACACACAAAAGGTGCCCGAGATCCACAGCTAATTTGCGGCCTCTGTTTAGCAGAATTTAATAGCAGGTATTACTGCTGCCGCGGTAATTAAGGACCTTTGTCAATAAGACGGAATAGATGGCCACACTTGGCTGTAATCAGTGGGCTCTCGAGAGCCAGAGGAGTGAAAAGGGAGAGAAGCAATCCATTTTGTGAATAACACAGTCCTCCCCGGCCTCCCTCCCTCCCAGATCGGGCAGTGGAATAATAATTCCCCAGGCAATGAAAGTACAGGAATAAAAGTACTTACCCTCCAGCCGGTGATTTTTTTTTTTGACTTTTTATTTACTCTACTGAGCTTTCTTATTTGCTCCAGGCTGCGTTTGATGAAGTATTGTTTAAACAGCACAGGAGCAAAATGGATGTAGGGAGGTGGGGAGAGGAGGAGGAATTTTAACCAGGTGGCAGGGAGGCGCCCGCTTTAAGGTGGCCAGCCATTCGGTTTATCAATTATTTCTCCAGGATACAGGCGAAAAAAAAAAAAAAAGACAAAACCAAGTGGCTTCGTGAAGAGGAGGAGGGTGTCATTTAGAGCTGTCTCTGAACATAGTCATTCAGCTCTAAATGGGTCGCCTGTAACAAGCGAGAAGTGAACTTGGGGGAGCACCGTCACCCTCCTCCCTAATGTACCGCTGAATGGCCCGGTGGAGGGGGCGGCGGGGGAGGGGAGAGGGCAGGGGCTGGCGGCTGCAATTCAAAGAGACCTTCGAGGTGTGTGCCCCTCATAGTAATTGGAGAGGAAGCTGCCTTTCCCTCGCCGAGTCCCTGCCTTTTTACTGGTCTTAACAAGCATGATGCTTTTAATAGTGCTTTGAGCACCATCTCTTTATACGCCTCTCCCTTTCTAAAGCAGCTTTAACTATACTCTTTCTGTCGCTAATGTCTGAAAAACTTCTACCTTTAATCATTCCCGGATGAGGCGGCAAACAAGCGCCTGTCTCCTTTAGCAATTATGGCTGGCTGGGTAGTCACTGCCGGCGGAAAGGGAGTGGGTGGCGGCCGAGGGAGCAGGAAGGCTTTGAGGCTGTGGATGGTGGGGCTTGAATGCCAGGTCCAGAGCTTGGGGACATCCAAGGGGCTTCTTGGGAGGGGAGCGTCGGGAGTCAGTTTTAAATACCCATGCCTGCAAGGTGGAAGACAAAAATCCGTTTGACCACTGTTAACAATGGACTTGGATTTGGTTAATTAAAAGAGATTGAAATTGGTTTTGTGGCTATACTAGGACACCTCCTCCCTCCCCATTTCCAATCCAACACACACATTTAGGAGCTGTCCCAAATGGGGCTGATGGGTGAGGCCTTTCTGCCAGATGAGCTTGAAGGGTTTCACACACTCCTCTGGGTTGGGGAGGGATTCAGGATGGGCTGGTTCCAAGTGCAGGCTCAACCTTGCCAAAAAAAAAGTCTTTCCCCACTAGTTTCATTGAGGGATAATCGACATATAACATGTGTGTAAGTTTAAGGTGTATAAGATAGTGATTTGATATGTGTATATATTGTGAAATGATTACCAAAACTTTAGTTAACATCCATCCCCTCACAAAGTTACAAGAATTTTTTTCCCCTGTGAAAAGAACTTTTACTGCCTACTCTCTTAGCACTCTTCAGATATATGATACAGTGTTGTCAGCTATAGTCACCATGCTGCATATCACATCCTCAGAGTTTACTCACCTATTAACTGAAGTTTGCATCTTTTGATCACCTTTACCCATTTTCCCCTTCCCTTACCTCTGTCCACTACCAATCTGTTCTCTATTTCTCTGAGTTTGGTGTTTTAAAATTTTACACGTGTGAGACCATACAGTACTTCACTCGGTGGTCTATTCTTGTTGGCACAAATAGCAAAATTTTCTTTCTTCATGGCTGAATAGTATTCCCTTGTATATATACACCACTTTTTCTTTATCCATTCATCTGTCAACAGACACTTAGACTGTTTCCATGTCTTGCACATTGTGAATAATGTGCAATGAATTGTGGGCGTGCAGATGTCTCTTTGGAACAGCAACTTGGTTTTCTTTGAAGTGGGATCCTAAGGTAGTTGTCTTTATAGTTTTTTGAGGACGCTCCATACTTTTCTCCATAGTGGTTATACCAATGTACATTCCCACCAACAGTGCACAAGCATTTGTTATCTTTTCTTCACATCCTCACCAGCATTTGTTATCTCTTTGCTTTAAAGAAAATTTTTTTTTTTTTTGATGTGGACCCTTTTTAAAGTCTTTATTGAATTTGCTATAATATTGCTTCTGTTTTATGTTTTGTTTTTTTGGCTGCAAGGCATGTGAGACCTTAGATCTCAGTCAAGAACTGAACCTGTGCCCCTGCATTTGGAAGGTGGATTCTTAACCACTGGACCATCGGGGAAGTCCCTTCTCTTTTCTTTTTGATTACAGCCATTCTGATCCCACGGACGGAGGAGCCTGGTAGGCTGCAGTCCATGGGGTCGCCAAGAGTCGGACATGACTGAACGACTTCACTTTCTCTTTTCACTTTCATGCATTGGAGAAGGAAATGGCAACCCACTTCAGTGTTCTTGCCTGGAGAATCCCAGGGATGGGGAAGCCTGGTGGGCTGCCGTCTATGGGGTCACACAGAGTCAGACACGACTGAAGTGACTTAGCCTAGCCTATTCTGATGGATGTGAGGTGAAAAAAGTCTTTTCAGATGCGGTTAGGTTAAGGACTTTCTGATAGGGAGATTATTCTGGATTATCTGGGTAGACCCTAAATACAACCACGTGTGTCTTAATTAGAGGGCAGAGGAAGAGTCAAGCAAGACAGAAGAGCAGAAGACAGTGTGGAGATGGAGGCTGAGATTAGGGTGATGCTGCCACAAGCCAAGGAGTGCCAGCAGCCTGCAGAAGCTGGAGGAATGGACTCCCTGGAGCCTGCAGAGGGGGTGCAGTCCTGCTGATCCGTTGATCTTGGCTTTCTGGCCTCTACAGCTGTGACAGGCTAGATGTAATCTTGTTTTAAACCCCCCAATTTGTGGCAATTAATATAGCAGCTATAGGAAACTAACACAAATTCCTTGTGAAAGGTCCTTTTCCATAAATGAGTCAAGTGAACACTTGAAGAGAAGGAGGAAATTTCCTGTGCTCTGGCCCTCCTGGCCAGGAAGGCAAGGTGACCTGGGGGTCCAGGTATGTGGCTGGTGTCCTGATACCTGTGGAATTGCGTGATGGTGTCCCTCAGGGGCATTGACTGTGGGGTGCATTGTGCTCCAGTCCCCAGGGGACGGGATGCTGGCAGGCATGGATGACCCTGAGGAGGGGGCGCTAGGTGACTTCAGAGTTTCTGGAGAAGAGCTCTGCCAGCCCTGGTTCTCAGTGGCTCAGCTGCAGGGCGGGCTGTGGGCTGCAGGTCTTAGACCTGGGATGCTTCACTCCCTTTAGTGAAAAGGACATATGGAAAAACACAGCAGAATATCTAGCAACCTCTTTGTGGGCAATTTCTTATGCAAAACTGAGTATGTTTTCTCATATCATATAAAGAAATGTTGTCACTGGTCTGTTCAGCACTTTTTATAGATCTCATTTCTTTACACAATAGCCTTTCTACTGTGACATACATTTTTTTGGTTACAGGGTAGATTGTTTCCACTGTCAGTTGTAAATGCAACATTTTCATATCTGGATGCCGAGTCTAATTGATAGCATAATGGAGTTTGCAGTTCAGTTCAGATATACTTCTTGACTGATTATCTGTTAAAAAATAGATTTAAGGGACTAGATCTGATAGACAGAGTGCCTGATGAACTATGGAATGAGGTTCGTGACATTGTACAGGAGACAGGGATCAAGACCATCCCCATGGAAAAGAAATGCATAAAAGCAAAATGGCTGTCTGAGGAGGCCTTACAAATAGCTGTGAAAAGAAGAGAAGCGAAAAGCAAAGGAGAAAAGGAAAGATATAAGCATCTGACTGCAGAGTTCCAAAGAACAGCAAGAAGAGATAAGAAAACCTTCCTCAGCGACCAATGCAAAAAAATAGAGGAAAACAACAGAATGGGAAAGACTAGAGATCTCTTCAAGAAAATTAGAGATACCAAGGGAACATTTCAATGCAAAGATGGGCTCGATAAAGGTCAGAAATGATATGGACCTAACAGAAACAGAGGATATTAAGAAGAGGTGGCAAGAATACACAGAAAAACTGTACAAAAAAGAGCTTCATGACTCAGATAATCACGATGGTGTGATCACTGACCTAGAGCCAGACATCCTGGAATGTGAAGTCAAGTGGGCCTTACAAAGCATCACTACAAACAAAGCTAGTGGCGGTGATGGAATTCCAGTTGAGCTATTTCAAATCCTGGAAGATGATGCTGTGAAAGTGCTGCACTCAATATGCCAGCAAATTTGGAGAACTCAGCAGTGGCCACAGGACTGGAAAAGGTCAATTTTCATTCTAATCTCAAAGAAAGGCAATGCCAAAGAATGCTCAAACTACCGCACAATTGTACTCACCTCACACGCTAGTAAGGTAATGCTCAAAATTCTCCAAGCCAGGCTTCAGCAATACGTGAACCATGAACTTCCAGATATTCAAGCTGGTTTTAGAAAAGGTAGAGGAACCAGAGATCAAATTGCCAACATCCGCTGGATCATGGAAAAAGCAAGAGATTTCCAGAAAAACATCTATTTCTGCTTTATTGACTATGTCAAAGCCTTTGACTGTGTGGAGCACAATAAACTGTGGAAAATTCTGAAAGAGATGGGAATGCCAGACCACCTGATCTGCCTCTTGAGAAATCTGTATGCAGGTCAGGAAGCAAGTTAGAACTGTACATGAAACAACAGACTGGTTCCAAATAGGAAAAGGAGTTTGTCAAGGCTATATATTGTCACCCTGTTTATTTAACTTATATGCAGAGTACATCATGAGAAATGCTGGACTGGAAGAAGCACAAGCTGGAATCAAGATTGCTGGGAGAAATATCAATAACCTCAGATATGCAGATGACACCACCCTTATGGCAGAAAGTGAAGAAGAACTAAAAAGCCTCTTGATGAAAGTGAAAGTGGAGAGTGAAAAAGTTGGCTTAAAGCTCAACATTCAGAAAACTAACGTCATGGCATCTGGTCCCATCACTACATGGGAAATAGATGGGGAAACAGTGAAAACAGTGTCAGACTTTATTTTGGGGGGCTCCAGAATCACTGCAGATGGTGATTGCAGCCATGAAATTAAAAGATGCTTACTCCTTAGAAGGAAAGTTATGACCAACGCAGATAGCATATTGAAAAGCAGAGATATTACTTTGCCAACAAAGGTCCATCTAGTCAAGGCTATGGTTTTTCCAGTGGTCATGTATGGATGTGAGAACTGGACTGTGAAGAAAGCTGAGTGCTGAAGAATTGATGCTTTTGAACTGTGGTGTTGGAGAAGACTCTTGAGAGTCCCTTGGACTGCAAGGAGATCCAACCAGTCCATCCTAAAGGAGATGAGTCCTGGGTTTTCATTGGAAGTACTGATGCTGAAGCTGAAACTCCAATACTTTGGCCACCTCATGTGAAGAGTTGATTCATTGGAAAGACCCTGATGCTGGGAGGGATTGGTGGCAGGAGGAGAAAGGGATGACAGAGGATGAGATCGCTGGATGGCATCATCGACTTGATGGATGTGAGTCTGAGTGAACTCCGGGAGTTGGAGATGGACAGGGAGGCCTGGCGTGCTGTGATTCATGGGTTCGCAAAGAGTTGGACATGACTGAGTGACTGAACTGAACTGAACTGATATGGGTTATGAGGATGAAAAAGAGACTGTGCCTCCTCTAGACAAGAACCTTGCCCAAGACACCCAGGGTGGTGGCACCAGGCAGTGAGCACACACAGCCCCCTGCTTGCAGGCTTGATCTCTGGTCTCCCCTGCTCTCGGAAGCTAAGGGTGAGAACCACACCTTGGACTGTGATGTTTTGTGGAGACCTGTACAGACGACACCCCTCCTGGGCCTGCCTATGCTATGCTATGCTAAGTTACTTCAGTCGTGTCCGACTCTGTGCGACCCCAGAGATGGCAGCCCACCAGGCTCCCCCGTCCCCGGGATTCTCCAGGCAAGAACACTGGAGTGGGTTGCCATTTCCTTCTCCAATGCATGAAAGTGAAAAGAGAAAGTGAAGTCGCTCAGTCATGTCCGACTCCTAGCGACCCCATGGACTGCAGCCCACCAGGCTCCTCCGTCCGTGGGATTCTCCAGGCAAGAGTACCGGAGTGGGGTGCCATTGCCCTCTCCTGGGCCTGCCTGGGGCCCAGCTATGTCTTCTCTGCCCAGTCTGGGCAGCGTGCTGGGCATGTGGGCCTGCAAGGAGTACTAGCAGTTCTGTGTTGAATTATCACCGGAAATTAGAAAGGCACCAGAGAACTCCTGCTAAATGTGACCTCTTAGGAGGCATCTCTGAACACAAGCAGGAGTCCAGTTTGGCAGGTCTTGGAGGCAAGAAGCATATTCTTTTAGCTCCTATAAGGAGAACTGTCCGTTTGTTCTAGAAGCAAGATAATCAAAAAGATTAATGTTCATCTAATGGACATTATGGCTTATGGCAGTTGTGTCAAAATTCCTAGCAAACCTGAATGTTTTCAGAATGGAGGCGAGGCGAGAGAGGATTTCTACAGTTAGGAGGGAGCTTGTGGGCTGTAATCCACCACGTTTGGGGCCCTCCCTGTCTTTTTAAAAATAAATAAAACCCAATATTTATTTATTTGACTGTGCCAGGTCTCCCATCTTCATTGGGGCTTGCAGGATCTTTAGCTGTAGCATGTGGGACCTAGTTTCTTGACCAGGGATTGAACTCAGGCCCCCTGCATTGGGAGCTTGGCGTCTTAGCTCCTGGTCCACCAGGAAGTCCCTCCCTTGATGTCTCTGCTCCACCGTAGGCTTGTTCTGAGGAGGGTTCTCGCTGTACTGCAAGTCCAGGCAAGAGGACAAGGCCAGTGGGGAGGCCAGAACAGCATTATCTGGGTCCTGCCTTCTGCTCAGAGCCCTGGAGGGGGCTTGGTGGTGTTTGTATGAACTGCAAGCCCTAGGCGGGTGTCTGGATGGTGAGGTGCTGCAGAGGGAGGCTCAGGGCTGTGCGACCCAAGGCAAATGTCTTCACTGTTCTATGCTGCGCTTCCTCTACTGGAAAGTGGGGAGAAGAATCTATCAATCATATACGGTCGTTGAGAAGCTGAACTTTGATAAACTCCCACAGTGCCCAGAGTGGTGTGTGGCACGTGTAGTCATATTCCAGCCGGGTTTGCTGCTGTTATGAACTCTGTGGACAGAGAAGTTCTAAGTCACAGACCTGGGACAAGGCCCATTCCCGCCACTCTGCGAGGCCCTGTCTGCCCTGCTGTGTCCTCATCCATGAACCGTGGCAGGTAATGAGGCCTGTTTTGAAGGTTGATGGGACCCTTTGTAGAAAGTATCTGAATCATTCAGCTGCTTACCACATGGTCACCTCCTTCTGTCTCTCCCTGCCTTCTATAACTTAAGGAGATTTGCTCTTTCAGCGAATTTATCTGTCTCCAGTCTTGATCTCTTAGGCTGTTTAAGCCCACTGACTCCATCTAGCCAGGCTTCAGCAATATGTGAACCGTGAACTTCCTGATGTTCAAGCTGGTTTTAGAAAAGGCAGAGGAACCAGAGATCAAATTGCCAACATCCGCTGGATCATGGAAAAAGCAAGAGAGTTCCAGAAAAACATTTATTTCTGCTTTATTGACTATGCCAAAGCCTTTGACTGTGTAGATCACAATAAACTATGGAAAATTCTGAAAGAGATGGGAATACCAGACCACCTGATCTGCCTCTTAAGAAATCTGTATGCAGGTCAGGAAGCAACAGTTAGAACTGGTCATGGATCAACAGACTGGTTCCAAATAGGAAAAGGAGTACGTCAAGGCTGCATATTGTCACCATGTTTATTTAACTTATATGCAGAGTACATCATGAGAAATGCTGGACTGGAAGAAACACAAGTTGGAATCAAGATTGCTGGGAGAAATATCAATAACCTCAGATATGCAGATGACACGACTCTTATGGCAGAAAGTGAAGAGGGGCTAAAAAGCCTCTTGATGAAAGTGAAAGTGGAGAGTGAAAAGGTTGGCTTAAAGCTCAACATCAGAAAACGAAGATCATGGCATCTGGTCCCATCACTACATGGGAAATAGATGGGGAAACAGTGGAAACAGTGTCAGACTTTGTTTTTCTGGGCTCCAAAATCACTGCAGATGGTGATTGCAGCCATGAAATTAAAAGACGCTTACTCCTTGGAAGGAAAGTTATGACCAACCTAGATAGCATATTCAAAAGCAGAGACATTACTTTACCAACAAAGGTTCGCCTAGTCAAGGCTATGGTCTTTCCTGTGGTCATGTATGGTTGTGAGAGCTGGACTGTGAAGAAGGCTGAGTGCCGAAGAATTGATGCTTTTGAACTGTGGTGTTGGAGGAGACTCTTGAGAGTCCCTTGGACTGCAAGGAGATCCAACCAGTCCATTCTGAAGGAGATCAGCCCTGGGATTTCTTTGGAAGGAATGATGCTAAAGCTGAAACTCCAGTATTTTGGCCACCTCATGCGAAGAGTTGACTCATTGGAGAAGACTCTGATGCTGGGAGGGATTGAGGGCAGGAGGAGAAGGGGACGACAGAGGATGAGATGGCTGGATGGCATCACTGACTCGATGGATGAGAGTCTGAGTGACCTCCGGGAGCTGGTGATGGACAGGGAGGCCTGGCGTGCTGTGGTTCATGGGGTCGCAAAGAGTCGGACACGACTGAGCGACTGATCTGATCTGATCTGATCTGAGTCCATCTACCATGGGTTCAGGCCTATGGGATGGAGGGAGAGAGGTATCATCAGACTCTGTCCCTGTCCCCAAGAATGTGGATTTCAGATACTCAACGAGCATGTTTAATGGTTTAACTCTGCCCCCCAAACCATGTGAGACATCCTTATACTAACAAAGTATTCACTTTTTTGGGCTTCCCCAGTGGCTCCATTATAATGAATCTGCCTGCAGTGGAGGAGCTGCAGGAGACTGGGGTTCAACCCCTGGGTTGGGAAGATCCCCTAGAGGAGGAATTGGCAACCCACTTCAGTATTCTGACCTGGGAAATTCCATGCACAGAGAAGCCTGGAGTCCATGGGGTTGCAAAGAGTCAGATGCGACTGAGCATGCATACATTCATTGTTTATCTAAATTAGAATGTAACCAATCACCCTAAATTTTTACTCACTAAATCTGGCAACTCAATGGCTTTT
This sequence comes from Tragelaphus eurycerus, assembly GCA_935064755.1. NCBI lineage: Eukaryota > Metazoa > Chordata > Mammalia > Artiodactyla > Bovidae > Tragelaphus > Tragelaphus eurycerus. Next base: position 9,441,733 of record CAKXYN010000088.1, on the reverse strand, counting down.
CCTGCTCCATGAAAATGCCATGTTGGGGTCATCACCCATTGGTTTGGGGGAATCCCTCAAACCTAGATTGGTGCCTAGCATCTGACTTTGCTCTGTCCCTTCCTTGGTCCTGGGACCCTGGACAAGTCCTCCCCTCCACTGTTCTGGGCCTTTGGCTTCCTTCTCCACCCTGGGTGATCTCTCCGTGGTCCTTTCTGGTTTCTTTTCTTTGACTTCAGGGCTGGACATCTGGCCAATCCGGCATTTTGGTATTGTGTAGACACAATAACCCACTAGCTTGATTGCATCTTTCACTTCTCAAACACTTGTTTTGGCTTCATGTAGACACAATCCAAGTGCCTCTGACCTGCCCTTGCAGTCCCAATTCTCAGCACTTGTAGGAAAAAGTCTCCTTGTAACACAGTCCAGTCCCCAAGCTGGGTCTCTAAAGGGCATTTTGAAGCCCTTTTAATTTCCAATCCATTAAAAAAAAATAAATCTTTGGAAGGTTTGCTTCCTACATAACAGTATGCTTTTCGGCTCGACAGCTGTCAAACGGAAAAACATTCTATGAATTCTCCGAGTAATTTAAAAGTTGCTCCAACTGAAATACAGAGTGCTATCCATTCAGCTGAAAGGGTGCCATTTGTACGTAGGTAATTCTGTCCACTTGATTTTTTTTTTCAGGGAATTACTTTCATAAGGAGAAGGAAGACAAGTACATTTTACTCAATTATTAAATGGACGTTGGGATTTGACTTGTGATTCTATTTCTAATCAGTTCTACCTTCCACCGGGCCTCTGGGAAGCGCGATCTCTTATACTATCGCTTGTCTTTGGCAATAATTACTTTTGGATGTGAACAAAAGGTCCATTTTGGGCGCTCTGTTCTGTGATGTCTGTGTGTGTATATATATATATATATATATATATATATATATATATATATATATATATAAACCCTTTTAAAATCTAAGCCTCCCACTCACATATGAGTTTCCTTCTCTTTAGAGATTAGAACACTGCAGCCACTATTTGTTCTGAGCAAACAGAGTGCTGTGAAGTCCTGTAATAGCTCATTGGAGGATTTGGAGCCACAGATTTTCTTATTAATCTCATGAACACCTTAGAAATTACGTGATGACTCCCGGATGCAAAAGCTTCATTCGCTTTAATTTCTTAGCAATTTCTCCTGCTGCCTTAAATTATGATTCTGTCGGCTTTGTTTTCCACTCTTATCTCTCTCTCCTCCCTCTCCATTTTCTTTCCTTCCTTCTCTTCCTTTGTGGATTCAAACTTTTTAGTCTCAATAAAAGGGCTGATGTCTGCCATTGGGAAACCTTACTTCCATTTTTCCCCCCAGAAAAATGGAACAGGTTTCTTTTAACTAGTGCAAGGCTCTCCTCTCTAAAAGGTTTTTATTATTGAGTGCCTGGGGTCCTTAGTTTCAGACATTTATCTTCTAGCTAAGCAGGAACAAAAGAGGGAGGCAGCCGTCTGCACCTTCTGCACCCCGAGTTTCTGAGTAATCACCCAGCGGTTAAATTGAAGCGGCCACGACATCTTCTCCATTGTGTCACTTTGGGCTTGCTCGTTAATTTATGAGCTTCGACTGTCAAAATAGTTTGTGCAACGGACCCTAAAAATGGTGATGGATCATATCAATCAATTGGGTTTTACAGCCCTCCTTTCCCTCGAAGCGGGCCTGCCTGCTGTATACAGCAGGTAAAGAAGAAAACCACACAGACAGTAGATGTGCCCAAAATGAATACAGAGTACTCCGAGATACACCCCTTTCTGGAGGGCTGTAGGATGCTTCATGCATCAATAAATCTCCACCCCTCGTCCTTGTGATGACAGCCAGAAGTTCTTGGATCCCTTGGGAGGGATGTCCTCACCCTGGGGTACCCCGTTATTTCAAGCTTACTGCTTCCCATTATTATTATAATGAGGTCATCTCAAAAGAGCATCTCTGAAGGCCAGCATGTGGTGAGGAGGTATGGCAGGTGGGGGCAAAGTTCAACTCTAATGGGATGGAAGTTTTAAAACATCTTTGTGAGTATAGAATCTAAGTATCTACTCAGTAATTAATAAAACCTCTTTGCAGATCTGAAGTGCCTTCAGGTCCTGGCCATTTTCCCGAGTGTTTGTCAGGGGCGGGCCGCTTGATAAGGTGGGGGCTCCTTCCTATGTTTTTCTGTGTTTCTTCTGGATTCTATGCCTTGGCTAGGGTTTGTCTTATGTGCATCTTTTTCACTTAAAAAAAAATCACAAATGCAAGTTCATTATAGAAAAACTTGAAAAATACAGAGAAGTATGGAAAAGAGAAGACCTTTCTTGTCCATGCGGGGCCCACTCTGGTAGCAGGCATTGTATTTTCTGCTTTCTGTGCGTGTGATTTTACATACTTGAGATATTCTGTCTATATACTTCCGTCTCTTGCTTTTAAAACAATTCTCTGAGCCTTTTAATGTTTTGTGTTTGGTCCCATTAGTAGTTTATTTGGTTAGTTCTTTTGTGTTGAGTGCTTTAATAGTTGATCATATTTTGTTGTTAGCAACAAAACGGGCCAGATTGAGAGCCTTTCTGAAACAATTCCAAATTTAATGACCTATTGAACTGGATACTTCCTGGTCTCATATATCTTCTCTTTTTCTGAGAAGAGCAAGTCCCAATGCCTTCTGGATATGAACTCTCACTAGGGGAACCCTTTCCTAGTCTTCTGTATGGAGCTGATGAACTCCTGTTTATCCTTCAATGCCTGGCTGAAGCAGCCTCTATCTATAAATGCCTGATTCTCCCTCCCCATGGAATTGGCCCCCCTCTTTCCTGTGTTGTCCTCTGTGTTAGCTCATGCAGGACTCCCTGAATGATGTTTAGCCTTCTCTCTGGTCTCCCTCTGTGGGTCTGTAGAGGCACAGAGTGAGCTAAGTTATTGGCTTTGGTGATTCTGGCACACTTGGCTGCCCAGGACCGCCTGGCTTGCATGGATCCTCCAGTTTCCTGAGCTGTGTCTGGCATGCTCACAGATACACAAGGCACGCAGAGGTACAACTCAGGTGTTTGAAGGGCTGAAACAAAGCAATATTAAAAAAAAATCCCCCTTTCAAGCTCCCAGGACTCGTCCTTGGTTTTCACTTTGGGCACGAAGACGTTTCCTCCAAATGCCCCTGTTGTTGATGGCTGCTGTCAGAGTTCACGTTGGCATTTGCACAAAATTCCTAATTTGCTATTTCTCTAGTGACTGTAATGAGGATGGAAAAGTGTCATTTAGAGCTAGTTTTCTCTTTGTGCTTTGAAAAATGAAATGCATGCGGTTATCTGTAAATGAGATAATTACCTGCCTACTTCGCTAAAGGCACCTACTAGTGATTTTTTAGCTTGCTTCACGAAAGCTTTACAAAGTGGGGAGCCAGAGCTGTTAATAGACTTGTTGTAATAGACTCTGAGAAAAGGGCGAAAAAATCCCAGTTGTTCCAAACTAGTCAGAGAAATAGCCTGATGAAACGGCTGGTAGCTCAGGCATAAATTTAAGTCCTGGTTGCGTTGAAAGCAAATGTAATAATAGCCACAACCAATATTTTTTAATATTACTGATCTTTCAGCAATAATTACCTAGAACTTTTAATGTCTGCAATTAGAACGCTAGCAATTCAGGGCTACACACCAGTGGTAAACGGCACGAAATTGGATACTTGCTGTAATTGGTAATTAATCACTTTTCATTACCAGGAAGGGATGTTGTAGTTATTCTGAATAGATACAGCATGCTAATTAAAGGAAAATACAAACCTACACATTTGAAGCTAGAGCTTTCAGGGAAATAAGCAACTCATGTCAATATTTTATGTCTGAGAGGAAATTTGCTTCCCCCAATTAAATGATGAGGGAGGGGCCAATGTGTTTTGATAAGAACCTATAGGGCAAGAGGTCTCCTTTTCCTAAGGGTCTTGGTCAAATTTCCATTCATTTCTGTGTGTAATTAAAGTTTCCCCCCTTTATGCAGACTTAGAAATGGTTCCAAGTAAATATTTACACGTGTGTGCCTCGTGTGGTCAGCCTGTGAGATCCCAGGGCTCCTCTACACGGTCATCATCACAACTGCGGCTCCCACCTAGACCTTTCTCTCTGGGCCAGTTCTCGCCTGGGATGCCCATCAGCATCATGTCCATTTCTGTGGTTTTCCTCTGCTCCTTAGGAGATGGGACCATCATTTTCCCAGACTCGCGATGTCAGTATTTTTCTGGTCTTCCCACTTTGTCCCAAACCTCCTCATCTGTTATCAGATCCTGGTCACATCTGCTTTCAGGTCTCTGCTGCCTTTGCAGCCCACTCCCCGCCCCCCACTCCCCCCCAACTCCTCCCCCCGACCCCTCCCCCCACCCTTCTAACTGCTGCCACTCATTCCAGGGGCTCAACAGGATCTGTTAAGACTGCATCCCAGGAAAGTGCAACCTATGGAAAAAGGACTTCTAAAGAGAAAGTACGTCTACGAGAATTAGTGTAGAAAACCTTAGTCTATGACTATGTCCCTGTTCCCTATTAATACTACCTCTGACAGTCCATCATATAGAACATGCCTTCCACGTTCATGCTTTCCATGAAATAAGGGCCGTGGGGACTAGCCAAGCTGTTTCACCGAAGTCATGGCCATAAGAGGATATCCCTGGGGTGGAGTCCAGGGAGAGTGGGCTTTTCCAGCTGTCCGCCTTGGTCAGCTTCACACTTGCCTCTGGAAGTCCTGTACGAATGAAGAGCTTGTCAAGGGTCTGAAAGCCCTGGTTTCGCTGGGTTCTTCTTTAGAGGGTAAAGAAGGAATGAGGTATTGACTGTTCTGTGAATACTAATATCCATTATACACCTGCTCTCTCCTGGCCAAAGCTGCCCATGCCCTAACTAACAATATCATCGCAAAGCTGGGTCGTGGTGGAGAAAGTGAAAGTCACTCAGTTGTGTCTGACTCTTTGCGAACCCATGGACAATACAGTCCATGGAATTCTCCAGGCCAGAATACTGAAGTGGGTAGCCTTTCCCTTCTTCAGGGGATTTTCCCAACCCAGGGATAGAACCCAGGTCTCTCATATTGCAGGCGGATTCTTTACCAGCTGAGCCACAAGGGAATGGGGCCTATATAGATAAACCATTATAGCAAAATGTGTACATGGAGGCCAACAGAAGCCACTGGTCCCACACCTCTCACAATGATCTTCAGAGCCTCTCACCTGTTCTCCCATCACGAGAAGCTGTGAAAGGTGTTTCTGAGCCATGGCAGTTCCACTTCAGCTCCACTCATTTTGATTTAGATTCAGAGGATTCCTTTCCTTTCTCTTGCTGTATTTTAAATATAGCAGTGTGTAAATGTTGATCCCAAATCCCCTAACTATTCCTCATAGGCATTGAACAGGAGGGGTGAGGAGGCCTGATTTTGAAGTTGCAGGTGGTGAACCTGGCCTGCCCTTGAACTTTGGTAACAGACGCCTTACCATTTCTGCCCTGGTGACCAGTTGCCTTCACTGACAGGCTCATCAATGGCATCCTGGAATCAAGTAGATATACAGACAGAATTCAGAAAATCAGATGTGAAATGAAGAGCCATACTGGATAAAGCAAAAACCTCTTCTTCCCATTTCCTCCTTAACATGACCCATTACACGACACTTCTTTACCCAAATTTTATCCTGCTCCCTCTTCCATCATGGCCAGGGTCCCTGAATTGGTTCCTTGCCCCGCTGCACAATTTCAGCCTCAGAACTCTCTCCTTTGCCTTTGTCACAGAGCTGAGTAATGATGTGACAACATGTGATTGGGCGATTGATGTCAAATGTTAGCTGCAACATTCATTTTCTCCTGAAATGGACAAAGAAGAGTATTAGTCATTTAGAAACTTCATCTAGAAGCTACACCTCACGAGTGATAGTCCAAAATTGAATGGGTCTGAAATTTAAAGTGGCTTTTAAGTCCTTCTCCTTTGATTGCTCCTCAGGTCACTCAGCGTTGTGAGAGGCCGAGGGAGCAAGTTACTGATGGGAGCTGGGAATGTCATTTGTTAGCTCCTTGAGTCCTCCCAGAAGCCTCTTCCTCCTGTGAGAGGATGCTCCTGAGACATCGTGAGAAGAATCGCGGGCTTGGGAGGTGAGCAGATCTGAGCTCCAGGGTCAGCCCTATCACTTCTTCCGTTGTGAGCCTCAATTTCCCCATTTATGAAACAGGGTTCATAAGCTGGATTCCCTGGTGGTTCGGTGGTTAGGACTCCACGCTTCCACTGCAAGGGGCACAAGTTCAGTTCCTGGTCGGGGAACTGAGATCCTGCATGCTGTGCGGTGCAGTCAAAAACAAAAAGAAGTCTCAAAAAAAAAATGAAATAGGGTTAACAAGAATGATTATTGCCATCCTCATTTTGCAAAAATAAGAAAATAATATTTAGAGAGGGCCCAAATACAGAGTGAGTGGACAGACTACAACCCTCTTGGGGCCATCAAGTCCCCAGAGAGAGGGTGTCCTGCTTTCCAGCCTCACCAGGAGGGCACCAGGCTGTTCACATACACCCCCATGTGGATAGCAGCCCTTCCAACAATAACCAACCAGTGTATGTCTGTGCATGACCTGAGTTCAGAGACATGGCTCCCCCAAGGTCCCCCCGATGGTCCTTCCAGTGGAAGCCAAAATAGCCCTGGATGAGAGCTTAAAATTCCCGCTCTCTGTGGTCAGCATTTTTCAAGGAAAAGAAATATGCAGCAGTCCGTGCAGGTTATTTAACATCTGGGAAGGTTCTTGCTCACTCTGAGCCCTCTGTGCGCTCCCAAGTTACTGATATCATCGTTAGAAATGGCTTCCACCTACGGCTCTGATTCATGGCCTGGTTATGAGTGTGATTCATAGGCTGCTAAGAAGCAGGCAGAGGCGGCTGTGTTACCTAGAAGCAGTGCCTGGGAATAGGATCACCGACGTGATGCGTCAGATATGCTAATGAGATCAATGCGACATTATGTTAAAAAACCCAAACCTCATTTGCAAGTGAATGTTAATAAGGAGAAAAGGCTCAGCTCGGGTTGGACTGGAATCACTGGCGGGACTAGTTCTTCCTCAGTTAAGTAACATAATTTGTTCAATTTGTTTTATGTCAGTAAGTGAAGAACCTTTTTACTCACTTTGATTCATGGAAGGAGGTTAGACAATGGTACAGTAGAAAGGAAATTAACATTTAACCTGCCTGGCTGAGTTTTCTAACGGATGTCTCAATATGACTGAGGCAGTGTGCGTAAATTCTCCTGATAAACCAGAATGAAACAGCAGCTATTTAAATCCCAAAGAAAATCTGGATGGCAGATATTATAGTCCAAAGAGAGACCTGATGGGTATTGGGTCAGGAACTGGAAGACTGGAATCCTATTCTCATCTATTACTCATTACTTTGAGTCACAAACTTCCTGGGCCTCAGTTCTTGAATCTGTAAAATGGAGTTAATGCAAAAAAAATGTTGTGAGTTCATAAACTGTAATATACCCATCTAACAGTGATTTGTGGAGCACCTACTATGTGCTGGGCACCATGCTCGTTGCTGGGGTTACAGTGATGGGCAGAATGGTCAGGATCCTTACTGTAAGGGAAATTACATTCTGGCATCCTTTAAAATTTTTTCTTATGAAAAAATTCAGACCTTCATGAGAGTGGGCAGAACAGGATAATGAGCTTCATCTACCCATCAGTCAGACTTAAGCCCGAGAAAGATTTTGCCGTGTTTGCTTTGCCTGTCTCCCACATTTTTTGCTGAATTATTTTAAAGCAAATCGTAGACACTGTGTTCCTTGTCCATTGCTGTATGACAAACAGCCACAGATTCAGCTGTTTAAACAATACACATTTGTTATCTCACATTTTTCAAGGTTTAGGAATCGGAACACAACTTAGCTGGATCTTCTGCTCTGTTTCACAAAGCTGCAACCCAGATGTCAGCCTGGCCTGAGGTCCGACCTGAGACTTAGAGGCCTGAGCCTAGTGTGGTTGTTGGCAGAGTTCAGTTCCTTGTGGCTGTGGGGCTGAGGCCCTCAGCAGCTAGAGGCGGTCCTGTAGGCAGCTCACTGCAGTGCTGATTGCATCTCCACTGAGGCCAGCAGGAGTGTTTATTTCTCTGACACTTTACCCTTGGCTAAGGGCTCACTTGATTAGACCAGGCCCACCCAGGGTAATTTTGCTTTTGATTAACTCAAAGTCAGCTGATTTACACCCTCTCATGGGAGTGCTACGCCATCATGTTCACAGGTTTTCTTCCCACTCAGATTGTTTTTGTTCAGTCGCTAAGTCATGTCTGACTCTTTGGAACCCCATGGATTACAGCATGCCAGTATTTCCTGTTCTTCACTTTCTCCCAGGGTTTGCTCGAGCTCTTGTTCATTGAGTCCATGATGCTATCAAACCTCAGGGGGAGGGCGTCATTCAGAGTGGGACCAGCAAGGGGTATGGATCTTGGGGGCTATCTTGGAATTTTGCCTATTTTGTGGGCATTTTATCCCTACCGTCTTAAATATGCACTTCTACAAATCATGGGCGTTCTTTAATAACTACAATTTCATGTTAATATCTGATAGGGATTGCTGTTACTCAGTTTAGGACATGTTATGCTGTCATAACAAGTTACTGCCCCTGCAATCTCAGTGACTTCCAACAACAGAGGTTTCTTTCTTGGCTCACATTCCACATCCGTCACAAATTGGCTTCAGCACTTTATCCTCAGGCCCAGCTTGAAGGAACAGCTCATTTCTGGGGGAAAGAGATGGAGTGACATGCAAAGGCATGTCAGGCTTCATCTGTGGTATGTCCACGGCCCATATTCTCACCTTTCCTTTGCTCGTCCTACTCCCCAGGGGCTAGGAGTACAGTCCTACAGAGAGGAAGGCCATTAGGAAAGGTTTGGCTGGGGGTCTATGTTAAAGCAAATAATGAAACCTCCCAGTTATCTCTTAAGTATCTTTTATTCTAGAATACTCACTCACACACCTTATTTTTCACAGGTTATTGACCCATTGGAGAAAATGATCAGTTGTCATCTGGAGTTTTCTGCACCCTGAGTTTGTCTGTTTGCTCCTTGTGTATCATTCCACTTGCATCGTTGTGTGCTGTATTTCCCATGGACCAGAAGTTAGACTTAGTGAATATCTGGGGGCCAAGGATACTTCACAGGGAATGTTTGGTACTTTGTATTTTATCACATCAAAAAGCACTTAATAGTTGGTGAGGAAATCTTTTTAAAAACTTCATATTTTTAAACTGAAATTCTTACTCTTATATCCTTACATCCACCTAGATGCTTCTTACTACTAGTCAGGCCCTGTACCATTTGTGTGAACTGCCCAGAATAGGCAAATCCATAGAGTTTGGAAATAGATTAGTGCTTGACAAGTGCTGATGGCAGGGGAGGGGAATGGAGAGCAACAGCTAATGGGCATAGGTTTCTTTTTGGGGTGATGAAAAATTTGGGGGAATTGATAATGGTTGCTCTACAACTTTGCAAAAATAAGTGGCTGCCAAGGTCCTTCCCAACTGCTAAATACCTGTTCAACCCACAAGGGACAGGGACTAACTCTGCTTGGGGGTATCAAATAGAGGTGACCCTGGAGGAGTCACAAAGGATGGGGAGGAGCTCAAGAGAGCCAGGCAGCAGGTACAGGTTGCAAGATCCAGACCAAACCACGTGTTCACTTAGTTCTTGGGCTCTCGAGAGCTGCCCTCCTAGGAGCTGCTGGGGACGGCAGCTGGGTGATGGGCCCCGCGCCCCTCACTTCCTCTCCAACCAAAGCAGCTCTGCTCCCACCTGTTTCACAGGTGAGACTTCTAGGTAAGACTTTGTTCCAACCAAGAATTCTGCGATGCAAAAGCCCTGACTTGAGTGAAAAATTCTCAGCACTGTCACGTATTCCATTAGAATATTAGTGAGTCTGCATCTAATAATGAAGCAGCTGACATTGGCCACGAGCATCACTCACAATTACAGCCGCCATTCAGGGGACACTAAGCATGCGTCAGGTTCCACTCTAGGCATGTGATATTCGTCATCTTATTTACTTTTCACAAAACCCAAATGCGGTGTATAGTCTTAGTCTCATTATACAGGTGAGGAGACCCTCGGTGTCAAGTGTCTTAATTGAGTTCACACAATTAGGCCTGTTGATCTGGGAAATGAACTCACATCTTTTTAGTTCAGAAGCTGGTGCCTGTGTTATCTTCCTCCCTTGTGCTCGAACAGTGCTTTACAGTTTGCAAAGCCCTTCACAAGCCCATTTCTCTGTGGAGAGCTGTAGCAGCCCTTGGAAGAAGAACTGCACAGTTATCCCCCTTCTGCAGTTGAAGAGAATGAGCTATGAGTCTTAGTCCGGGTTGCAGAACGCTGACATGGGGCGGGTGCCCTGGGCTACCGTGAATCTACCCCATTCCCTGTGGCAACTGCTGGGGAGCCACAGAGATTTGACCGGTGCTCAGTGTGGCCACCCCTCCCTGGCCATCCTTCTCAGTATACATGAGATGCTCAAATGATGATGTTTTATTCTAATGACAAAGAGTATAACAAGCACAGGAAATGGCCTGGCATTAATCTCCACTCCATCTTGTGGCAGTGACTGCAATGAAAATGAGAAATAGTTTAAGCTTAACCCATTCTCATTACAATCATAATTACATTTTGTGGTCATTCTTAGTTTCTAGCAGAACCCAACTGCTCTCCATGTCAATTTGAAAGATACAGACAGCCCTTAATTTTTCTCCAGCATTCATCTGCCCGGCCATCTGCCGAGGACTGATCCTTGGGAAGCTGAAAATTAGGCTTAAGGAACTTATCTGTTTTATGTTTTAAATGGTTTGGCACGGACCTGTTAAACATCTGGACAAATGTAATTTACATGCATGTGCCTCAAAAATACATTGGATCAGGCAACTGATTTATCTTTCTAATAATATGTTTAATTGAGAATACTCAAACTGGGGCTCTGATTGTACAGCTAATGGCACTGAGAGCTGGCCAGGAAGTGTGCTGGGTGTCACAAGAGGAGAGACTGGGGACCAAAACTTGCCAAGGTCAACCCTCCAATTCTCAAGCCATCTCTGGACTCCTGAGTGGCTATGTCCCCATAGACACCGTGTACCGATGGCATTCTCCACAATAACTTCCTGGCACACAGCTCTGCAATGTTCTTCTGTGGCTGTTACATAACAACTCCATTTACCAATAAATACCTTTCTTAATGGTTCATCCTTTTTCTTTTTTCTTTTGGTACATGTTAATTGAGCCCCTGTGATGTGCTAGGCATTGGTTAGGAGCTGGTGACACAAAGATAAATACTTTCAAGGATTCTGCTTTCTAGAGATCAGCACAGAAGGCTTTGGGGGTACAGAGGAGTGCCCTGATCTCTGCCTACCTCCTGGGGTGGAGAGTGGATTAGGAAGACCCTGCCGGCCCTCAGCCTCCTAGCCCGGCCTTGTCTGTGGGGCAGTGGATGAATCACCGAGCATCTCTAGGCCTCAGTTTTTCCACCTTTAAATCAGCTTCCTGGGGCTGCAGACAACAAAAGCAGGCAATGTCATCCATGTGCTTAGTACAGACCTTGGCGTCTAGTTGTCTACCAGGGGCTCATAGGTAGCTGGTAGGGCTTTGCTAGGGGTTGGGACGGGAAGTGTGTTCCAGGGAAAGGGCTCAGCCTGTCCTAAGATCCAGCGCAGCGATAGAGCATTGAGTGTGGTTAGACCACAGAGGAGAGGCAGGGCGGCAGCAGAGGCTTGGTCCTAGAGCTGCCTGTGAGCCGGGCTCAGATGGTGGACTTTGCCCCACTGCCACGAGGAGCCTCATGGAGAGGGAGGCAGGGGAGAGGGGGATGATCAGAGGGGTGCTTTAGAAACACCATCTGGCCACAGAGTGGAGACTGGACCCCTCAAACTTAGGGCAAGACGAGAGCCTGGGAGGTTGACAGCAATTCCAAAGAGGACCTTGGTGGTAGTTACAGTTTGATGGATTTTATTGTCTCCTGGATGATGTTTTACACAGTTTTTTTTTTAAGGGCGCTTTTGGAGAATTAAGCTTCAGGCTGCACTTGCCATGCATGTGCCCATTTTGGGCAAGGAATGGAATATGGTCTCCTAGAGCTGGGGCCCCGGGGGCTGTGGCCCAGATTATAATCAGAGTCCTAGGTGTGCGGGCCCCTCCCACCTCCTCTGCACACTCCTCACCTGGCCCAGCGACCCGGGGCTCTAGGTGAACCCAATGAGGTGTGGGAGGGGCTGAGGCTATGCACCTGTGCTATGGGTCCGGGCATAGAACCCGAACAGCTGTGGAAAGAGCTCCCAGAGTGGTGGGTTTCAGAGCAGAGTCTCCTGCTCTCTTTCTGACTCAGGGACTGACTTTTCTCCAATGGCTGAGTGGCCAGCAAGTCAACATGTGTATCACTCACCACCTTGCCTCACTGGTCCAGACAGCATCCTGTTGTGTTCTGGACTGGTTTTAAAATGTAACGGCAGGCCTCTTAACACTATTTAAAAATAAATTCACAGGTACAGGCAGGGTAGATGGCAAAGGAGATCAGGACTGTGAATGAACGCTGAAAGGGAAAATACCGTGATAAAAGTGGAAAAGTAAATGAGACATTTGCCATGAGACCTGCCAGGAAACGAGACCGGCCCTAATTGATGCAGCGGATCTCTGCACGAACCCGCAGTCGTACACGGAGGCCGGCCCCAGCCTCGTCCAGCTGTCTCGTCCCGCCGGCCTGAGTCATCTTCTGCTGGCTTTGAGCTGCAGCCTCGGGTTTGGCAGCAGAATTAGATCTGACCTTTTCAATCGTGGCTTTTAAAAAAATTATTAAATTTAAAAATGGTTAAACCTCAAATGAGCTGAAATCTTTTGTGCAAAGAACCCGTCTATCATTTCTTTTGTCCATAAAATATATTTAACCTCAACCATGTAATTAACGCCAGTGAATCCACCAGGCTGGTTGGGTTTATTATGTGCCCAGGGAGCTCAGCTGTTCTCATCTGAAAAGAGCAGTGCCAGGCATTTTCTTGAATTTCTTGGCAAAAGCTGTAGGCAGAAAGTTGAAGCTCATCTGGAATAGTTTCCACTTTGCCTCCTTCTCTTCCTTCCACAATCCAGGTTGAGCAGAAAAGGCTTCACAATTAGAGAGAAACGCTCAGCAAAGGACAATTAGCCAGGCTCACAGCACAGTCTTGGAGGGGGAGGCGGTGATGTGTGTCTGGGCAGGAATTTAGAGGAGCCAAGTCAGCTTCACCTTCACCCAGATGCAGTTTCCAAGCAGGGCAGAGAAAAGGTGAAAGTCTGGTGGCATCTAAAGCAGAGATTCTCAGCACAATTCTGGGAATATCGGCTCCCCAGTGAAACTGAAAGAGCACTGGCTTGAGAGTCCAATAGACTTGAGTTAGGATTTACATCTCTGCTGCTTATTTGGTGTTTGAACCTGGAAAGTCATGAAGCCATTCTGAACCTCGTTTTTCTTATTTATGACATAAAGGTAAAAAAATAAGTATCTTGCAGAGTTATTGTGGTTTAAATGGGATCATATATGCCAGATTCGTAGCACAGAGCTTGGCACATAGAAATCAGCCTCCATTATTTTTTTTTCCTTTTATTCCTCCTCCTCCTTCTTTTCCCTACTGGAAATTGGGCCGACCAAACTGAAAATAGCTAAATACATGTTGTGTGTGTGTGAAGGGAGTGGGGAATGCCTGCTCAATCAAGCATCAGGATATATTGTACAGCTGGCATCATGGTGACAGTGTGGTACTGGCCCAGCAATAGACAGATGTCTAATGGAATTGAATAGGAAGTCTGGATGCGAACCACGCACAGACGACACTGAAGGCCATTGTGGGGAAGCATGAACGACTCAGTAAAGAGTGTGGGAGCACTGGTTAGCCACGTGGGAGAAATGAAATGGGCTTCCTACCTCCATATACAGAATCGCTCTCAGGTAGATGAAATGTGAAAGGCAACATTTGAATATTTTAAGAAGGAAATAGAGGAGATCTCTTTGTGACCTCAAGGTAGGCCAGGGTTTCTTAGCAAAATGCAAAAAGGTTGATAAGTTAGATTACCTTAAAATTCAGAACTTCTTTCAACAAAAAGCTGGATAAGATATTTTCTACATAGATAACAAAAGATAAGTATTCAGAGTATAGACAAGTGAGAAATAATAAGACACAGTGTGATAGAAACATGGGAAAAAGACTTGTTTATAAAGACATTTTATGACATAGTAGAAAAGGTTGGCCAGTTACATGTAAAAGATGTTTAACTTCATTTGTAATTAGAAAAATGCAAATTAAAATCACAAAGAAACTAGGTGACATGAAGGATGGACTAACTAACCTTATTGTGATCATTTCACAATATATACATAAATCCAATCATTACAAACATTTGAAATATTTGTTATATGTCAACTATATCTCCATACAGCTTAAAAAAACTTATCAAGCCACCAGTAGCCTACTATGAGTAGTCTTGCTTTTTCCATATGATCACTTACTGAAGTTTTCTTTCTTCTTTGATTTTTTCCTGACTATTCCTCATCACATCAACATAACAAAGCTATATCTCTAGACACACACACCGATACATACAAACAAACTTCACAGAAACCCACCATTTGTTCTCACTGGGTTGACAAAAACCCAAGAAGTCTGACACCATGCATACATGAGGACGTGGCGAATGGGAACACTTACATGTTGCTGGAGAGCGTAAATTGGAAAACTATTTTGGAAAATAAATTGGCATCATCTTGTAAAGCTAAGTACGTACAACCCAGCACCTGACTCATAGGTGTCCACCGGACCTCAGAGAGACTCCTGTTGGTGTGCAGCAGGACCTGCGCTCTGAGGGCTCTCACAGCAGCACTGTGGGTAAAGACAAAACGTCGTAAGCCATTTTAACATCCTTTGATAAGAAAATGGTTAAATAGACTGTGAGCATTATAGGTATATGAAAATGAATGCGCTCCAGCTACCCACAAACACCTGCATGAATCTTAGAAATGATTTGCTGAGTGAACCAAACATCTTGCAGAAGAGCATATAGAGTAAAATGCCATTTTTATAAAATGCAAAAACCAATTAACACTGAAGAATATTGTTTGAATGACGAAATGATAAACGGACACTTCAAGATCCTGGCTACCCCTTTGGAAGAGGCAAGGGGATGAACAGGCATGGAGCAAATCGATAGCATTGCCTGTGTTGGTAACATTCTGTCTCCTGGTGGGTGCTGGTTTCACAATGTGTATGTTATTATTATGCTTCATAACTCACACACATGTTCCATCCATTCTTTTGTGTGTTGAGTATTATGAAATTAAAAACAGAAATAACAAGAATGCATGGAAGGACTGTGACTTGACTGGCTGCAGTTACTGTCTCTGGTAGACTCCCTGGAAGGTGAAGAGTGAGGAGACCACTGTGCAATGTACCCAGACAGGCTGAGCTCATGCTGGAGGGAGAGAAGAGGTGAATCTCATGAGAGTAAAGCCTGACAGGGGTTTCAGGCTCCTGCCAATGTTGTGTAACATTTGGTGACATCCTGGAAAGGTGGGGGATTGCACATGGTAGCTCAGTCCGTAAAGAATCTGCCTGCAATGCAGGAGACCACCTGCAATGCAGGAGACCTGGGTTAGATCCCTGGGTTGGGAACATCCCCTAGAGGAGGAAATGGCAACCCACTCCAGTATTCTTGCCTGGGAAATCCCATGGACAGAGGAGCCTGGCGGGCTATAGTCTATGGGGTGACAACAGTTGGACATGACTTAGCGAGTAAACCACCCCACACAGAAGGTGGTGCCCTGCAGGCATGGTCATATATGAAAGATAACAGCCTGGAATTCCGGGGAATGGGAACTGGTTTGGCCAACTGTGATCTCTTGGGATTTGTCTTCCCACTTAATGTCTGACAGTAGTGTTGTACAGTGTAGGCTGTTATTAGATTCTTTAACATAAAAATAAAAGTGCTGCAATGGGTTGACATCAGCAAATTTCAGTCTCAAGACAGTTAATTTTTCTGTGAGAATGTGGTGCTGTCAGAATCAACTACTGGGCCATTCTAATTTCTACATGTTTGGGGATACGGTGGCTTTGAGAGGGAGGGAGCTAGTCTATCAAAACGGCAATAGTTCTGGAGAATTTTCAAGGAAGTAAAATTAAAGAATGGAAGTGCAGAGTATTCTTTCAATTTCAAGGCATGTGTAAAGGCTCTTTGCCCTCTGCAGTTAGGTCCAGGTCCTAGCGGGGATAGGACACGGCAACCCACTCCAGTATTCTTGCCTGGAGAATCCCATGGACAGAGGGGCCTGGTGGGCTACAGCCCGTGGGGTCGCAAAGAGTCGAACATGACCGACCACACATGCCCCGCAGGGGAAGATGAGATGCCTGTTTCCTCTGCTCCCAACTCTCTTCTTTAAAAATGCCTTGCTTCTCAGTACAGTAGGCCTGAAGGAATGTGGATGGTCCTCTGTTTCAAGAGAACGTGGATTAACACTGTGGAAAGATGCTATGGCCAGCCGACAGTAATGCCTTTTATAATGTCAGAAAGACATTGCAATGACCCAGAAGTCATGGGTCGGTGAAAATATCTGGATTTTGGTGTGTTGTTTTCCTATTTGTTTATTCAAAAGCCCTCACTTCGGATCCTGTCCCTGGTCGTTTAGCAAAGGTCCCCAGTATGAGCCACCGTCTTAGATGCCAGAAGACTCGTAGAGAGTCTGTGTAACCAGCAGAAGGCTAGTCTGTCGGGAGTCTCAGTTTGCTCCTTGTTCCAACACTGTTGAAACCACGTCCTTTAAAAAAAAATTGCCATCCTGTGGACATTGCCAGCAGGGAGCAGCAGGAGCAATTTGCTGCTGACCATCCTATTTTTATCAATATTGGAAATTTTGCTTAATACTGTGAAGTTAAAGGAGAATTCTGCTCCCTCCCTCTGTCATTTTCTTATCTTTCATATTATTTATTTTAAAATTTAAAAATTTTCCTTTGGCAGTGCCACATGCCTGGCATGTGGGATCTTAGTTTCCCAACCAGGGATTGAACCTCTGCCCCCCTGCCCTGGAAGCATGGCATCATAACCACTGGGCAACCAGGGAAGTCTCTTTCATATTTAAGACTGGTTAAAAATTTCTGCCCAAAATTGACTGAGCAGAGCTCAAGGTTCAAATTGCAAGTCCTAACTGGATAGTGCCTGGCTTCCCTGTGCTTTACAAAGACAGGTTTTTAAAATGCCTGTCACATCAGAATCTGGAAAGCCTTGGCCAGCCCCCACTGCCTACTTCCCTGTCCCAGCCTTGAAACTTTCCATTTACCTAATGCTTAAATATGGAAAAGGTAATAATTAACATTGTGCTCTCTGTGCAGGTGGTGGCTCTAAATAGCTTACGGGCTCTGTGGATGTCTAGAAGCAGTGAAGTCGTGTTCGTTGTTACTGCATGAAATCAAAGAAGCACCTTGGATGATTACAGACAAAGATCTCTTTCCCACTGGCCAGCAGAACCGAGGGGAAGAGCCATCTCTCATTCCCTTCGCAGATGGCCTAGGAGCTGGGAGGATGGGCAGAGAAGCCTGGAAAACCGGCCGGCTTCTAATTGTGTCTTTACAGCCAACTAGGCTACCAAAATGATTATCTTTTTCTCTCCGAGCCTTACTGACCTGTGGCTAATGAGATTTGTGCTTCGATTAGTTGTAGAACATAAATTAGCTAATCAATGGCAATGGATTCGCATTATTTCTCATACATGAGTTCTGCTGCAGTCATCTGTACTGAATATTCAAATCAATTTCGGATACTCTGAACGACTCCGTCAATGTGACCTGCTGGAATCTGGCTGCATGCATAGCCTCCTTGGGAACAGATGAAGACCAGGCTGAGCCCAGCTCACACCCCAGTCGCTCAGGCATCCGGAGCTCTGCAAACTACCTTGCTTGCCCTTTCACACAAAGGGTCAAAGAGGATTGGGGAAAAAGTCGTGCGGGCGGTGGAGCAAAGCAACAGAAACTCCAGGAGAACTCACAGCCCCACGTGGCCTCCTTTCCTGCAAAGGAACCAGGCTAAGTGGACATCAAAAAGCAGGGAGCTGTTTTCAGGTTTCTGGGGTACAAACTTTGCCAAGGGCAGGATCCTGGGTCATCATCTTCAGTTTCTTCACTCTTTGCTGTAGTTGTCTCGTCTGTACAATTAACCAGCATCTTGGCATAAAACGTGGAAATTTGTACAGTCTTCCAGGCATCTGTGGGCTTTATGGTACAAGTTCTGTTAGTACTGAAGCCACAGAAAATTAAATGTTCCCCAAAGAACTTCCAGATGTGCTTTATTCTAATGGGGTCATTATGCAGTAAATTAAAAAGCAGGGTAAATGGAACTGTAAAATTTAAATTACTCTAAAACCACATCTCTTTGCTTTGAGCATTCATTTGTGGGGTTGCATTTGCAATAAATGTGAATTAGGCAGCTGCAATAACTGTTAATCATATATTTATAAAATAGTAATGAGGAAATGAATAGCAGAGTAAGACAGCTGCACATTTGTCTGAGAGTGTGTCAACTGTGAACATAATAAGATGTGGAACATTGTTTGGAGCTGGGCTGATAATACAGTGAATGTAAGAGATCGCTTCAGCCTCTTAACTTTACAAGAAATTATACATAAAATCCATAAAAGCCCATAATAATGCATTATGCCCCTGAATTGTATTCAATATTTTTCTTTGCTTTGATTTTCTGAAATGAGCTCTACTTTCGCCAAAGCCATCTTCCAGGCATCAGTGAGGCTTTTGTTTCAGGCCATGTCGGGCTTCTAAGATTGCAATTGGATTTAAAGAAAGCAGGGCTGGTGCTGGCAAGGAGCTAATGGTGGTGCTTTGTTTTGTTTCCTCGGACCTGCTGTACGCGGCTGGAGGCATGCCTTGTCCCGGGCGGAGGACAGAGGGGCTCCAGGCCTCTGCAACTGACCCCTGAGATCAAGATGGGGGAGAGAGGCCACTGCCAGTCCACCAGAACCCCTGGGCTGCACGCTGGTGAGACCTGGTGAGAGCAGGGACACGGCTTGCAGCCACTGTTCAGACAAGCCTCTTGGGGACCACAGCTGGGAGCTCCAGGCAGGTCTAGGAAAGGTCTGTGGCCTTGTACTTGGGAAGGATGGCTATCCTGATGGCTGAAGTGATGACTGTTACTTGGAAACCTCCTTGCCTGGTGTTTGAACCAACCCCTCTGAAGGGAGCATCTGTTGAGGCAGAGCCTTCCTGAGCACGGAGAGTCAGGGGAAGGGCCAGCGATCAAGTGTCCACAAGCAGCTGATCCTGGCTGTCCTTGTATCCTGTCCTGTCCAGCTGATCCTGGCTCTCCTCCTGTCCTTGTATCATGGGGCATGACCAGGATGAAGCCGGTGCCCTTATTCAGAGCTCTGCCCAGCCTGGCCCAACCCCATTTCCCCCACCCCCATGTTAAACACCCCCGAGGTCCCAGATCTGCCATGATCTCGAGTTTGATGGCTCTGAGTATGTGGTTCTCCTGACCTGGAATATTCTTCCCTGCTTCAAAGATTCCAGTTGCTCCTGCATGTCCCTTGTGAAGCTGCCCCAGACTCCTGGACCCCTTTCCTTATTCCCCTGGTGCTCACCATGATACGCACACCTCACCATGACAACAGCAGTCTCACCTCATCTCTGGGGCACTATAACTTAGTGTCCACGTACCTGTCAGACTCAGGGCTTCCTGAGCAGACCCTCAGGTTTGGTGCTTTGCTACATCTGGTTTTGGGAGATGAGCGCAGAATGCAGCCTCTGGATGTTGGTGTAGGATTAAGGACAGTGGCCTGGGAGGGTCCAACGTGAGCTCTCTTGGTGTTTCTACAATTAGGCCAGGTCTCCCTTTTCTCTGGGCAGCTCCCAGCTCTTGGGATGAATGATGACTGTCTGTAAGGAGCTGGAGAAGGAGCAGGTCTAACAGGAAGAGTGGAAGTTCAATGTGGGATGTTTCCAAATAGAATGTTGAGTTCATAACCGTCCTCCCATCACTCAGGATTTTGTAAGACCCTCACTGTTTATTGTAGGAAACTGGGACTCACTGTTCTTTCTGGGAAAGAAGGAGGAAGGGGAGAGAGACAAAAGCAGAGACAGAGGCAAGGAGAGACACAGAGATAGAGAAGAGGAAGAGGAGTGGGGAGGAAAAAGCTTGTTATACACGCGTGCAAAGGACATTCTGTAAATCTCTTCCCAACCCACATTTATTTCCCAGTATTTCAGTGTAATTTTTCTTTAACCAACATTTTTTTTTTCTTGTTACAAAAATACTATATGGTCATTTTTATAATGTGCAGCATAAAGAATTTCATAATTTATTTAACCATTCCCTTATTTGTTTAAAAATTCCTGTTTATTTAACCATTCTCTATATGTTGATTCTCTTATTGTTTATTGAATCATTCTTCATTCATTGAATATTTATGAATATTTTTTGCTCCTTTAAATAATGTTGTTAAAATCCTTAAAATCTTTGCCAATTTTGTAGTATGATGCTTCATTATTATTTTAATTTCAGTTTATTCCTAGTTAAGTAGAATTTTTCTCTCTCTTTTTTTTTTTTTTACTTATTTATGTATAGTTTTTCTCTGGAATGATTAAGTACAGCTTCACTGACAAGGGAACAGTGTCATCACTGAATGTCTTACGGGCTGCATCATTTCATTTCACCTTCACATTAACCCCGTTCATAGACCCTGTGGGCTGTGCGAGCTTTGGTGACGTTGAGGAGCCCCCCTGAGCTGCTTGGTTAGTAGGTGCTGGATCCTGCTGCACTGCAGGCACGTCCTTTCATTTTTCTACTGGGGGCTGACAGCTTCCTCTTTAACTTACTGGAGCTGTTTGCATATTGAGTGTTTAATTCATTGTCCGTGTACCTATAGGCTTTTTTTCTTTTAATGAAGTATTGTTGATTTACAGTGCTGTGTTAGTTTTGGATATACAGCAGAGTGATTGGGTTATATATATATGTATATATAGATGTTTCCCAGTTGATGCAATGGTAAAGAATTCACCTGCCAATGCAGGAGACACAGGTTCGATCCCTGAGTTGGGAAAGCCCCTTGGAGGAGGAAAGGCAACCCACTCCAGTATTCTTGTCTGGAGAATCTCATGGACAGAGGAGCCTGGTGGGCTGGAGTCCACAGGGTCGCAGTCAGACATGACTGAGCATGCATATATATATATATATATATTCTATTTCAGGTTCTTTTCCCTGTAAGTTATTACAAATATTGAGCAGTGTTCCCTATGTTATATAGTAACTCCTTGTGATTATCTATTTTATATATAGTAGTGTGTATCTGTTAATCCTAAGCTCCTAATTTATTTCCCCCCTCCTCTTTCCCCTTTGGTAACCATGAAAAATATGAACACTTCACAGATTTGCATGACATCCTTGTGCAGGACCCATGCTAATCTTGGCTGTATCATGCCTGTTTTAGTATATGTGCTGGGGAAAAAAGCATGGTCTTTTAAACAGAGGGCTCATGTTCCAGGGTTCCCATCAGAGAAGGGGAAATGGCTCCGCTAAGCAACCCCCTGCTCTCCCCATCTTGTCTTCATTCAGAGTCACCTCTTGGTGGCTCTATTTCCGGGTTTCCTCCCTCTCGTCGTCTTCTGATGTCTCCACCCTTTGGAAGGTGGGTGGAATGATGGCTGTTCGTCGTCTCACTCGTTTGAGAAAGCTGAGGACTGCCCCAGGTAGGAGAGATGGAGGGACGCTGACAAAATACAAAACCTAAACCAGCATTAGTAAAACCAGACCAAATCAAACCAGGCTGAACAAATATCCCAACATGTGAGTCAGTCTGTTTGGATTTGGGGTGGAGTTGCCAGGTAAAATATAAAATGCCCAGATAAATGAATTTCAGATAAACAACACTAAAATTACTAAAAATATTTAAAAAATACTAAAAAATGTCCTATGCACTGTTTGGAACATACTTATTCCCCCAAATTATTTTTTGTTAGAAATTTCTTAGAAGGCTTTTAGTCTTTTTTCAAACTTAATTTTATTGGGATAACTAACATCTGTTATACAGATAGGACAGTTTAGCAGTATAAATTTATTTTAGAAGTTCAAGTGAACAATATTTAAAAATCAATCGATATGAACCATAAAACTGTTTTGAATGTGAGTTTATGAGTTACCTTTGCAACCTACAGCAGCCTCAGCTCCAGTTCAAGTTAGTTTATTTATTTATTTTTTTTGTAGCAGTGAATAAATCCTGCTTGCAAATGGTAAAAAAAAAAAAAGCATACCCTAAGATTTAAGCATAGCGGTGAAATGGCTGAGAGGAGATACCCGACATCCAAGGTAAGGAGCAGCGGCTGCACTTGGCTGGAGCAGCTGTGAAGAGATACCCCTCGTCCAAGGTAAGAGAAACCCCACTAAGACAGTAGGAGCTGAGAGAGGGCATCAGAGGGCAGACAGACTGAAACCACAATCACAGACAACTAGCCAATCTGATCACATGGACCACAGCCCTGTCGAACTCAGTGAAACTAAGCCATGCCATGTAGGGCCAGTCACAATGGACGGGTCATGGTGGAGAGGTCTGACAGAATGTGGTCCACTGGAGAAGGGAATGGCAAACTACTTCAGTGTTCTTGGCTTGCAAACCTCATGAACAGTATGAAAAGGTAAAAAAATAGGACACTGAAAGATGAACTCCCCAGGTGGGTAGGTGCCCAATATGCTACTGGAGATCAGTGGAGAAATAACTGCAGAAAGAATGAAGGGATGGAGCCAAAGCAAAAACAACACCCAGTTGTGGATGTGACTGGTGATAAAAGCAAAGTCCGATGCTGTAAAAAGCAATATTGCATAGGAATCTGGAATGTTAGGTCCATGAAACAGGGCAAGTTGGAAGTGGTCAAACAGGAGATGGCAAGAGTGAAAGTCAACATTCTAGGAATCAGCAAGCTAAAATGGACTGGAATGTGTGAATTTAACTCAGATGACCATTATATCTACTACTGTGGGCAGGAATCTCTTAGAAGAAATGGAGTAGCCATCATAGTAAACAAAAGAGTCCAAAATGCAATACTTGGATGCAATCTCAAAAACGACAGAATGATCTGTGTTCATTTTTCCAAGGCAAACCATTCAATATCACAGTAATTCTATGCCCCGACCAGTAATGCTGAAGAAGCTGAACTTGAACGGTTCTATGAAGACCTACAAGACCTTCTAGAACTAACACCCCCAAAAGATGTCCTTTTCATTATAGGGGACTGGAATGCAAAAGTAGGAAGTCAAGAAACACCTGGAGTAACAGGCAAATTTGGCCTTGGAGTACAGAATGAAGCAGGGCAAAGGGTAATAGAGTTTTGCCAAGAGAACTCACTGGTCATAGCAAACACCCTCCTCCAACAACACCAGAAAAGACTCTACACATGGACATCACCAGATGGCCAACACAGAAATCAGATTGATTATATTCTATGCAGCCAAAGATGGAGGAGCTCTATATAGTCAGCAAAAACAAGACTGGGAGCAGACCGTGGCTCAGATCATGAACTCCTTATTGCCAAATTCAGCTTAAATTGAAGAAAGTGGGAAAAACCACTAGACCAGTCAGATATGACCTAAATCAAATCCCTTATGATTATACAGTGAAAGTGACAAATAGATTTAAGGGACTAGATCTGATAGTCAGAGAGCCTGATAAACTATGGATGGAGGTTTGTGATATTGTACAAGAGACGGGATCAAGACCATCCCCAAGAAAAAGAAACGCAAAAAAGCAAGATGGCTGTCTGAGGAGGCCTTACAAATAGCTGTGAAAAGAAGAGAAATGAAAAGCAAAGGAGAAAAGGAAAGATCAGATCAGATCAGATCAGTCGCTCAGTCGTGTCCAACTCTTTGCGACCCCATGAATCGCAGCACGCCAGGCCTCCCTATCCATCACCAGCTCTCGGAGGTCACTCAGACTCACATCCATCGAGTCAGTGATGCCATCCAGCCATCTCATCCTCTGTCGTCCCCTTCTCCTCCTGCCCCCAATCCCTCCCGTTTGAATACAGAGTTCCAAAGAACAGCAAGGAGAGATAAGAAAGCCTTCCTCGGTGATCAATGCAAAGAAATAGAGGAAAATAATAGAATGGGAAAGACTAGAGATCTTTTCAAGAAAATTAGAGATACCAAGGGAACATTTCATGCAAAGATGGTCTCAATAAAGGACAGAAATGGTATGGAACCTAACAGAAGCAGAAGATATTAAGAAAAGGTGGCAAAAATACACAGAAGAACTGTACAAAAAAGATCTTCATGACACAGATAACCACGACGGTGTGTTCAGTCACCTAGAGCCAGACATCCTGGAATGTGAAGTCAAGTGGGCCTTACAAGGCATCACTATGAAAAAAGCTAGTGGAGGTGATGGAATTCCAGTTGAGCTATTTCAAATCCTGGAAGATGATGCTGTGAAAGTGTTGCACTCAATATGCCAGCAAATATGGAAAACTCAGCAGTGGCCACACGACTGGAAAAGGTCAGTTTTCATTCCAATCCCAAAGAAAGGCTATGCCAAAGAAGGCTCAAACTACCGCACAATTGCACTCATCTCATATGCTAGCAAAGTAATGCTCAAAATTCTCCAAGCCAGGCTTCAGCAATATGTGAACTGTAAACCTACAGATGTTCAAGCTGGTTTTAGAAAAGGCAGAGGAATCAGAAATCAAGTTGCCAGTATCCACTGGATCATCAAAAAAGCAAGAGAGTTCCAGAAACACATCTACTTCTGCTTTATTGACTATGCCATAACCTTTGACTGTGTGGGTCACAAAAAACTGTGGAAAATTCTGAAAGAGATGGGAATACCAGCCCACCTGACCTGCCTCTTGAGAAACCTATATGCAGGTCGGGAAGCAACAGTTAGAACTGGACATGAAACAACAGACTGGTTTGAAATAGGAAAAGGAGTTCGTCAAGACTGTATATTGTCACCCTGCTTATTTAACTTCTATACAAAGTACATCATGAGAAACGCTGGGCTGAAAGAAGCACAAGCTGGAATCAAGATTGCTGGGAGAAATATCAATGACCTCAGATATGCAGATAACACCACTCTTATGGCAGAAAGTGAAGAAGAACTGAAGAGCTTCTTGATGAAAGTGAAAGAAGAGAGTGAAAAAGTTGGCTTAAAGCTCAACATTCAGAAAACGAAGATCATGGCATCTGGTCCCATCACTTCATGGGAAATAGATGGGGAAACAGTGGAAACAGTGGCTGACTTTATTTTTCTGGGCTCCAAAATCACTACAGATGGTGACTGCAGCCATGAAATGAAAAGACACTTACTCCTTGGAAGGAAAGTTATGACCAACCTAGACAGCATATTAAAAAGCAGAGACATTACTTTGTCAACAAAGGTCCATCTAGTCAAGGCTATGGTTTTCCCAGTAGTAATGTATGGATGTGAGAGTTGGACTATAAATAAAGCTGAGCACCAAAGAATTGATGCTTTTGAACTGTGGTGTTGGAGAAGACTCTTGAGAGTCCCTTGAACTTCAAAGAGATCCAACCAGTCTATTCTAAAGGAGATGAGTCCTGGGTGTTCATTGGAAGGACTGATGCTGAAGCTGAAACTCCAATACTTTGGAGTTTGGCCGCCTGATGCAAAGAGCTGACTCATCTGAAAAGACCCTGATGCTGGGAAAGATTGAGGGCAGGACAAAAAGGGGACAACAGAGGATGAGGTGGTTGGATGGCATCACTAACTCAATGGACATGGGTTTGGGTGGATTTTGGGAGTTGGTGATGAACAGGGAGGCCTGGCATGCTGCAGTTCATGGGGTCACAAAGAGTCAGACATGACTACATGACTGTACTGAACTGAACTCCTTGGAAGGAAAGTTATGACTGACCTAGACAGCATATTAAAAAGCAAAGACATTACTTTGCCAACAAAGGTCCGTCTAGTCAAGGCTATGGTTTTTCCATTATTCATGTATGGATGTGAGATTTGGACTATAAAGAAAGCTGAGTGCCGAAGAATTGATGCTTTTGAACTGTGGTGTTGGAGAAGACTCTTTAGAGTCCCTTAGGCTGCAAGGAGATCCAACCAGTCCATCCTAAAGGAGATCAGTCTTGAATGTTCATTGGAAGGAGTGATATTGAAGCTGAAACTCCAATACTTTGGCCACCTAATGTGAAAAGCTGACTCATTGAAAAAGATCCTGATGCTGGGAAAGATTGAGGGCAGGAGGAAAAGGGGACAACAGAGGATGAGGTGGTTTAATGGCATCACCAACTCAATGGACATGAGTTTGAGTAAACTCTGGGAGTTGGTGATGGACAGCGAGTCCTGATGTGCTGCAGTCCATGGGGTCACAAAGAGTTGGACACGACTGAGCAATTGAACTGAACTGAACTGAACTGAATCAATTAAACAGTAATGAAAGAGAACCTTTTTTCTGAGATGTGCTCAGAAACAAGTTGCAACCCTAGTTGATGTATTAGTGTCTCCACTGCATTTCCCAGGTGGCATAGTGGTGAAAGAATCTGCCTGCGATTCAGGAGATTCAGAAGACGTGGGTTTGATCCCAGGGTTGGGAAGATCCCCTGGAGGAGGAAATGGCAGCCCATTCCATTGTTCTTGCCTGGAAAGTTCCACAGACAGAGAGGTCTAGCGGGCTGCAGTCCATGGTGTCACAAAGAGTTGGACACAACTGAGTACACACACAGACTGCATTCAATTTTGGA
Organism: Tragelaphus eurycerus; assembly: GCA_935064755.1. Taxonomy (NCBI): domain Eukaryota; kingdom Metazoa; phylum Chordata; class Mammalia; order Artiodactyla; family Bovidae; genus Tragelaphus; species Tragelaphus eurycerus. Next base: position 9,414,993 of record CAKXYN010000088.1, on the reverse strand, counting down.
AGGCATGTGGTTATGCTAAAAAACTATATACGATAAAAGGCTTCAGTTCAGTTTAGTCGCTCAGTCGTGTCCGACTCTTTGCGACCCCATGAATCACAGCATGCCAGGCTTCCCTTTCCATCACCAACTCCCAGAGTTCACTCAGACTCACGTCCATTGAGTCAGTGATGCCATCCAGCCATCTCATCCTCTGTCGTCCCCTTCTCCTCCTGTCCCCCTATCCCTCCCAGCATCAGAGTCTTTTCCAATGAGTCAACTCTTCTCATGAGGTAGCCAAAGTACTGAAGTTTCAGCTTTAGCATCATTCCTTCCAAAGAAATCCCAGGGCTGATCTCCTTCAGAATGGACTGGTTGGAGGCCCCCTGAGAACACAAAAGAGCCCTGAGCTAGAGCAAAGCTGGGGGTATCCTGCCCCTGTCCCACCCTCTTAGACAACAAGAGTGTGTTGTGAGTCAGGCTGGCCAGTGCCCAGTCCACAGTGGTTGGTCATGTTGGAACCAAGAGGCTCTCGTTGGAGCCTGAGCCTGAGGCTTGGTGTGAAGGCATCAACACGGGCCCCACTTTGGCCCCAACTTCTAGGAGCCTGTAGGTTGCTCCATCAGTGTTCGTTTTCCCTTCATAACAGTAATGGGTCTTCTCTGCTGACTCAGATGGTAAAGACTCTGCCTGCAACGTGGGAGACCTGGGTTCAATCCCTGGGTCGGAAAGGTCCCCTAGGGAAGGGATGTCTATTCACTCCAGTATTCTTGCCTGGAGCATTCTATGAATAGAGGACACAGTGGGCTACAGTCCATGCGGTCGCAAAGAGTCAGACATGACTGAGTGACTAACACTTTCAGACCTTTCGGAACGGTAATGGCTACCACTGATTGAGAAACTACTAAAGCTAGGTCCTGTGAGGTGACTTCACACTGACGGGAACATACTGTGAAAGAGAAATTCAGGGTTCTTAGCACTGCTCCCAGGCAGAGGAGTGAATGCAGCTGGAAGGAACACTCTGGAAAGCCTGCTGGAGTCGAGTGTGTGTGTGTGGGGGGGGGGGGCGGGGGGCAGCAAATCTGAGTGACCAGAGCTGATGAACCTTCTGGAAGGGTAGGTCTGGCAGAGCACACGGCCTTGGCTTTGACAATGGGCTAGTCCAGTGCATAGGCTTCCCAGGTGACGTAGTGGTAAAGAATCCACCTGCCAATTTAGGAGATGTGAGTTGGATCCCTGAGTCGGGAAGATCCCCTGGAGAAGGAAATGGCAACCCACTCGAGTATTCTTGCCTGGAGACTTCCATGGACAGAGGAGCCTGACGAGCTACGTGGCATCATAAAAAATCAGACACGACTGAGCAACTGAGCAACAACTCGTCCAGTGCAGGTGTGATGCTGTCTCGTGTCCTCCCTTCTCTCCCTGGCCGTGACAGACCTCTGGGCACAGTTGTTGAGGGATGAATGAACGGGGTAAAACATTGGCCTGCCAGGGTGCACACACACATAGTCCAGCCCTAATGGGGCATAAGCAGGGCTGTAGCTTGAAGAAGATTGATGTTAGAGCCACCCCTCATGGCTGTGAGCCTGGCATGTAACCTTTCTGAAGTTCACGTTCTTCAAGTTAAAAAAAATGGGCAAACAAAAATAATGGTGATGATCGTCAACACTTGTAAGGAATACATTCCCTATGCTATCTATTTAGATGTAGTTCCAAGTGTTTCCTCTATTAGCTCATTTAATTCCCACGTTAACCTTCCCTATAAAATAAAGGGGCACTAGTGGTAAAAACCCACCTGCCAGTGCAAGAGACCTAAGAGATGTGGGTTCAGCCCCCGGGGTGGGAAGATCCCTTGGAGGAGGGCAACCCGCTACTCCAGTATTCTTGCTTAGAGAATCCCATGGACAGAGGAGCCTGGTGGGCTTTGGTCCACTGGGTCACAAAGAGTCAGATAAGACTGAAGCAACTTAGTACAGTACATGAGATAGGTGACTTTATCACCCCGATTTACAGATGAGGAAACAGAGGTGCGCAGGGGTTAAGACCCTTGCTCACAATCACACAGCTGGGAAATCTGGCATCTGAATTCATGCTCTTAATTTTTGTGTTCCCCTGCTCTGGGCAAAAGATACTTTTGAGATGTCTTCCAGGCCCTTCTCCCCTTCTCTGAGGATTACCCCCATCTCCCCCATGTTCTTGCAGCCACGTTTATGTAATGTGATCTGTTCCCTGACCATGGATTGGACCAAAGTGGACATTAGACCAAGCTGGGTCTTCAGGTTCCCTAGGGTTAGGAGCTGAGATTCTGAGAGATGTGTTGATCTCCACTGTCTCCTTCAACATGTAGAGTCAGGTGGTGGGGCTGTCCCTGCTTGCCTAGGTGGTGTCCAAAGCAGAGAAAGGAGAGAGTGAGTATCTTTTTCTTTTGAGAAAAGGGGCTCTGATGTGAAGACCACATTAAACAATGTCTATGAAAAATGTTTTGTATACTCTGGTCTTGCGACAAAGTATCATTTATAATGCTTTACAAGTTAATGGATATTAAACCTTGGCATCCTTTATAATTTAAGTTTGGCCAAGATCAACCGTCAGCACTGCATTAATGTGCTAAAAGTTTCTTTATTTTATCGAGGGGATAGTATGCCCCCAAGGCCATTTTGCCACATGGGGTGGGTGCGGACACCCATGAGACTCCCTGATAAAGCCCGTCTCCCCAGCAGACTCTTTGGCACGTGGTCTGAGTTCCGTTAGTAATGTTCTGGCTGTAACAAAGAATGAAGGATAAGTAGGTGGTGTGGGCCCTTTGTGGACGACTGTTAATCTCCCCAGACTATTGTCCTTTAAATCTCAGACTGTTGCCAGCTTTCTTTTTGTATATTGGCTCCAGTTAAAGTGATTAAAGTAGAGATCTGATTGGATAAGGTCATCCAAATTCTGTAAACGCCACTTTCTCACAAATGAATGCTTGCAATCGATTTAATTTTTCAAATAAAATGATTAAATTGCTATTATTGTGGGATCATTTTTTTATTAAGAAAACCTTTTAAAATGTTAATTATTGGGCCTCCTGAAACACTTTCATCTCTCCTGACTTTGCTCTTGAGAAGAAAGTGTCTGCTTGTTTCCAACACCTCCCACGGGAAATGCAGGCTTCCCTTTTTTACACCTGCAACATTTTCCTTACCTCTAATATTTGTGTGAATTTAACTTTAATTTTTCTGCCTTTCATCTTCTGAATTAGTCGTATAATGCACAGATCACTCCTTCACCGCTTCTTTCCTGTTTATTTGCCTTAAAAATAGATTCATTAACTAGATTTGGGTCCTCAAGCCATGCGACCACATCCATTTCAAAGGAAGATTTAATGGCATTTCATATTTTTCTACATTAAGGAAGATTAAAGTATATTACAATACCCTTTACTGCCCTATTTTCTTCATTTTAGAAGTGGTCAGTTTTAAATTTTTTTCCCCTCTCTTTCTTTCATCTGCAGTGTTCGATAAATTGTCCAGGCCTTTCAGATGACAGTCCCAGCAAATTGAGTTCTATATTACAACTCAGATGCATTGTTTAGCCCATCAGCAGTCAGATAAAGCACCCCTATTCACACAGGACATCAAAAGAACAAATATATGTTCGAAGTGGCTAAAAAGAGCACTGAGACTCAGATACTTCATTTTCTTAATTGTCAGTGATTATTTGGCTAGTTTCAGGGCGATCACTGCTGATTCTGAACCATATTTCCTTGTCTGATGTAATAATGGTGTGAAATCTACATGCTTATCTACATAGATCTCGATCTGGAATCCTGACCACAAATTACAAGTTTGTAGACAGGTCAGGCACATCATCTTTTAATAGCCCAAGGGGCAGACACAGTAACATTTTAATAGCAGACAGTATTACGAAATGCAAGATCTGGACTTATGCCTTTTTATTTCCTCCATGTACCATCTTGTGATCACAATAAACTGTGGAAAATTCTGAAAGAGATGGGAATACCAGACCACCTGATCTGCCTCTTGAGAAATCTGTATGCAGGTCAGGAAGCAACAGTTAGAACTGGTCATGGAACAACTGACTGATTCCAAATAGGAAACGGAGTACGTCAAGGCTGTATATTGTCACCATGTTTATTTAACTTCTATGCAGAGTACATCATGAGAAATGCTGGACTGGAAGAAACACAAGTTGGAATCAAGATTGCTGGGAGAAATATCAATAACCTCAGATATGCAGATGATACCACCCTTATGGCAGAAAGTGAAGAGGAACTAAAAAGCCTCTTGATGAAAGTGAAAGTGAAAAAAAAGAAAGTGAAAGTGGAGAGTGAAAAGGTTGGCTTAAAGCTCAACATTCAGAAAACGAAGATCATGGCATCTGGTCCCATCACTTCATGGGAAATAGATGGAGAAACAGTGGAAACAGTGTCAGACTTTATTTTTCTGGGCTCCAAAATCACTGCAGATGGTGACTGCAGCCATGAAATTAAAAGACGCTTACTCCTTGGAAGGAAAGTTAAGACCAGCCTAGAAAGCATATTCAAAAGCAGAGACATCACTTTGCCAACAAAGGTTCGTCTAGTCAAGGCTATGGTCTTTCCTGTGGTCATGTATGGATGTGAGAGCTGGACTGTGAAGAAGGCTGAGTGCCGAAGAACTGATGCTTTTGAACTGTGGTGTTGGAGAAGACTCTTGAGAGTCCCTTGGACTGCAAGGAGATCCAACCAGTCCATTCTGAAGGAGATCAGCCCTGGGATTTCTTTGGAAGGAATGATGCTAAAGCTGAAACTCCAGTATTTTGGCCACCTCATGCGAAGAGTTGACTCATTGGAGAAGACTCTGATGGTGGGAGGGATTGGGGGCAGGAGGAGAAGGGGACGACAGAGAATGAGATGGCTGAATGGCATCACTGACTCGATGGATGTGAGTCTGAGTGACCTCCGGGAGTTGGTGATGGACAGGGAGGCCTGGCGTGCTGCAGTTCCTGGGGTCGCAAAGAGTTGGACACAACTGAGAGACTGATCTGATCTGACCATCTTGTGAAATAGTTGGAAGACTTTAAGGCATTTACAAGCCAGAACAAGGGAGATATTAAGATTTAAGCTTTTTTATTTTTATTTTTCTGTAGAGGTAGAGGAGGTCAAATTTGTCAGGTACCCCTTGGGCTGAACTTTTATTCAGTGTGCCCCCCATTGGCTTAAATCATCTCAGGGAGCCCTCTCCCATCTCAACAAACGCAGCACAACCTCGCAGGACACTCAGACTTTCTCTAAACAAAGTTTGGGGATGTTGATCAGATGTGGGAGGAAGGAGCAGAAGACAGATTTTACAACAGTATGATCATGGGGTGTAGGTTTTAGGCAATAAGCAGGTAGCCTAGTTTTCTCAAAAGAAAAAAGAAAATAATGGAAAAGTGTAACATTCATTCGGAGGCCTCAAAGGCATAAAAAACCCAATTCCAACTGTTATAGGTCCCTGCAGGAGTCTACAGAAGAACTAAGCTTTTTAAGTAAGAAAACTAGATTCTGGCCCACAGGGCCCTGTCACTGCTGCTTAATGGATGAAACTCTTTGGATATAAATATGCTGTTTACTTCCCAGCTTCAGCTTTCATAAAATATAACCTTTCTATGATTTACGACCCACAGAAAAACCAGAGGATGGATTTTTAGTTCTGAATTGGTTGGATGTCAACAAGAAAAATATAGATAACATATCCAAGTAGCGGGGTGTTAATGCCACACAAAATGATGAAATTATTTTTGTTTAGAAAAGTTAAGTTTGTTCTTAAAGTTGTTGTTGGATGGCAGCTGTGAAAGGCAGGGCTGAGGAAAACCTCTGAAATGTGTCTCATTTTTAAGTCCTTGTCCAGTGGCTTATATGTTTGGGTATATTGACTTCAGTTCTCAATCAATAATGTCTTGTTGAATAGTTTGGGCTAACCACAGATTCTTCACAAGCAGGAATGGTCGTTCTTTGTCTAAATCACTTAAATTTTTCAAGTGCTAGATTTCCATTACATCTTTCAACATCAAATATAGAAGCTGTCCCTGATCTTGCTGACAGGAGATGACAGAGCCAGTCTTTTCTTCACAAAGGAGACTGGAAACAGTGAAAAGTAAAAAATAAATAAACTAGCCCTGCAAATAAGCAAGCAAGCAAACAAGCAAAAGCAAAACTCTCAAATTAAAAGCAAGCACAAAATTCTCCCCACTATGCACTCAACAAAAGCCAACCCCATCCTTGGATGCTGGGCTGGAAAAAGATTGCATGCCAATTTGTCATTCAGAGATCTGTATTCATTTTATAGCTTTCCGGTCTGGTTTGATGCTCGAAAGAGCCTGATTCCAGACGAACTGGCAAGGAAGTCTGCATGTACCATCACCAGCCAAAGGGATGAAGCTGTTAAAACTGAAAAGATTTCTCGTTTGATGGTTCTGAGCACTGAAGGAAGGGAAATTACTCTGTTTTTTAAGGCTGCACTGAGCAAATTAAAATCTCATGCACTAGAGGCTGGAAGGGCAGATCTTTAGTCTTCCTACAACCTAGAAAAACCAGAGGTGTGAGGCCATGCTAGGGGACTGTCTCATGGGGACCAGAATGGAAGGGATCCTTCTTAGCCACTGGTCTCTTGGTTTTAGATTAAAGGGTCCACTGAGAGGAACCCTAATGTATCCACTCCCTTGGATGGCCATGTACAACCTCAGTATCTGAAAAGACATAGCCTCAGAAGGTAGAACCTCCATAGGCCATGTGGTTCATGAAAGAAAGAATATGGGTCAGAATTTTTATATTGAGTTTCAGCATCAGCCTGAAGAATATCTCAACCCTCCTGTGATCGTCCATCAACCAAGGTACAGAGGGAAGCCTCAGGAAGTCTGCTGGATTGCTGGATTGCTTTTCAGAGAAACAAGCCTCCCATCTTCATGCTGTTTATCTTTGGCTATAAGTTTCCCAAGTAGAAAGAGGGCCTGTGTATTTTCAGGCAGGACCACTCAGTCAAGTCAAGAGTCATTCTTGAGTTCTTCCAATGTTCTGTGAGCAGCATGGGGTGCCCTAGGGATCCCAGGGTCTGAATTGCTTGTTGGGAAGATGCTATGATAAATTTCCTCATATATTCAGTCTGTTTTGTTTTCTTGGGCTCCAAAGTCACCATGGATGGTGACTGCAGCCATGGAATCAAAAGATGCTTGCTGCTTGGAAGAAAAGCTATGACAAACCTAGACAGCATTTTCAAAACCAGAGACATCACTTTGCCAAAAAAGGTCCTTATAATGAAAGCTATGGTTTTTTCTAGCAGTATGCACAGATGTGAGAGTTGGACCATAAAGAAGGCTGAGCATTGAAGAACTGATGCTTTCAAATTGTGGTGCTGGAGAAGACTCTTGAGAGTCCCTTGGACTGCAAGGAAATCACAGCAGTCAATCCTAAAGGACGTCAGTGCTGAATATTCATTGGAAGGACTGATGCTGAAGCTGAAGCTCCAGTACTTTGGCCACTTGATGTGAAGAGCGGACTCTTTGGAAAAAACCCTGATGCTGGGAAAGAGTAAAGGCAAAAGGAAAAGGGGACGACAGAGGATGAGGTGATTAGATAACATCACCACCTCAATGGACATGAATCTGAGGAAACTCCAGAAGATAGTGGAGGAAAGAAGAGTCGCATCCTACAGTCCATGGGGTTGCAGAGGGTCAGACACGACTTAGTGGTTGATCAACAATAACATATTCAGTCTACAGAGACTGCTTTTTCTGCTGTTTAGTCTATCAGTGTGTCTGACTCTGCAACACCACGGACTGTAACCCACCAGGCTCTTCAGTCCATGGGGATTCTCCAGGCAAGAATACTGGAGTGGGTTGCCAAGTCCTCCTCCAGGGGCAGAGTGGAAAGCAACTCTAGGGACCGGTGAGGGATGAGTCTTCTTGGGTCAGACCATCATTTATTTCTCTTGTTCATTCCTGGGTGTGGTTGGAGGAACGAGATGGGGCTGGGAGTGAGATAACTTGTTTCAAAATAAAAGTCTCAGTTCTTTCTCTTTTCCTCCTGGAGTTCTTTCATCTTGGCGCACAGGGAGTTTTTGGAAGCTGGGAGCTCAGATTCCCATCGTGTAATTCTCCTTTGTTTGAACTTTGGGAAAACTTGTCCCCACTGCTCTCTGACCTTCAACTGTCCTCAGAATCTCAGGCCCGATTTCCAGGATAGGCCTGACATGTCTAGCTGATACCCAAAAGGAACAATTGGTAGGGAAAAAAAAAAATCTTGGTGCTTTAATTAAAAATCCATGTTTGGCTTGTGTTCAGAGGCATATTTTTGCATCTTAAAATGTTTCTTTTCTCTTTGTAGTTGGGCTGTGCTTATAAATACAGCTGGCTTGGAGTCACATTAATTTAATTTTATCTGTGATCCAGATCAGCCTAGAATGCTATTAATTTGGATTTGACTGCCAGCCGAAAACAACATCCACTAATACACACTCTTTAGCTGGGTAATCGTGTAGTAATTAGGATGCGTGTTGTACATAATCTTGATTTAAATAATCCTCGCTTAGTTTTTTGTCTACATAGATAAAAAAGCTATTTTGTCAGTATTTTGGAAGTAGGAAATCATCTTGATGATTTTAATCAAAATCAGCATTTGTGAATTGGGGCATTCTTTTAGGAACAATTAATGTACAAGACAGAGATTGGTCTCTCTGCACCATGTTGTAGATCTGTCATGAATGCATGACGATAGGTCAGAGTGAAAGTCTTGGGGGCCCAAACATGCCCTGGCTTCATCTCTAGGTCTTGGTGGCCTGAGGATTCGCTTTAGAGGAAATACTATGTGGTCTCAAATCCCAGCCTGGCCACTTAGGAGTTGGGACCTTGGGCAGCACTTGAATGATTACACCCCGGTTTCCTCATTTGTAAATGGGGAGACTGATACCTGTGTCGGGGGTTGGTTACAGCCTGCTGGATTCCCCCACAGTACAGTTTCTCTCTGGTTTCACCACCGAGAGGCAACATCTTAGAGTGATCGAGAGCAGGGCTGCCCAAGCTTTACTGAGAAGAGCTGGAAAGTAATCGTTTTAGACTCTGCAGGCCATGAGTTCTCTGTTGTAGCCACTCGAATCTGCCCTGGTAGCACAAAAGCGGCATAGATGATACGTAGATGAACAGGCCTAGGTTTGGTTCACAGGTTTGGTAAGCCTTTATCTACATTGAGGTTCCAGATCAACAAAGATAGTTTGGAATTGGAATTTGGTAATTGGAATTACCAAACAAAGATAATTTGGGATCTGCCTGACATTCAACTATCAAAGGTGACCTTGGACAAAGTACAGAACTTCTCACTTTTGTGTATCCAGTGCAAGGCTAGAGATGATTAGATCAAGCAATGGGGGGAGCCCTTAGCACAGAATCAGGCACGCCTCTGTAGTCATCATTCATATTCTCACCTGTGTCTCTTTTCTTGTGCTTCCTCCCTTTTCTTGTGCTTCCTCCCTTTCTTTCATTTGCTCTAGTTAATAGGAGGTGAAGTAGGAGAAGTCTCAGGGCCAGTGGTCTGGGCTCCAGTTACTTTGGGGCTAGAGATGCTGGAGCTGGGAACGTGGAACAGTGAGGCTGTTCCCAGGACTGCTGCCCGGCTTGGTGGAGTCCAAGGTCTCCACCAAGGACCCCACTTATTACAAAAGGTCACTTGTAATAAGTGTCCTTTTCCATCTATTTAGTGCCATGATTTTTACATTGTTTGTGCTTTGGTTGGTGATCATAAAACAGCCTGTGAGTTTTTGCTAAAGTGTGTGTAGTGTTCCTAGGTGCAGGAAGGCTATGATGGGCCTTACTATGAAAGTACATATGTATGGTACGTTGCATTCAGACACGGGTAATAATGCTGCCGGCCATGAGTTCAGTGTTAATGAATAAACCATCAGATCAGATCAGTCGCTCAGTCGTGTCCGACTCTTTGCGACCCCATAAACCATATGTATTAAATAATATGCCTTTAATCAGAAACACACATACAACAAGGCTGTGTATATACTGATATTTGAATATGCACCCAGAGGCTTGCAGGAACCTAACTCTGTATTTCGCATAGGAGCTCTGGGTTCAGTATTTGCTAATTCAGCATTCATAGTGACTTCATGGAACATGGCTATCACGAACAATGAGTGTATACTGCATTCAGTTGTCATGTGCCTCGGCAAGAATGGTCCTGGTCACACAGTAAGAGTAGGGACCGGACGATGGTGTTTTGAGGATTGAATGGCAAGTGTAGACACAGGCTCCAAGAAGCAGGAGGGAGACAGGGAGACTAGGGAGATTGTCTACACGTGCGCAGTGCCTCTTTGATAGAACTGAGAGACAAACCTGAAATTTAGCTTTCTTAGTAGATTTTTATGTCACTTTGGAGACTGTTTCACCTTGAGTATATAACTAAATTCCTATCAAGAATTACCCGAAGCATATTATGTAGGGTTGCCCATGTGAGAAGCAGTTTGGTTTCAAAACGACAGTTTGGAGCAGCTTTTTGTGTAGCTTTCAATTTGGGATTTACATTTGAATGTTGTATTTTTAAAACCTATTTGGTTAGGGTTGTCAGATGAAATGTAGAACTCCCAGTTACATTTGAATTTTGGCAAAACCACGAATACTGTTTTTTAGTATATGTATATTTCACGTACAGCTTGCTACACCTGGAAACCTGCTGCATATGACTTACTATGTTTGACTTCATAGGTCTGACCTCACTGCCTGGGTTGGTGTTCCCCTGACATCCTGTGGGACTCCTGCTTAGTGGATAGCAGGAATTGGGGTTTCCTCAACACTTCCCCCTGAGTAAATTTCAGTCTCACATAGGCCACCTATTAAGTCAGACCATTGCAAACATACTAAAAGTCCAGCCTGCCAATTGTGGGTGATACACAAACATTCAGAAAGAAGCCTTATTTCATTCTCCTTCCCAAGGTGCTTTTTTTTTCTGGCAACACAATAAGAAATAAGACACAGTATATGGTGGATCTGGAAGCCCGTGGTTCAACTCAGGCTCATTTCTAACAAGCTATGTGACCTTAGGTAGGTCACTTCATCCTTTTGGGCTCTGGTTCTTTGGATCTGAAAATCAAGGCATTGAGCGAGGTGGTTTCCAAGGCCCTTTCCAGCTCTAAAACCAAATGAAACATTGAAAAGTAGGCAGATACGATGGTCTTAATTTAAAAATCTAGAGTTTTTCCATCTGGAGGGGAACTTACTTGGTCATGATTAAGAAAAAGAAAAAAATAGATGCATTGTATTTGTTTCCTAAATGCTTCAAAACATGATTAACTGTAAGAAAGAAAACCCACAAACCCTTAAGGAAATGTTATATTTTATAGTGTATCCTCTTTCCCATTGAGGAAAAATTTGCAATCTGTTTAGGGTAGAGGAGTGTCTGAATCATTACCACCCCTCTGCACCAAAGGCAAGAATTTTCTCCTGCTGAAGAATGCCTGGAAACAGATGCTGATGCCAGGGGGCAGCCATGCAAATAGATCCTGGTGGAGCAGCCTGCACAGGCACCAAGGCCGAGGGCCACACACCACAAATCGTTAGCACAGAGATGGGAGCAGCAAAGGCTTCCCTGTGCCCGGCTGACTTTGTACTGTTCCAGCACGTCACTGCAGTCCGTGGGGTAGCAGAGACTCGGACGTGACTTAGCGACTGAACAACAAAAGCAGGCACTTTGCACGTGTCTCCTCCTGTTCCCACAACAACAGCCATCACACAGCAGTCCACAGAACACCAGCCTGGTTCCTTTGTCTTTCCTCTTTGGAAGTGGAGTGGGGTTGGGAGACAAGAAGGGAAGAATGATTCATCTTCTAAGGCTCTGAAAGAGAGACAGTGATCATTATCTTTGTGTTTTATAGATGAGGAAACTGAGGACCTGTCAGTCCCATGATCACCAGCAGCAGAGCAGGCGCTAGAACCCAAGACTCTGGCTCCAAAGCCCCCTTGTCTCAGCTGTATCTTCAGTCTGCTCACAAGTAGGGGAAAATTCACATGGTCTTTCTGATGTTGATACTTTTCTCCTAGGACCGTTAGGAACAAAGAGCTGTGAAGTCAAGAGTGTTGACTTGATGACCAGCTCCAGGAGATGAAAACCTATTTGTGTTTCACACACAGGTTGAATTTCTTGAATCAGACCTGGCAAATACTTTCATGGAGTTGGACTCTGATTTAAGGAAGAAGGCTGTAATGAAACATAAAGATCCTTGTGAAAAGACAGACATACAGTGCGCTGGTAGGTCTCTCCTAGGGTGTGTACCTTGCATCTTTAAGGATACCTGGTGCCACATTTGCATTTATTTGCATACCAACTTGAGGTTGTGAAACATCGCATAGCCTCAGGGATGGATTGCCTCATTCTCAAGGACTCTAGTGGTGCAAATGAAGCCATGTCTTTCATTTTGAGGAGGTAATAATAAAGCCAAGAATAGCGCTCATGGGGCCAGGACCTGAAGGTCTGGTCTTGCCTTAGGCCCTTCACCTCTCTTAAGCTGGACAGCATGGACTTCTGCTTCCAGGCAGGGCCTTTGCACAGGTCGGTCCCCTGGCCTGGGATGCTCTCATCACATCTGCTCTCACACATTCATGGGATGAGGAGGGAGTGATCCTGGGCTGAGCTGAAGGAATCTCCTCCCCATATCACATTAGCAGGCTTTCCCGCTGTCTCCTCAAGGGGAGCTGACCTGGGTGCTCTGAGAAGGCAAAGGGGACTTACTTCTGAAGCTACCAGAGGTCAGGCTCAAATGAAGGAGGGGACCTTTCCTCCAGAAGGAGGGGATCCTTCCTCCAGAAAGAGCTTCCAGCTGAGAGGAGATGAGGTGCAGGTGTCCGGCTAGGGGAGGACAGAGGGGAGGAGAGAGAAGAGTCCTTGGAGATTTGGAGAGGAGGTGCTGGGTTCACAGATTTTACCCAGGGGCCATTGCTGTCTGTGCAATTAATTATGAGAGTGTGACTCCTTACTTGGAAATGTGAGAAGTGGGCTAGATTCCTCTGTCAGGTATAAACCTCCTATAGAAGACATGGTTCCATGTAATCCAAAAACCCAAGGTATATATCTGGTTTAATAAAAAAGATCCAATGGAATTCCAAAGAGATCATGCCGATAGTGCGGGCTAGACCTGCTCAGTGCTTCACAGGAGGCATCTCACTTCTCACCACACCTCTGAAGACCTAGATGCTTATGTCCATTTTATGGGTGAGGGAACTAAGACTCAGAGGATCAAGTAACTTTCTCAAGATCGCACGGCTAAGTAAGTAATGAAGCCAGGTTAGAAACTCAAGTCTGTTTGGTTCCTAAACTCAAGCTCTTTATCACTGTAAAAAACCACTTTTAAAAAGTGCTGAGGTTGATTTGACAAAATATGTAGGGCTCTGCTTGAGGTGGAATCTCTAAAAATCAGCATTATAAAGTGCATTTAAGAGTTAAGAGCTTACATTTGACTTCTAATTTTTAGATTTTAATTTATTATATTATTTGGCTTCCCTGGGTCTTGGTTGCGGCATGCAGGATCTTTAATTGCATCATGTGAACTCTGAGTTGCAGCCTGTGGGATCCAGTTCCCTGACTAGGATCGAACCTGGGCCCACTGCGTTCGGAGCCTTAGCCACTGGACCACCAGGTAAGTCCCCAATTTAAATTAAAAACAAAACAATACAACAATTATGCCAAAGGTGGAAAGGTTTCACCCACAGTAGCAGATTCTCTAAATTCTTGTCTAGAGGCAGTGTAAACCTGGAGAAGATAACTCATCCCATCAGGACTCCTCCTTCTAAGAGGCAGCTAAGCTGCAAGGGGCTTCAGAACCTTGGAAATCATCTTGTCCTGTGGGTGCCAAGGTTTCCAGCTCAGCGATGCCCTTTGAGCATCAGCTTTTTCCTGGGTTGACAGCTGTCCTTTCATTTAGTCTCTAGACAAGGCTCCATGAGTTAGTGGTTCCTGAGCCCTACCAGCAGTAACTTTGCAGATGCCCCAACCCATTGGGAGCCTCAGGAGTCTAGTCCTTCTGAGAGTCCAGAGGTGGGACTGGCTCAGGGCCAGGGGATGCCATCCCTAGAGCCACTCAAGAAAGTGTGGGCAGAGCTGGCTCTCCATGCCTGGGTTTGTGGGCTTTCTGCAGTATCACACAGACACCTAATAAGCACAACAGACAACTAGGAAGGAGCTCGCATGCCTGGGTTCCTGCAGAATTGGGAGCTCCTTCTAAGACAACATAGGGGTAACTTGTTTGCTTATGAATTTGGAAGAGTCAAGAGCATCCTCCTCTTGTTGACTCTTGAAAGCCTTGAGAGTGGTTATCAGAAGCTTCTAGGCTTTCCTTCTCCAGGGTTAAGTTTCCATATTTTAGATGAGGGTGGAATGATGAGAGACACGGAACATGCCAGAAGAAAGAAGGGATAGTGAAGAATCCAGAAGCCCAGAAACACATAAAAACAGAGATTGCCCTGTGTGGCGACAACTCGGGGTGGCTGGACACAGTGGTTCTCTTCAAGTACATGGGTGGATACTGCGATTCAGGGGACTTGGTTTATTACTTAATGGCCATTTAAGGGACTGAACTGGGACCCCTTGTAGACCAGGTGAGCCTTGAACTACCTCTCACCTCTGAGACTTTGTGACTTGTGCTCTGCACAATTTCCGTATCTTCCCTTTAATTACTCTGTTCTTCTTCTTCAGACTCTCTCCCTCCCACCCCATAGAAACCAGCATGGATCCTCATCCTCTAATGTCTGATTTAAAATAAAATAACCAGAGATGCTATTATAACTGGCACAGGAGCTACAAGACAGCACAATCCAGCTCGTTCATTTTCCTAATAATGAATAAAATCACACCGGCAATTTCCCCTTGCATGCATTTGTCAATCAAAGACTCAACACTTAGAGAGCTCCCCCTCCCAAGAGTGTCCTCCAGGTACTATCTGTAAGCGAGAGGAAGCACACTCCTCAGCATGGTTATAACTGGAGCAAATAGGCTGAGAGCTGGTTTAATTTTTTAAAAGAGGGTTCTCCAGCTTTTGGCTGGTCTAATGAACACTGGTCTGGGTCTACTTTGACTGAATCCTTTGCACAATGACACTGCCCCTGGTCTATAATTTCTGCTAATTGCCACTTGAACAAAAGCCACATTGTGTAGCTTTGTGGCTGGTCTATGGTCTCAGAGTAGAACTGGTCGGCATGTTTAAAGCTGTCCTATCGTGAAAACTTCTTCCCCAGAACTGGTGGTACTTATCTACACTGCAGAAGCTGAAAGCATATTTTCTAACTGGGTCTGAGTGTGTTCCAGAAAAGAAGAATTTAAGCAGAGACCATGATTTGGCAACTCAAATATTTATACACTGATGCCATCACATTTTAACATCTCATTTGGTTAAGAGTAATTGTGACTTAACAAACGAAGGATGGGAGAGTTTCTGTTCTGAGATGACCTCATTCACTCTAGGAATTTAAGAGATTACTCTGGAGTTTGGAGTTTTCAGTGAGAGTCTTGGGTGAGAGGAAGTTAGAGAGAGGTGGATCTCCTTTATATTTAGGTTCTCAGTGACTTCATGAATGTTCTCTGACTGTTCAGGGCTCCCTCCCTAAGTGTGTTCAGATAACTATCCATGCACAGAGAGCCATCCGTACTTCAGGTTTTGAAAACAGTTGGAATTGTAGACCTGGGAAGAGATCTTAGAGGTCATTTCAGTTCAATCATTCAACCTAACTTCCATATTCTCAGACTAAATTAAGGGTTGATCATCTTTGAAGATCTGATAAAAAACTATGAAAACTATTCCCTGGTTTAGGTATTTCATAGACAGGCAGCAATCTAGACATAAATTGTTTCAATTCCTCCCCCCACCACCCCACTACTCCATGGGATAAACTTTAAGAAGATCCAGTTCAGGTAAATACAATGTGTATCTGTGTAGTTGCTCAGTCGTGTCCCACTCTCGGTGACCCCATGGACTGTAGCCTGCCAGGCTTCCCTGTCCATGAGATCCTTCAGGCAAGAATACCAGAGTGGGTTGCCATTTCCTCCTCCATAAATTATATACAAGTTGGTTGATACAAATGCAAGGTCCTCATGGTGACCTAGCTAAGTGGCCTGCTGTACACTTTGTATTTTACAGAGCAATAACTGGGACTTCCCTGGTGGGGTAGTGGGTAAGAATCTGCCTGTCAGTGCAGGGGACGTGGGTTCGATCCCTGATCTGGGAAGATTCCACATGACTCAGAGCCGCAAAGCCCATGTGCCACAACTACTGAGCCTGTTCTCTAGAGCCAGCAAGCCAGGACTACTGCCCCCGCAGGCTGCAGCTGCTGAAACCTGTGCACCTAGCTGTGCTCCGCAACAAGAAGAGCCACTGCAACGAGAAGCCTCTGGTCACAACTAGAGAGTATTTTCCACTTACTGCAACTGGAGAAGACCAGCAAGCAGCAACCCAGTGCAATCAAAAATAATCATACAATAGAAATTAATAAATTAATTAATAACTGTAAAAGATGAAAGTTTGAGAAAGAGTCACCAATTTTATTGGGTAAACACATAAGAACAAGATCATCTACTATCACCAACATTCCATAAAAGACATTTCAATACCAGGTGAAAAGCAGTAAGGGCATAATCTCGGCATAAAGGAGAATCCTTTAAGTGAACAAATTTGATTTTATGAAAGACAGATGGGATAGTTCTATTTTTAAAAATTCATCAAAACTTTATCAAACATTCGTCCTGGTGTTTGGCAACCACAGCTGTAAGGATTTGGGCCATTTTTCTTTCTTGGGCAAACAGTGTGGAAGCTACACAGAAATGCTTTTGTTCAAGGAGCAGTTGACAGGCATGAGGCTGTCAAGAACAGGGCTGGGGCACCATGTGAAGTATTTAGCCAAAGTAGATTCAAATTCTCTATTCGGCATCTCCCATTGGCTGGGCTACCTCTTCCTGAACTCAGGCAGTGAAGGGAGACTTACTACACCTGAGACTGAGTTTTGGGGTGGCCATAGTGGTTCCAAAGCCCTTGATCTACCCTCTAGGGCCATAGGAAATAAGTTTAATTTCTTTCCTTCATGACCACCCTTCACAAACCTAAAGACAGCCAGCCTGTCCTTCCTCCTCACTGTCTTGCCCTTCACTATGGGAACATTTCTAATCCTTTCATAATTTAAAGGCCATTTGTCATCCTGGTGGTGGTACCCTGGAATTCAGTCCAATTTGTCCTTAAGTGTGGTGTGCAGAACTGAACTTTGGACCGTGGAGAGATTCAACTGTTTTAGAGGAGAGGGGAGTTAATTATTGCCTTCTTAGTTGTGGATGTTGTTTTGTGTTTTGTTTTAAAGTAAAACCAGTCCAATATTGAGTTCATATTTTAAAACTCAAATTGAAATTGTAACTAAGTGAAGTTTCCATTTATATGTGGCCATTCAGTTGGGTCTCATTTTATAAATGTGCTCATTTCACCTTGCTTTCCCTTCCCTGTTTCTGCCCTTATCACTCCCTGATAGCTGAGTTGGTAAAGAATCCGCCTGCAAAGGAGATCCTGGTTTGATTCCTGGGACGGATGCCCTGGAGAAGGGATAGGCTAGCCACTCCAGTATACTTGGGCTTCCCTTCTGGCTCAGCTGGTAAAGAATCTGCCTGCAATGCGGGAGACCTGGGTTGGGAAGATCCCTTGGGGAAGGAAAAGGCTACCCACTCCAGTATTCTGGCCTGGAGAATTCCATGGACTATATAGTCCATGGGGTCGCAAAGAGTCGGACACGACTGAGCAACTTTCACTTTCACTCTCATTATCCAGATTTATCTCTCATTGAACTGTGGTTATCCTGATTAAAAATCAGATGAAGACATTACAAGAACAAACCAAAACTACAATTCAGTAATTTTTATGAATATAGAGGCAAAAATCCTTAACAAAATATTAACAAATTGAATTTAGCAATATATAGAGAGGATAATACATTATAGTCAGTTGGGATTTATACCAAAAATATAGGATTAATTTAACATTAAAAATATGTTAAACTGGAAATCATCTTTTACATTGGATAAAGTAGAAACGTCATAGGATTCTCTCAGAAGACGTAGGAAAACTATTTGAAAAAAATTGAACACCCATTAATGATGAAAAATTCAGTATAACATTACTGATAAATTTTTAAAAACTCTAAATAAGTGGGGAGATATACCATGCTTGTGGATAGAAACTCAACATTGCCAATTCTCCCCAAGTAAATCTACTGATTCAGTGGAATCACAAAGGCTCACAGTTCTTTTTTTCTTTTTAAAGAAATGGAAGCCCAACATATTTTTTTTTAAAGAAAAAAGTTGGAGAACTTGCATTATTTAATTTCAGGACTTATCATAAGCCTACAATAAATAGGAGATTGCAGTATCAGCGTAAGTGTAGAAATATGTCAGTGTAACAGAATGAAGAGTCTAGAAATACACCCACATATTTATGGACAACTAATTTGACAAAGATGCCTAAAAAAATTCAGCTGGGTAACAGTAGTCTTTTTCAACAATGGTATTGCAAGAGCCTGATATTCATACGGAAAAAATGAACTTCAACCCTAACTCATACCATGACAAATTATTAACTCAAGTGGATCTATCTAAATGGAAAAGTTAAAACTATAAAACTTCTAGAAAAAAAATACAAAAAAACTTTGTTATTTGGAAGTAGGTAAAGTTTCTTGGGCCACACAAAGTGCAGACCTTAAAAAGTAATTGATAAATTTAACCTCATTAAAATGTGAAACTTCTGCTCTTTGAAAGACACCATTAAGAAAATGAATAGACAAGTCCTAGACATAAAACATTTGCAGCATATGTGTTTGACAAAGGTCTAATATTCAGAATATACAAAGAACTCTTACAACTCAATAATAAGAAGAAAAAACAAATTTATTATTACTTTTTCATTTTTTTGGCCTTACCACGAGGTACGGGGAATCTTAGTTCCCTGACTAGGGGTCAAACCTGTACCCCCTGCAATGGGAGTGCGGAGTCTTAACCACTGGACCATCCGGGAAGTCCCACAACTTACTTTTAAAACTCTTTGAAAAGCTATTTGACAGAAGCAGATAAGTGAACCATCAATAAGTGCATCAGAAGCAGTGTAGCTTCAGTAGTCCCCAGGGAAGCGCAAATTAAAATCATGAGCTACTCTACTCATTCCCTAGAGTGGCTGAAATGAAAATGACTGACAATATTACTAATAATATTACTAATATGTATTGGTGAGGATTCAAAAGCAACTGGAACTCACACATTTTTGGTGGGAGTGGATAATGAAGTCTTTGCCACCCCGTGGACTCTGGCCCGCTAGCTTCCTCCATCCATGAAATTTCCCGGGCAAGAATACTGGAGTGGGTTGCCATTTCATACTTCAGGGGATTTTTCCAACCCAGGGATCAAACTGGCATCTCTTGCATCTCCTGCATTGGCAGGTGGATTTTTTACCTGGGACAACCACTGTATAAAATATCTTTAACAAACATTTACCTTATGACCTCAAATTCCATTTCTTAGTATTTATGAAGGAGAAATGAAATCGTATACCCACAAGATGACTTGTCCAAGATTATCCACCGAAGCTTTATTCATAATAGATTCAAATATCCATCAAAGGTAAATGGATAAACAAATTGTGCTGGATCCACACAAAGGAATACTGTTTAGCAATAAAAATACCGTTGATCCAGGCAACATGGATGATGCTGAACAGAAGAAGCCAGGCACAAATAATACCTAATGTGTGATTCCATGCACTTGAAATTCTAGATTAGGCAAAGCTAGTCTGGTCAGTGGTTGCCGAGGGCTGGGGCTTTGTGTTCAGACCAGCTGCAAAGTCCCATAAGGAAACTTTCTGGGCTGATGAAAATGTTCTAGCTTTAGATTTTGATGATGGTTATTTGGGTGTATATACTTATCAAAATTCATTCCAGGGTACAGTTAATATGGGTGTATTTTATTATATGTAAACTATGCCTTGATAAAGATGCAAAAAAACTCTACAACCCCCATATCTCAATTCACCTGAACTCTTATTGTAGGAGAGAGTGGTAAATGGTTAACTCAGTCAATCAATCCCTTAATGTGGGTTGTTTAATTTTTATTAGTCACTCAGTCGTGTCTGACTCTTTATGACCCCACTGACAGTACCCCTGCCAGGCTCCTCTATTCATGGAATTCTTCAGGCAAGAATACTTGAGGAGGGTAGTCATTTCCTTTTCCAGGGAATCTTTCCAACCCAGGGATTGAAGCTGGGTCTCCTGCATCTGCAGGCAGATTCTTTACCATCTGAGCCACCAGGGAAGCCCAACATAAGAGTTAAAAGACGAGAAAGAGCAGAGTTTGGGGAGCATTCCCTGGCTGGCCAGGATGAACACACAGTCTTGGTTGGTCTGGGATGGTCTTGCTTTCCTCTGTTGTCTCTGCCTTAATAGTAATAGTGCTGTTTCACGCTCTCAACGGTTTCTGGTTTGGGTGATGAGTCGTTTGGCTTTCCATTTGTCCCAGACCCATCCTTAAGGTACTGAGAAATCAGGTCCTCAGCCAGGTGACGACGAACCCGTGGGCTACTGACGAACTTCCCTTTGGATGCCCTTATCCAGACACAAGAACTGCGACTCCCTTCTACCAGCTTATGACTACGTGTAGCCAGGCACACCATCTCTGAGTGCTTCATGTGGCCTGATAGCTTTTGGTCCTCAAACCCCACTTAGTAGACCAGGATATTGAAGTTCAGAGATGCTAAATAGCTACTTCCAGTCATCACACAGCTAGGTGTGCGGTGGTGGTGGTGGTGGATGCTGGATTTGAGCCCCAAAGACCATATGCTTGATCATTCACTATATAGCACACTCTTTGTTTTTTTGGCCTCCGTATGGCATGCGGAGGATCTTGGTTCCTTGACCGGGGATCGAACCCTCATACCCTGCCCTGGAAGCAAGAAGTTTTAACCACTGGATCGCCAGGGGAGTCCCATAACACACTCTTTATTCAGACAGAAATGCATTCTGATTTGCTGCAGTCATGTTATTTTTAAAGCAAATTAATCTTGTGCAGATAACGGTGATATCATTGGATAACAGTGACATCATAATGACCTCTTGGTCAAACTCTTCAAAGTAGTGTTGAAAGTGCTGGTTGCTCAGTCATGTCTGACTCTTCACAACCCCATGGGCTGTAGCCCGCCAGTCTCCACTGTCCATGGGATTTCCTGTGCAAGAATACTGGAGTGGGTTGCAATTCCCTTTGCCATGCAATCTTCCCAACCCTGGGATTGAACCCTGGTCTCCCACATTGCAGGCAGATTCTTTACCGTCTAAGGCACCAGGGAAGCTCCCACTGCTCAGTGTAAACCCTAATCAAGGTCTCCCTTTGGGTCTGGGGCTCAGGAGTTCAGTGACTCTGTGCATCGGGATGAAGGGGGCCCAGGCAGGCAGGAGGATGCATCAGGGGTTGTGTGGAGACATAATTCTTTCTCCTACTACAGTGAGAAATAGAGAATTTTTTTTTTTTTTATTAAAAATATATTTTTTCTTTCATCTTGTTTGTTTTTACCCCCTGGGCTGTTGGTCTTTCCTGCCAAGTGCTTTGTGCATGCTAAGTCACTTCAGCTGTGTCGGACTCTTTGTGACACTATGGATTACAGCCCTTCAGGCTCCTCTGTCCATGGGATTCTCCAGGCAAGAATACTGAAGTGGGTTGCCATGGCCTTCTCCAGGGGATCTTCCCGATGCAGAGATTGAACCTGAGTCTCTTACAGTCTTCTGCATTTTCATTGCATCTCACAGACAGAAATGCACTCCAACTTGCTGCAAAGATTATTTTCAAAGCAATAATCTCCTCATGGGAGAATAACTCCCCTTTGGGATGGGAATCCCACTTTCACCCTGAAGAGAGAGAAGGTGATTCTATGCCCTGCTTGCTTAGCTCCTGCAAGAATGGTCAGTCCATGAGAGTCAGGCTGGACACATGGACACACTGCAAGAGACACCTAGCTGCTGGTCCTGCCAGGGTCTCCAGAAAGTGGGTGTGGGCAGGACAGTGGGGTTTACAAGCGTCCCAAATGCATGCATACATGGGGAAAAGTTGTTCCCTTCTTACTTTTCTCTCAAATTTTCTGATCAACTTAAGGAGAAAGGCTCAGTTTGGGCTGACGTGTCTTCAACGTGTCTCTAGTTTTTCCTGGCACCATTTTGTTTGTGTTCTTGCTTTTAAAGAAAGAAAGAAGGCCTCAGGTCAGAACCTTCCTCCGGTATTCCCCTCTAGCTAGAATTTTCAGTCAGTTTCATGGTTTTCTGGGCTTCCCTGGTGGCTCAGACTGTAAAGAATCTGCCTCCAGTGCAGGAGGCCTGGGTTCAGTCCCTGGGTTGGGAAGATTCCCTGAAGAAGGGAATGGCTACCCACTCCAGTCTTCTTGCCTGAAGAATTCCATGGACAAAGGAGCCTGGGAGGCTGCAGTTCATGGGGTCACAAAGAGTCGGACATGATTGAGCAATGAACACTTTCATTTTCACTTTATGGCTACCTGTGATTAATAAAACCACTTTTCAAAATTATAGATTTTTTTATACCTATGAAAATAGTGTTGATATTTTAGAGAAAATGAAAAGTATAGAAAAAAATAGAAGAAATATAATCATTCATAAGACCACCCACTGTAATATCTGAATTCCTTTCTTTTAAGTACAAAAATTGAAATCATCTTTTTGTTTTCTCCACTAATATATAACTGGACACCTATTTATACATATCATAAGTGCTCTGTAAATATAGTATTAAAGGCTTATTTCTTTTTTGATGGTAAGGATGAAATGTAAAAAGGTCAAATAAAAATATAAGAAAACTGATACAAGTTCTTAGAGAATGCCATTGCTAGAATTTTAATGTATTTCTTTTTCTTTGTGTTCTTTTTTCTTATATTTGTGTATTTATAGCAAACACATGTAACTAAAAAAACTGAATCTCACACACCATTTTACAGTTACTGTTTTCATGGTTGCCTAATATTTTATCATATTCTATTTTTTATGTTATATCATATATTACTTAACCATTATCTATTATTGTGGCTTGGGGTTATTTCATGTTTTGTGTATATAGCTATAAACATGATTTCATTAAGCAAAGTTGTAAACAAGGCATTTTTAAAATTTCAGATTATTTGGTTGGGTTAGGGCCCCAGATGAATCGTTAATTCAAAAGGTGAGCATTTTTAAGTTTCTTTTATGTATTTCTTCCCTGGTGGTTCAGATGGTAAAGAATCCACCTGCAATGCAGGACACCCGGGTTTGATCCCTGGGTCTGGAAGATCCCCTGGAGAAGGGAATGGCAACCCACTCCAGAATTCTTGCCTGGAGAATCCCATGGACAGAGGAGCCTGACGGGCTACAGTCCATGGGGTTGCAGAGTCTGACACGACTGAGCGACTGACACACTTATGTATTACCAAACTATTCTCTAAAAGAGATTTACTAATTTATTTTCCCACAAGCAAAGTTTATCATTTCCTTTGAGTATGTAGTCCTATTATTTATGAAAATTTTACTAATTTGATAGATAGGCAAAAATCCTATTTTCAGTTTTTTAATTTGCATTTTTTAATTACTTCTGTGGCTGACCTTTTCCCCTCAAGTTTGCACATTTTCTTTTT
The DNA here is from genome assembly GCA_935064755.1 of Tragelaphus eurycerus. Lineage (NCBI taxonomy): Eukaryota > Metazoa > Chordata > Mammalia > Artiodactyla > Bovidae > Tragelaphus > Tragelaphus eurycerus. Next base: position 9,391,342 of record CAKXYN010000088.1, on the reverse strand, counting down.
TCTTAATATATGCGAGTGCTATGGGTCCTTGCTGGGCTTTTCAGGTCAGGAGCTTGGGATTTGTAGTAACTGGGTAGAAATGTGGACCCATGGGAAGATACCAGGAATGCAGGGAGCTACCTTTGGCTTCACCATGTTTCATATCACCAGTAAGTGGTCGTGACCTTTGCCTCTTCACCCAGTCTCAAAAGTAGACATTTCAAACCACACTTTTTTGGTATCCTGTGATGAAGAGGTGAGAGAGCAATGGGTGAATGAGCAGAAGTTACAGATAAGCAGGCTGATGAAGATTTATGAAAACAAAGTAAAAAAAAATCCTCCCGTGATAGAAAAAAAGTCATTATTCCAGGCTGTGTAAAGGTTGGTGTGATTTCTTCATGCTGCTGCTGCTGCTAAGTCACTTCAGTTGTGTCCGACTAGAGGAGAATCCCAGGGATGGGGGAGCCTGGTGGGCTGCTGTCTATGGGGTCTCACAGAGTCAGACACAACTGAAGAGACTTAGCTGCAGCAGTAGCAGGATGTATAGACGCACCTGAGTTAGAATCCTGATGCCTCCACCACTGAGCTGTATACACCGGGACTGGTTATTTGACCTGAACCCAGGCTCTGCAATTGTAAACAGGCTAATGCCCCTTCCTCTCAGGGCTTTGGATAATTAGGTCAAACAACCTTCATTAAATGGTTAAAACCAAGGCTAGAGCATGTAGGCATTCAATCGACGGGCTCTTTAAAACAATTTCAGGTCCAGGGTTTTGTGGTGTTAACAGTGGTTGCCTGGAGGAATGTTAAGTTTTGAACTGTGTTCTGATTTGTCTAAGGGGCTTCCCAGGTGGCTCAAATGATAAAGAATCGACCAGCCACTGCAGGAGACGTAGAAGACTCTGTTTTGATCCCTGGATTGGGAAGATGTCCTGGAGAAGGAAATGACAACCCGCTGGAATATTCTTGCCTGGAAAATCCCATGGACAGAGGAGCCTGGTGGGCTACAGTCCGTGGCGTCGCAAAGAGTTGGACACGACTGAGTGACTAAGGATGCACACGCACACGCACACCGAATTATCAAAAAAAGAAATAAAAGGAGCCCATTGCACCTTTGTAATTTAAATCTAAATATCTTCATTGTATTTTGATACTTGAGCAAATTGGTGAGACACTGATATTAGAATTTTATATTCTCAGGAGCTTTCAATTTCCCCATCATGGATAAAAGTAGACATGTCAATATTTATTCCAAATCTGCTGGAATTTTCAGGAGATGACTTACACTACTGAGAGTAGTTGCATTTAGTTTTCTTGAAACCCCAGGCTAGTTACTTTTTCTAAAATTTTGTCTTTTTAATCATTCAACAGACCCACGTTGTGCCCTTAAATTGCTTTCATTATTAGTCAGGTTTCATTAAGTGGAAGAACGGTATTTCCTGCTGGCCACATCCCCTCCCCCCAACACACATCCACTTACCTCTTGGGAACTCACCGAAGTCAGGATAACAAAAGCGCATTTAGTAATGCCACTCAAGGCAGAGCAAGATGCATCCTAGGACTCAACAGAGGTGTTCACGGGAGCCATCCTTGTGGTGTTAAAATCTGATGGTCCGGCAGGTGTGCCAACACTGACCTTCAAAGAGCCCCATTCCCTCTCTGCTGGGTCTCCTTCTCTCCCCTCAGCATGGGAAGAGCTGGAGAGGAGTCAAGGCTGATACTGGTGTGCATCAGGGGCTGGGAAAAAGAAAGGGGTGGGGTCCAGGAAGAGGAGGGGAAGGGGACAAGGAGAAGAGAGTCTCCTGGAGAAGGGCGTTTGGTTTCTAGTGACTGCGTAGGTGTGTTGGGCAGGGGGCCTGAGACGGAATAGCCTACACTTCCCATGGGGCTGTGAGTTGCAAGAGAGCCAGGAAGCCTGTCTCAAGTCCCCACCTGCCTGGAGTGCTGTGTGGGTGGAAGGTCTGGCTGGAATCTAAAGGCAAGGGCCACTCCGCACCCCCAGAATGAACTGCCCCTGGAGTTAGGGTTTGGTAGATCCACTGGATTCTTTCCACTGAGATTTTGGGGCATCTGCCCTGCAGCAGGCTAGGGGTACACAACACGAGAGCCTTGGGTGGGGCACAGACACGAATCTAGCACATTGAGATAGAGGTGGCCAGGGGGACTCGGGGGAGGCGCTATGAAAGACAGGACAAAGTCAGCAAGTCTTTAAGGATAAATTGGTGTTTCCCATGCACGTGGGAACATGGGACACACTTCTTTAACTTTACAGAGCTAATGGATGAGAGACATTACTCCGGAAGCGGATGGAGGCAGGTTGGAATCTGTGGGGCCTCTGTCACTAGTTGTGTGACCTCAGACAAACGACTTAACCCTCTGAACTTGAGTTTCCTCACCTGTAAATTGGTTGCCGCCAGGTCGTTTCAAAGACTCTGGAACTTGAACTACAGCACGTGGCACACAGCATCATAGTACATGGTCAATGGAACAGCTGTGGCTCTGATTATCCCACAGTCTAAGTAAGTCACTTTGAATCTGACTCCTTATCTGTAAAATGGGCATATTAGAGTAAATGACCTTCAAGCTTCTTTCAGCTTCAACATCTTACGATGTATTGCTTTGCATTACTAATTATCTTCTTCTGTAGAATCTTTCCCTCCAAGAAGCTCTATGAGTCTTTGTTTAAGCCTAGTACAGTGCTTTGCTCACAATTGCAGCTTAATAAATATGAGTTGAGTAATTATCACAAATTTGCTATTTGTTTAAATACCCATGGTCATAAACATTGTTCTTGTTTAAGAGTTTCTGTAATTTTTAACATTTATTTTATCAAACATAGTTGATTTATAAGGCTGTGTTAATTTCTGGTGTACAGGTTAGTGATTCAGTTATACATATAAATATCATACTGTTCGTGGGGTTCTCAAGGCAAGAACACTGAAGTGGTTTGCCATTCCCTCCTCCAGTGGACCACATTCTAGCAGACCTCTCCGCCATGACCCATCTGTCTTGGCTGGCCCTACACAAGCATGGCTTAGTTTCACTGAGTTAGACAAGGCTGTAGTCTTTGTGATCAGATTGGCTAGTTATCTGTGATTGTGGTTTCAGTCTGTCTGCCCTCTAATGCCCTCTCTCAGCGTCTACCATCATACTTAGGTTTCTCTTACTTTGGACGTGGGTATCTCTTCACGGCTGCTCCTTACCTTGGACGTGGGGTAGCTCCTCTTGGGTGCTCCTGTGCCGTCTCAGCCAGGTTTGTGACATTGTACAGAAGACAGGGATCAAGACCATCCCTAATAAAAAGAAATGCAAAAAAGCAAAATGGCTGTCTGAGGAGGCCTTACAAATAGCTGTGAAAAGAAGAGAAATGAAAAGCAAAGGAGAAAAGAAAAGATATACCCATTTGAATACAGAATTCCAAAGAATAGCAAGGAGAGACAAGAAAGATTTCCTCAGTGATCAGTACAAAGAAATAGAGGAAAATAATAGAATGGGAAAGACTAGAGATCTCTTCAAGAAAATCAGAGATACCAAGGGAACATTTCATGCAAAGATGGGCTCAATAAAGGACAGAAATGGTATGGACCTAACAGAAGCAGAAGATACTAAGAAGAGGTGACACGAATACACAGAAGAACTGTACAAAAAAGATGTTCATGACTCAGATAATCATGATGGTGTGATCATTCACCTAGAGCCAGACTCCTGGAATGTGAAGTCAGTCAAGTGGGCCTTAGGAAGCATCACTATGAACAAAGCTAGTGGAGGTGATGGAATTCCAGTTGAGCTATCTCAAATCCTAAAAGATGATGCTGTGAAAGTGCTGGACTCAATATGTCAGCAAATTTGGAAAACTCAGCAGTGGCCACAGGACTGGAAAAGGTCAGTTTTCATTCCAATCCCAAAGAAAGGCAATGCCAAAGAATGCTCAAACTACCACACAATTGCACTCATCTCACACGCTAGTAAAGTAATGCTCAAAATTCTCCAAGCCAGGCTTCAGCAATATGTGAACCGTGAACCTGCAGATGTTCAAGCTGGTTTTAGAAAAGGCAGAGGAACCAGAGATCAAATTGCCAATATCCACTGGATCATGGAAAAAGCAAGAGAGTTCCAGAAAAACATCTATTTCTGCTTTATTGACTATGCCAAAGCCTTTGACTGAGTGGATCACAATAAACTGTGGAAAATTCTGAGAGAGATGGGAATACCAGGCCACCTGATCTGCCTCTTGAGAAATCTGTATGCAGGACAGGAAGCAACAGTTAGAACTGGTCATGGAACAATAGACTATGTTGTTCCAAATAGGAAAAGGAGGACGTCAAGGCTGTATATTGTCACCGTGCTTACTTAACTTCTATGCAGAGTACATCATGAGAAATGCTGGACTGGATGAAGCACAAGCTGGAATCAAGATTGCTGGGAGAAATATCAATAACCTTAGATATGCAGATGAGACTACCCTTATGGCAGAAAGTGAAGAAGAACTAAAGAGCCTCTTGATGAAAGTGAAAGTGGAGAATGAAAAAGTTGGCTTAAAGCTCAACATTCAGAAAATGAAGATCATGACATCTAGTCCCATCACTTCATGGCAAATAGATGGGGAAACAGTGGAAACAGTGGCTGACTTTATTTTTCTGGGCTCCAAAATCACTGCAGGTGGTGACTGCAGCCATGAAATTAAAAGACGCTTACTCCTTGGAAGGAAAGTTATGACCAACCTAGATAGCATATTCAAAAGCAGAGACATTACTTTGCCAACAAAGGTCTCTCTAGTCAAGGCTATGGTTTTTCCAGTGGTCATGTACGGATATGAGAGTTGGACTGTGAAGAAAGCTGAGCGCTGAAGAATTGATGCTTTTGAACTGTGGTGTTGGAGAAGACACTTGAGAGTCTCTTGGGCTGCAAGGAGATCCAACCAGTCCATCCTAAAGGAGATGAGTCCTGGGTGTTCATTGGAAGGACTGATGTTGAAGCTGAAACTCCAATACTTTGGCCACCTGATGTGAAGAACTGACTCATCTGAAAAGACCCTGATGCTGGGAAAGACTGAAGGCAGGAGGAGAAGGGGATGACAGAGGATGAGATGGTTGGATGGCATCACCGACTCAATGGACATGGGTTTGGGTGGAGTCCGGGAGTTGGTGATGGACAGGGAGGCCTGACATGTTGCGGTTCATGGGGTTGCAAAGAGTCGGACATGACTGAGTGCCTGAACTGAACTGATAAATTCATTCTTTTTCATATTCTTTCCCATTACAGTTTATCACCAGATACTGAATATAGCTCTCTGTGCTATACAATAGGGCCTTGCTGTTTATCCATATTACATATAGTAGTCTGCGTTGTGCGTGTGTGCCCAGTCGATTCAATCATGTCTGACTCTTTGCAACCTTGTGGACCCTTTGCAACTCAGGTACACACTGTGATGATTACTCCACAGCTGGGCTTCCCAGGTGGCACAGCGGTAAAGAATCCACCTGCCAATCTAAGAAACACAGGAGATGTGGGTTTGATCTTTGTGTTGGGAAGATTCCCTGGAGTAGGAAATGGCAAACCATTCCAGTATTCTTGCCTGGAAAATTCCATAGACAGGAGAGCCCGGCAGGCTACCGTCCGTGGGGTTGCAAAGAGTCGGACACGATTGAGCATGCACACACGATGGACTGTAGCCCCAGGCTCCTCTGTCTGTGGAATTCTCCAGGCAAGAATACTGGAGCGGGTTGCCATGCCCTCCTCCAGGAGCTCTTCTCAACCTTGGGATTGAATCCACATCTCTTAAGGCTCCTGCATTGGCAGGAGGGTTCTTTACCACTAGCATCACCTGGGAAGCCCATCGTTTGCATCTGTTCATCCCAACTTCCAATCCATCCTTCCTCCCTTCCCCCTTTTGGCAACCAGCAGTGTGTGCTCTATGTATATGAGACTATTTTGTAGATAAGTTAAATTGTGTCATGTTTTAGATTGTATGTATAAGTGATATCACATGATTTATTTGTCTTTCTGACTTCACTTAGTATGACAATCTCTAGGTCTGTCCATGTTGCTATAGATCTTTTAATGGCTGAGTAATATTTCATTGTATATCTGCATCACATCTTCTTGATCCATTCATGTGCCCATGAACATATAGTTTGTCTCTGTCTTGGCTATTGTAAATAGTGCTGCTATGAACATAGGGGTGCGAGCATCTTTTTGAATTTCTGTTTTGTCTGGATATATGCCTAGAAGTGGGATTGCTGAATTGTATGGTAGCTTTATTTTTAGTTTTTTTGAAGACCCTTCATACTGTTTTGCATAGTAGCTGTATGAACTTACATTCCCACCAACTGTGTAGGAGGGTTCCTGTTTAAAGATTTCTTAAGGCATATGTCAAACTTCAGCTTTTAAAACAGATTGTATATGTTCTTTACCTGACTGAAAAGAGTGTGAAGTTTTGAACTTGTAGAGTCTGATATATCTGTATCTATCTATATTCTCAGGGCCAATACAGGCAAAATGCTTGTTTCTGGAACCCAGAGCAACATGTGAAGAAAAGCACAAAAATGGTATTGATTGGAGGTGCTGTCTGTTCTGTTTGAGGAACCGCATGGAAACTTTGAGTAGTAGCTGGCATCACCCCTCCCCCTCCACACATGCAGGGCGGTGACCTCTGCTCCCTGGTTATTTCCCGTGGTCCACTCACCTGCCTTCTGAGCTCAGTGTGTAGGTGTTTCAGACTATCCTATGGGTTTCTGGGCACCGTCAAGCCAAATTTCTATGTTCCTGACCATGAATTTTATTTTTTAAAAAATATTTGTATTGGAGTATGGTCGATGTACAATGCTGTGTTAGTTTCAGGGTATAGCAAAGTGAATCAGTTATACATATACATGTATCTACTCTTTTTTAAAGGTTCTTTTCCCGTATAGATGAATTTTCAACCAGAGAGCCTATAGCCAAAAGTTTTCAAAAGCAGCAATCTCAGTAAATGAATTAGGTCTCACAAAAAGTTGATGGGGAATAATATCTAGATTAGGAGCTTTGAAGAAGCACACAAAAAGGAGAATAAAGTTGAGATGGTTGGTATTGTTCAGATCCCACCCTTTCCAGAACCCCTATCAGAGACACGGAGTGGGGCTGGCCTGTATTTGAATGCTCCGAGTCACCTACACGATTTCACTCTGTTTGTAGGTGGATGAAAAATGCATCCTATTAACGAATCTTCTTGGACTTTATTAAAATTGATACCACTTTCCCCTTAATAAGAATAGAAAATGACCTAAACTTGAATTATTCTCATCAGGAAGCTTGTATCAAGATCTGAAAGTGGAACAAACTTTTCTCCCCCTTATCCCAGTATTCACATTTTCATCTTGAGGACATCTTAGGGTCCTGTTATCCCTTCCTTTCTCCCAGTCACCACGTTTACCGTGTGATGCAATGATACAGTTTTTCTCTCTTGTCATTGCTCTGACATCTCATGTGTCTGGGAGGCCTCAGGGCATCCTCCAAGTTGAATAACTCTGCAGTGGGTAAGAAAACACTCTGCCATTCCTGGGTTGTGACTTTGCATTAAATGGCTACTGAATAATCCCACAAAGAAGCAAGGACAGGATGAGTTTTTACATGCAGACGGCCATGTCTACTCGTAGCATTGGGCTTACTGGGATTTTCGGGTTATGCGGATACCGGGTCTCTTGGCTTTAAGTAAAAGGAGAGGGGAGAAACCCACCAAAATGCCTAAAACCTTTGCGACATCCGTAATGTCCCATTTCTGCCAACCAGAATCTCATGCCAGTGATTTGCTCAAGAGCTGGGTGATGACATGCTTTTTGGGTACGATATATACACTAGGCCATTAGTCTGCAAGCAGCAGTTGTCAGCTTTGTTCCCATTTAGAGTAATTTTCTCACTAATATGGCATATTCTTCAGGGCTAAAATGCATTTTCCAGCCAGATATTCCCCCTAATAGTCAAGTTGGTTTAATGATCAAATTTCAGCCAAAGGAAGGTAAGCCTGTGATTGCTGCTGGTTGTATATTGAAGCTACCCAAAATGAAAAGGCTTATTTTAAAACACATTCACATGAACAGATTCCTTTCCAGATGAATGAAGCTCATTTGAGGGAAAACTGAGGCACAAATTTAAGAGCTAAGTAAGGTACTTAGAACCTTTTGGTGCAAAGCCGTAGATAGGTCTGTATTTTTGAACTGTAAGGATGGATGGTGGGGTTTTAATAGGGTCAGTGATCACCAGCGAGCTATGAAAAGGGCAGGTGTCTTCAGGCCAATCGTTCCTAAAATGGCAACATATTTTTCTTTCCCCTCTGCGTTTAGGTCTTGAATATTCAAATCAATTAAACAATTAATTCCCACCCTGCAAACCTGCATGTCAAGCTTCAGCCCGTGGCCAATTTATTTGGTTGAATTATAGTCCCCTGGAAGAGCAGCGGTTCCTAATGGAAAAGCTGACGGAGTCTCAAGTACATGTGGCGAGTGGAGCTGCTATAATTAACTCTGTTTCAGATTCCCCTCCCCCATTAATATTTTAAAGATTTTTAATTAAAATAATTACATGAATTTATGAAAAATACTCAAGCACCTAAACTAGTTTTACATTGCCCCAGTCTCCGTGGCTCCTTTTCCTTGTCAACATTACCCCTGGCTTCCCAGGTGGTGCCAGGGGTAAAGAACCTGCCTGCCAAAGGATACTTAAGAGAGGCGGGTTCGATTCTTGGGTCAGGAAGATCCCCTGAGGAGGGCATGGCAACCGGCTCCAGTATTCTTGCCTGGAGAATCCCATGGACAGAAGAACCTGGCGGACTATATAGTCCATGGGGTCTCAAAAGAGTGGGACATGATGAAGCAAATAAACAAGTAACATACACATTAGCAGTAAAGAACCTGCCTGCCAATGCAGGAGCAGTCCCCGGGTTGGGAAGATCCCCTGAAGGAGGGCATGGCAACCCACTCCAGTATTTTTTTTTTCACTTAAAAAAATACATTTATTTATTTTTAATTGATTGACGATTGGTTTATAATATTGGTTTGATTTCTGTCATACATCAACATGGATTAACCTTAAGTGTACATTTGTCCCCTCCTCTTGAATCTCCCCTCCACCTCCCACCCATCCCCACCCCGCTAGGTTATTACAGAGCCCCACTTTGAGTTCCCTGAGTCATACAGCAAATTCCCATTGGCTATCTATTTATGTATGTTATTGTGTATGCATCCATGCGACTCGATATTCTTGCCTGGAGAATCCCATGGACAGAGGAGCCTGGTGGGCTGCAGTCCACAGGGTCACAAAGAGTCAGACATGACTGAAGTGACTTGGCAGGCAATACCATCCTGGTCCCCGCATTGGGGGTGGGATTTAGTTCTGAAACTGCGACCTTCTTCTTCCTTTACATCTGAAATTTTGGTGTTAGGAATGACATGTCCACAACTGGCCTTCTTGTCTTGTTCAACATAGATACTTCCTTTTCTGTCTCCTTTTGTTTCTCTTTCGCTTTTATTCTCACTTCTGTTACTCTCCTGGGATGATACTCTGGAGACAAAAGCCCTTTCTTTTCCCCTCATCGCTTTTCTAACAGAACTTCTGAGGCAGTGTAGGGACCAAGACTTTCTCTGTAAAGGGCCAGATAGGAAAGGTTATACACTTTGTGGGTCCCCACTGAACCCTGGTGCTCCAGCACAGAATCAGACATAGACTATACATAAATGAATGAGCCTGACTGTGTTCCAATCTATTCACAGATGGGCATTTGAATTTCATGTAATTTTTACATGTCATGCAATATTCTTTTTAAAATATTCATGCAATATTCTTTCAACCATTTACAAATGTAAAAACTATTCTTTGCTCCCCAGCCATTAGGCAATATACAGCAGATGGAATGTGGCCCTTGGACTGTAGTTTGCTGACCCACCGGGGATACTAGCTTGATTTAGATCATCGCTCTTCATCAGGGGTCAGGCTACTTGGCTGTTCTAAGCTTCTAGCTGGGTGACAAAGGACCAGGGGTTAGCCCTCTCTGTGCCTTGGCGTGCTCCTATAGGACATGGCTGTGATGATGACGGTGAAACCTGGCAGTCCGGCTTTGATCATTCGATGTGATGACTCAATGGCAGTCAGGCAGCATGCGGCCCAGCACGTCCTAAAGCAACCAGAGGGCTCACTGAGGGGACATCTCATCTTACTCTGGCTTCAACTTGCTGTGTGACCTTGAATAAGTGACCAGATGTTTCTGGACCTTGGATTTCATATTTATTAAAACAAATCAAAAACCCTAAACCAAAATCTCAGGCTGGGACTAGAACATCTGGGGGTCACATCCGGCCCCAGGGGACCTAATCCCTTTGGATGAGTTAGTGGCATCAGAATGGTGGTCCGTGGGGGGCTTTGCTTCAAGATGTGTTCCAATTCTGCCATTGTTGATCAAATATGCCCCAAACACCAGACACTGAGTCCTGACCTGACATCTCTGGGGCGCTCTTGGGAGAAAGCCCTGGGGTCTCTTTGTGTTTGTACTGGCCCTGTTTGCTGAGCATCCCCACCCGTGCAGGTGTTCGAATGTCTCCCTTGCTGTCATCCAGCCCTGTGTGATGCACAAGGAAATAAACTTAGAGAGATAAAGACCTACCCCAAACCAGGTGGGAATTTGAACCAAGGTTGTCCTGACTCTAAAACCCAAGCTTTAATCATTCTTTTTATGACTGTCACCATATCTCTATATCATCTGTACTACGACTTGAAAGTGAAAGTCTCTCAGTCATGTCTGACTCTTTTCTACCCCACAGATATAGTCCATGAATACAGGCGTGGGTAGAATACAGGCATGAATACAGGCGTGGGTAGCCTTTCCTTTCTCCAGGGAATCTTCCCAACCCAGGGATCGAACCCAGGTCTCCCACATTGCAGCCGGATTCTTTACCAGCTGAGCCACAAGGGAAGCCCAAGTGTACTGGAGTGGGTAGCCTATCCCTTCCCCAGTGGATCTTCCTGACCCAGGAATTGAATGGGGTCCCCTGCATTGCAGGCGGATTCTTTACCAACCGAGCTATCAGGGAAAACTTACTTAATATTTAAAAAAATAGACTAGTTTTACTTAGGTTTCTTTTTAAAAGATTTTTTTTTAAACCAAATCTATTTTGTACCATGGATTTGATGTGTTATTTATAGCTTTACTAGTAAACGTTAAAACAAATAAGGTAAAAATGAGTTTGCGATGTGGACCGTTGGAAAAATACCATCTTAAGGACAGTCAGCTGTATATGTCTGCTCTTTAGAAAACATTGCACGAGGCTTCTGTGCTCTCAGCTAAATGTGCATCTGGCCGGCCCTTTGGGTGGCCCAGACCTTCCTATGTCCTCAGCTGCCTCTCCCAATACATGTCTGTCTTGTGCTGGGACAAGCACTTATCAGAGGGCTTCCTCCATGCTCTCACTGGCCTGTCCCCAAAGCCAGCTTCTGCAGCTGCCAGTTAGATGAGATCCCTCGTCACCAGGCTAGATTCTAGAACTGGTCCTGCCATCCTTCCCGCCCCTACCCCCATCCCCAGTGCACACACAATACACAGTCCAGACAGGACGTTCTTGACTTTTGAGTGGCAGAGGGCTGTGTTTGGTTCCACCTGCTCAACAGCTTTGTGCCATGGAAAGATGTCCAGATTTCCACTGAAATCTGTGTTTTGATCCCACCTGGCCTCTTGCCAGCTATGAGGTCTCAGTCAATGCAAGCCCAACCTCCTCGAAGCCTCAGCCTGTTCAACTGGGGTATTAATGGGGGGGGGGGGGTGAGTATTAGTAACACCTATTTCCCAGAGATATCATGAGAACACAAGAGAGAAATGCTTTGAAAGTGCTCTGGAAGTACGAGGAAGCACTGCAGATTAGTAAAACCCTGAGGCTCTGGAGACAGAAGTGGGATCCACTCCCCACCCGCTTCCTACCCACCGCTCGCCCCTCCAGCGATGTAACCTGCCAATGATAATGTTGATGATGGTCTGACAATGGGCTGATAGATGCCCCAACACCTCCTTTGCCATCTTCCTTTCCCCCAGGGCGCTTCTTTGGCTAAACACGGCTCCTCTTTGGATTCCCCTGGAACCCTGGAGACATCCAAGCAACCAAGTGGAGCCTCCACAGCCTCCCACCTCCCCACCCCCACCCACCCCCACCTCCAGTCTGAGAAAGCAGGCGAGGGCACCCCTCTGCCGCTTCACTTGGGCCAGACCCCGGCCCAGGGCTACCATTGACTCATGCTTGAATCCAACTCATCTCGATTTTATGAGAACCATCCCCGGAAAAACCCCCATGTTCGAAAGACGACACTGGGGAACCATGGAGCAGGCTGGTGATTTGAATAATCAGCCATTTAGTGACATGTCTAGCCTGGTTTAATGACTGAATCAGTGAAAGTATGACCCCGAGTGCCGGTTAACTTTTAAAATAGCTGTGCCTACTGCATGACACAGCCAACAGGAAGCCATTAAGGCGCTAGCAATTACCACTTCCATCCATCGGCGAAGTCCCTATTTTATTTTAATCTGTGTAAGTGCATTTTCTGCACGAGGTTAAAATATAAATCCCTTCTCCTGAACAAGACTGGTTTTCTGGCTGACTTGAGAGCACAATTTACAACTGATTTAATTTGTTCTTCACAAACATTCCTAATGACATTACCCCGGTGCATATACAGACTGCCTCCTCTTATTCCATTAACTCCCAAATCGGGTTTAAAGACCATATTGATGCTAGATGTTATTATGGGTGATTATCAAAACAACAGACAACTCGGCAAAGTGTTTACTAACTGGTTTATATATAATTTCTGTAATAACGACAACAGATGGTAATGCTACAAGCACTAAATCACGCTTTTCGCCGCTGAAACAAATTGGCAGGCTGCAGTACAGAAATGGTGTACAGGAGCTATACCCAGATGCTTCACTCATCAGCTATAGTGTTCATCTTATTAGGAAATGGGCCTGTTACCGCTATTACAGGTAATCTTTCCATTTACAATTACAAAATGTATATTTTCAATGAAAATGGTTTTCTGCGGCTAAGCTGCCTGAAGGATACTTCCCCTGCTAATTACCACCCGGGTGACTGCGCGCCCGGGGCCGAGCCATGCGCAATGCCGTGTTTGTCCTAGTTAATGGTGGCGGCTGCATTTCAGCTGCGTGGAGACCAGTCTCCTCGCTAAGATCCTTCACCTCCCGTCGGAAAGGCCACGGTGAAGCGGGTCCATCAGGGGTTTAGAAGTGGTGGGTGAGCCAGGTGAAAAGCAGCTGAGCACAGAGGGGATGCTTGCTCACATTAAGTGTGTGTGGTCTGCGATTCTCCAATCCCAGGAGAAGGAGGTCTTGGATGTGGGCGGGACTCCATCCTTGATACGCTCCGCCCCGACCATTCACTGATGGGAACTAGAGGTCCAGAAGGCCCAGGGCAGAAGGGACCTGACTCGGTCTTGGGGTGGCGGGGCTAGGATGCTTACCACAGGCCTCGATTGCCAGCCGTGGTGTTTCTCTTGCCCCACGGGAGTCCGTCTGCCCTGTGGGTGCTGCCTCGGGGCACCCAAGGGTAAAAAAGATGGCAGCACCCTGAGCCTCCCTGGCCCCATCCTGAGAACCGCACATGTGTTTTTTCACTGAATCCTGCAGCCGGTCCGGGCAGGTGAATGCCTCTGATCCCCCTTTCTAGGTGAGGAAGCCACAGGACCCCAGGGTAAAATCAGTTGCCTGGGCTCCCGTGAAGCTGCAGGGCTGGGATCTGAACTTAGACTAGTAACTAATTCCACAGTTGGTGGGTCCAACCTCTTAGCAATAGTGCCTTTGCAGAGCTGGGCGTCTGTGCCTCTGTTCTAGAAAAAGCAAAACAGAACAAGGTAGGGTTGAACCTGGGGTCAAGGGCAGGCCACCCTGGGGGCCTATCCTGCCAGGTCGAGAGACTAGCCCTTAGTTCACTGACTTTTTTGTTTTTCTGCATCAAGGTGTCAGTTAATTCAGAAGCCGAGGGTGCGGGGTGGCAGGAGAAGAGGCCGTGGGGACACCAAGGGAACACAGGATTGAGAGAGGAGATTAGGGCCTGCCCGCCTGGGTCCGATTAGGCTACTGGCCCACAGTGGTCCCTTCCGCCCTCACCTCCACCTCTGAGGCCTCGTCTGCAGAGAGGGGCTAACTGGGGTCCCCACTCCTAACAGCAGAGGAGGAGAGAGGTGTTGACCCCCACAGTTCACGAGCAGGATATGGGTAGGGTCCTGATAGTTCGTAATGGAGTGGATTCCTCTGTGGGTTCTGTGGGGATAGTTTAGAAGCTCAGGGAGTCAGAACAATACCTGGCCCAGATCAGGGGCTCCGAGGGTGTGGCCCAGCTGCTGTGACCACCCTTGGCTGGGATGACCATCTTGGCTTCCAACGGCCCCTCCTGGTGTCGGGGATGCTTGCCTCTGCTAGCGTGGCCCCCATTTCTTGCCACCTCCCCCCGCAACCCCTGGCCCCTCCGATCCTATATTAATCTTCCATGCCTTTTGGTGACTCAGTGCCTTTCTTTCTTGCCTATTTGAGGTCCTCCCTGGTTTGACCCCGGATCCCTGGCCTGACCCCGGTATCAGGAGGAGACAGGATACAGCCCACTGACTGTGGAATCAGTTACAGCCCTGCACCAGGAGCGCGTCTCAGGTCACAGACGCAGAAGGTGTCATGGAAAGCATTATCCAGATGAGGAAACTGAGGCCCAGAGTAGAGGCGGCTCGCTCCAGGTCCTGCAGAGAGGGCCCCAGTCTTCCCCGCCCCGGCCCTGCCCCGTCCTCCAGGTGTCATGAGGACAAAAGGGGACCATGGATGAGCGTGCCTGGGCACTGTGGTCACTGGGGAAGTGTCCAGCCCTGCACCTTTTCCTGCCAGTGTGTAGAGAGTGGCCGATGGGGTCCTTGTGGAGCCGGGGCTGCGTCTGCTGCTCTCTGTGGTCCTCAGCAAAATGCCAAGTTGCCAGGTCAGCAGGGTTCCCCTCGACTTGGGGAGCAGCTTCTTTCTCATCTTTGGAGCATAGGCCCATGCCTCTTGGTCCCTCCCAAAGTCCTTTCTGGAGGCAGCGACGTGCCTGCCCCTAACCCAGGACCAAGAGCTCAAAACAACCCCCGAAGGAGATGCCAGAGGCAGGCGAGTCAGAGAGGTGTTTCCTGGCACTCCAGGCACTGACCCTCACTAGGCCCAGGTCACCAGAGCCTTCAGTCGGCCCCTGGCCGCCTTTTATCTGGGAGGTTCTGATGTGCCTTTGTGTGAAACATGTTTCTCAGCCCCTCCTGTGGGTGATGAGGGTTGAAGGCAATTAAGAGCTTCCGGTGTTCAGCTCACGCGCCCTGTGGCTGGGGCACCCGGGGGCCCTGTGGGGTCGCCCTGAGGATTGACCCTGGACAGGGCCCTGCCACGCTCCAGCGATGAGCACTTTGTGAAGGGACCATGAATCGTCTCCTCCCTGTAATTTTCTGCTTGGAGGTCTCCCTACTGTCCCCCGGCCACTCCCCTCTGACCTCAGAGGTGACTCTGCACCCGGGCCATGCGGCACCTCCGCTCAGCTGCACAAGGAGCTGCTGTTCTGAGGGTTTGTCACCAAAGAGCGGTGCTGTCTGCAGGGGCAGGGAGGAAGGCCCTGGTCTGGGTAAATGCCCGGAAGGACCCAGCCTGGGCCTCCACCTGGGCCAGGGCTTTGCCAGGAAGAGACTGGACTCACAGGGTGGGGTGCACAGGCCTTCTCTCTCTTTCTACTCTGCAACTGGTCATTTGCTTTAGGAGGGCCCTACAACTGGTGGGAGAAACTCTTTGGCACCGAATTTGAGTTTAAAGGCCAGCTCGTGGCTTATTTGACCACGGGCACATGACTTCTTCTGAGCCTCAGTCATTTCATCTTCAAAGTGGGGATAATGGAACCACCATGTGACAGACAACTCAGCATAAAATAGGATCTCACCAAATGGAGCTCTTATTATGAGCCACCTCCCTGAGATTCTTGGCGTTTTAATGCATGTGTTCTCAGTTGCATTCAACTCTTTGTGACCCCATGGACTGTAGCCCACCAGGCTCCTCTGCCCATGGAATTTTCCAAGCAAGAATACTGGGGTGGGTTGTCATTATTTGACTTTATCCCCCAGAACCCAAGCCAATGGGAAGGTCATCTCTGCCTCCACTAAGTGTTCCTTCCACAGACGGTGTGATCTTGAAAAACTTTCCTTGGCCACATCCCAACCGAACTCATAGTCATCAACTGATTTTTGAGGGGAGGAGCCTCTTTGTATTAAATGTTAAATGTAATGTATTACTTTGGGGCATGTGAAATCATTACCTGAGTTACTTGAATAGCTGGGTTACAGGAAATAACTTGTAGTGAAATTTAATCCCGTATGACAATATTTTCTTTCAATGGTTGGTTTCCATGAGATGCCACGATATGAAGTATTATGACAGAGTAGGCTGGAATTTGCCAAAAAATAGACCTGGAAAAAGTCCTTGCTGTACTCTGTTCTAAGCTGGGGACCTTGGGCCTCAGTTTCCCTATCCGTAAAATCGGTAGACTATTTGAGACCTAGGGATCTTGAAGCTCTGACATTTCCTGTATCAGTGACTGTTGGGAAGTCTAGTAAAATTCCAGTTGGCAGAAGCTGCACTTGGGACCCACTGTCTAAACGGAAGCCAGGTTCTGTGACTTTTCTGGGCTGCCCCAGCTGGTTGAGAACAGCTTTGGACAGATGGCATGAGATGGTTGAAGTTCTGGCCTGGACAGTGCCGTGTTGGCATAATTAAGAGTTGTTGCAAGGTGTATGTAGCCTATCTAGCAGACTTTTTAAAATACCACCGAAAAATGGCAAAAGACTGTAATTAGAATCTCCCAAAGGTGGAGTCTGAGGGTTTGCTAATTGCCATTCCAGATTTGTTTTCCAGTGCTCGGCACGGCTTCAGAGATAGGACAGAGTGAACCTTGTTTTAAGGCCACGGTTCAATGTGACAACAGTGATAGATATGCTAATTTCTTCATTCACTCCACTTCACTTCTTTTATTCTTTCCAATTAAAGCAAATGCTACTGAAACTGTAATTAAGCCAGGGCTGGGCCCTGATTGCCTGCTGTTCTAATGAAGCCCTATTGATTTTTCTTTTCTTTCTAATGGCCACACGTGGCGCTCCATGGTCAAACACATGCCCTGCTGTAGTGTCCCCAAATTTGATTTTGGCCTGGTAAGATGGGGGCCATTACTCGGTGTGCGAGGCTCCACGTGGGAGGCTGCACTGGGAGGAGAAATACCCACAGCTCTGACCATCCATCCGGAAGGAGGAAAGGCCTTCACGGGGAGCTCTGATGTCCATCCTTCTGGTGCTGTTTCCACAGGAAGCAGCGTGTTCGTTAAACTCTGCTGCTGCTGCTGCTGCTGCTAAGTTGCCTCAGTCGTGTCCGACTCTGTGCGACCCCAGAGACAGCAGCCCACCAGGCTCCACTGTCCCTGGGATTCTCCAGGCAAGAACACTGGAGTGGGTTGCCATTGCCTTCTCCATTGTGTGAAAGTGAAAAGCGAAAGTGAAGTCGCTCAGTCACGTCGGACTCGTAGCGACCCCATGGACTGCAGCCCACCAGGCTCCTCCATCCATGGGATTTTCTAGGCAAGAGTACTGGAGTGGCTTGCCATTGCCTTCTCCATCGTTAAACTCTAGAGGCTAACTAAGCTGGGTGTTAAACTCTGAGTGATTTGGAGCCCTGGAAATATATATTCTTGACAAGATGTTCACAAGCCAGAGAGCAATTTGAGAGACGAAGTATCGGAAGAACATGTTACTTCTCTTTGGCATTAATTTGAGACAGAAGTTTTTCAGGAAGTGTCTTTCTGAGATGGTTCTTTCACGTACCCCCCACCCTTGCAGTGTATCCATCACTGTTGCTGTTCAGTTGCTCAGTCATGCCCAACTCTTTGTGACCCCATGGACTGTAGCCTGCCAGGCTCCTCAGTCCATGGGATTTCCCAGGCAAGAATACTGGAGTGGGTTGCCATTTCCTTCTCCAGGGGATCTTTCTGACCCGGGGATCGAACCTGTGTCTCCTGCATTGACAGGTGGATTCTTTACCGCTGAGCCACCAGGGAAGCCCAGCGAATCTATAGAATTAATGCAAATAAAATGGGGGAGGGTATTGGGAATCGAGAGCTTATTATTTAAGGGAGTGAACTCATATTCTGATCAGAAAGAATGATTTCAGATAGTGATGGTTTTCTACACTTAGCAACAGAGTTCACCACGCAAGTCTTGAGTAGAAGCATGAGGCTGTGTTTCCGAAAGAGCCCGAAGTTGCTGATGGAACCAGGGTTATTGCTCAGGATTATGGGCCAGATTCAGGCAACTGCAAGCAGAACTCACCCCTTGTGTGGCCCCATGAGCTGGTTCCCATCAGCTTTGTTGATGCCTCTCTGGGTGGGGACCATGTGGAGCAGGGAGGAGTTCCCCACACCCCGACAGCCTGTATCTTCTTTTCTCCTTCTCTTGCGCCTCTTCCCATCAGATTCTTGTAGGTCTCTGAACTTCTCCCCATAATGGGACAGTTGCCGGAGATTCCCAGAGACTTTGAGTGGACAGATGCTAGGTGTCCTGACCAAAAGCTGCTGGATCATGAGACTCACCATCTCCTCATCTTGGCTGAAGCCGCAGGTGGCAGCCTTTTCATCATCAGATTCCAGTTCAGTGACTGCCCCTTGTGTGCTGGGTCCTGGCTAGGTTATCTTACTGTGTTCCCATTACACCTCCACTATTGTCTGCTATTTAGATTTATTTATTATTTATTTACTATTTATTATTTACTATACATTGGAAGGACTGATGTTGAAGCTGAAACTCCAATACTTTGGCCACCTGATGCAAAGAGCTGAATCATTTGAAAAGGCCCTGATGCTGGGAAAGACTGAAGGTGGGAGGAGAAGGGGATGACCGAGGATGAGATGGTTGGATGACATCACAGACTCGATGGACATGAGTTTGAATAAACTCTGGGAGTTGGTGATGGACAGGGAGGCCTGGCGTGCTGCAGTCCATGGGGTTGCAAAGAGTTGGACATGACTGAGCGACTGAACTGAACTGATTTACTATTTACTACACCTCCACTGTTTACTGTTTAGGATAGTAAACAGAAGAGTGAACAGGCCAAAGGAAGTCGACACAGTTATTAAAGATCTGCAGCAGAGGCCAGGAAAGAGGGTAAGAGCCAGTTGCTCTCCAGGCATTCGTGACATGGCCCAGTCCTTTCTCTCTTACCAGGTAGTCCTTTTCTCCTCTCATGAGTAAGATATAAGCCCCCTGAGGGTAAGCTGAGGCAGGGTTGGGGGGCTAGATTTTGGTGGCCAGGGGGCATTTGCTGTTCTGTAGGCTGCAGCAGGATTAGCCACACTCCTGGCTTCAACCCATTAGATGCCAGGAGCACACCTTGAGACATGACAGTAGAGATGTCCCAGACATTGCCAGATGTCTCCTGGGGGAAGAAAAGAGCTCCCCCTTGAAAATCACTGGTCTAGACATCTATGTTTCATTTGCCTGAAACACAGGACCACTTAAAAACATGCACAGCAAGTGCTTTGTTTTCATCTAATGGCCTATGCCAAACAATTGTGGAGCAACATCCTTGTTTTAAATAAAAATGGAAAGTCAAAATTCAGATTTAAAGACTATAAAGAAGACCACTCTGATTTTTTTTTTTTTTTTTTGGATGGACCTTAGGAGCTTCTTGTGGGCTTCCCAGGTGGTGCTAGTGGTAAAGAATCCTCCAGGAGATGTAATGAGATGTGGGCTCTATCCCTGGGTTGGGAGTATCCCCTGGAGGAAGGCATGGCAACCCACTCCAGTATTCTTGCCTGGAGAATCTGATGGACAGAGGAGATTAGCAGGCTACAGTCCATGGGGTCACAAAGAATCGGACACGACTGAAGGGACTTAGCAAGCACGCACAGAGGAACTTCTCCAAGGAAATGTTCAGGGAAGAGCACGGACCAAGTGTTGGCAGCCTTGTGTGGCCTTCGTTGGCTCCATCGTCAGCTGGATGGGATCGAGTCCCGAGTTGCTGGTGCCATGAGTTTTTCTCATTCATGAGAGGAGGAGGATGTTGTAGTGATTCATCCCTGAGGGTCCTGGTAGGACTGACATCCTTAAGAACTGAACAAAAGCATATGGGTAGGATAAATGTAGAATCAGGGAATTTGCAACTAGGGGCAATATTCATAAGGTCTGAGAAAGGTAGGGAAGGAGGGAGAGAGGTGGGGGAAGGGCGGGAGAG
Organism: Tragelaphus eurycerus; assembly: GCA_935064755.1. Lineage (NCBI taxonomy): Eukaryota > Metazoa > Chordata > Mammalia > Artiodactyla > Bovidae > Tragelaphus > Tragelaphus eurycerus. Next base: position 9,371,076 of record CAKXYN010000088.1, on the reverse strand, counting down.
AGATGGACTTCACTGATGGGAGAAGCTGCATCACAGACTCACTACAAATTATGAGTATTCACTCAAGAACCTGGCTCCAATCATCTCAAGGTTTCCATGCAGACTCCTGGATGCCCACATCTCTCTGCATAAAAAATGTCATACAGATGATGGGGTTCACTTTACAGAGATTCACTTTACTGCTCTGTCAGGAAGGCATAACTTGTTCAGAAAACAAACAAACAAAACAGTGCGTTATTTCCCTATGGTCACCCACATCCCTGCCGGCTCTGCACAGGCTCGGGAAGGTGCCTGGTTCTGAGCTGTTGCAAGATTCTGGAAGTAAAGAAGCAGATGGTATCTTGAGAGTGGTCATCGGGGCAGAATTCCCCCAAAGAGAGGAAATTTGGAATTGTTTAAAAAGCAAGGGTAAGTTGTCTTAAAGCTGCTATTCCAGGGCTGACCCCCTACAAAAGTAGAGCATTTAAGGCTGCTTCCCCACTAAGTATGGGTGAAATAAGAGGAACATGGCTTCTCTTTCATAACGTCTATTTGGAAAGAGCCCGACATGGGCAAAACAAACCCTCCTTTCTCACTTGCTCTGCCTCCACTTCGTCTTTCAGAATCCACACCTATAGGAACAAGCCATTTCTGAAAACCCCTCGGAGCCAGAGACCTTCTTTTTTACAGATAAAGAAGAAAGCCAGATTTTTTAATTGGTTTTTAAAAAATTGCATGTACTTTTGACAGAGACGAAAGACCCTTCTCTTGGGTGTTACCTCTGACATCTTGCTTGTTAGGACCGGAGAGAAAAAAATGGACCCCAGGAACAGAGCTGCAGGGACACTGGAAAAAGGGGACACCATCATGCCACTGTCGAGTTCTGTCAACTGTCAAGTTAATTAGAACGAAATTAAAAACACATTTGCCAAGATGTTCCGCAGCCAAACCAGTTAAATAGAGATTTTAACAAAATTGAAAGCATATTATACTGAGATTTGTGGATCCTGGCCCGGGGAGTGAGTGCTGAAAGTGTGATAAAATAACAAAATTGCTGCCTAATAATCTATAGAATAATATTGTCAACTAATGGATTATAATAAAATAAAAGCTGTTATTAGGGTAAAACATTATAACAAAAAATCCAACTTTTATTTGCAGCACCTCCCCCTTAATGGTTTTGAGCATTTTGAAAGGTAATTTAAACAAGCACATTGTATCCTTATTGAAACTGCTTCATCTCGCTGACTGCTGAAAATGGCTTTAACCATCTCTCTGAACAAAAGCACCCCTAATAAGACAACAAAAAGCCCCAAGCAATGGCCCAGCGGCTTCGTGCTCTGCGGAGGAGCTGAGCCTCTAAGGCGGCAGCTTTCTCCCTGCATGTAATTAGATGAATTAAAAGGACAAAGTGGTTAATATAACTGTTGTTGGGGTGGAGGGGGAGGGTGGTGGGGCCCAGCCCTTTTCATCCCATCCATTTCAGACAAGAGCCCCAGTAGCTTTTGCTTCAGCAATGCAGAGAAGAATGTTGGCGGGGAGGGAAATTAACAAGCTTAATCTGCAAGGAATCTGCTCTGAGTCATGGATGAAATGTATCTCGAGCAACGAAGGGCTAGTCATTCCTGCTTCCTTTTATATGCCTAATAAAACTTATAATAAATTAACTGCATTCTAGTTTGCAGCCAGGCTTTAATCAGGGATGAGGCAGCGGGTAGTCTAGTTACGAGGAGCCTTCAACCGGTGCATCTCAGCTATGTCGGAAGGAGGGTAGGGGTCCACGCTAATTAGTCTTCCTTCTGCAGTTGATATCTGAATACTGCTTCATCCTTGGGGTTCGTGTCTGTCAATATCAGGGTAGTGAGAAGGCAGGTGTATATTATCAATCCAGGTCACTTGACTGGAGGGGAGTAGAGTTCTTGGGAGGAAACCTTTCCGAGACAAATTGATTCTCTTATACTTCCACATCTAATTGATTCTATGACGTCATCTTGATAACTTTACACATTCTTTTGTATGAGCTATTCCTGTTCTTCGTGCTGACCTATTGGCAATGCTACCACTGTGGTAATATCTCATGGGTAAAAAGAAAAATGAATTCTTGTCCAGGCACTGAGTTTCATTCTCTGTAGAACTGAGAAAGTGATCCAGCTGGGTTTAGTGCTCCAGAAACAGCAGTAACATTGGCGGGATTATTGAGAGGGATCGACTCCATCCTCGTCTCCCATTTTGTACTCTTGGCCAAACACTGACTCAAAAACAGCAACTCGGAGCCTTCCTTGACCTGTGGGCAAATTATGACTTTGTTTTATTATAAAAAATAGAAAGTGGAAAATTAAATTCATTTGCTTCAATTACTAAATGATTCATCTGGCTGCTTAATGAAGCTGCACATTATGCTAACAAGATAAAGGCAAAGGATAACATGTGGGGATCAGGGCTACAGGCAAGCTGTGCACGGCGCCATTGGAAACGCAGAGCTGAAGAGCCTGCGCCTGGAGATGGATGAATGGTACACGTGCTGTGCTGGGGCGGGGAGACAGGAGGGGGAGACAGGCTGGGGGTGGGGGCCCGTCTGCTTCTCAGAGAGACCAGTGGCCATGAGATGACTCTCATTATCCCCATGGCTTTAACAGAATCGATCCGATCCTCATCTATTAAAAAAATGTCATCAAATAGTAAGAGTAACCTCCATTTTATTTTTTATTTTATTTACTTTTGGCTGCACCGGATAGCATGTGGGACCTTAGGTCCCCGACCAGGGATTAAACCCATGCCCCTTGCAGTGGAAGGGCAGAGTCTTAACCACTGGGAAAGGAAGTCGCAGAATAATCTTGATTTTAAAGGCAACCTGTTTCTTAGCTGCATGGTGAAAGGAACCTATGATTTTGAGTTTGAATTCCAACCGCATGACTTTGGGCAAGTCCCTTCACTTTCTGAGGACTGGTGACAATGATGTGTCTTGCTGCTGTTGGGTCATTGCGAGCGAGGTGCTTGTGAAATAGCGAGGTGTTCGATCAAATGTTCATGTCCGCAGGTGAGTTCTCTTCCCTATTCTCCGGAGTGGTGGGAAAGTGGAGCTTGTCTTGTGTCGATCAGGTGCCTGCTTCCTAGAAGCTGGGCCCAGGAACTGGGCTGGTGAACCTTAGCTTTGATGCTTCCTGTGTCACGGGCCCAGCACCCAGCACAGCCAGCCCCATTGCTCATGCAGAGGAGTGGTGCCAAGGGAACCCTGCCTAGAGCCTTCCCCCTGCCCTTCACCCACCTGGACGCGTCAACCCTGCCACTCCCCTGCCCCCGGAATTAGCATCTGTACTGCTTCCGTTGTCATCAGAACTGTCCTAACTCAGTCATGAGCATCTTGGCCATGATTGGTTGAGCATTTACTATGTGCAAAAGACTTTCCAGATATGATCTCCCTTTAAGCCTCAACAACAAGAAAATTCAAGCATTTCTTGCTCCCAGTTTGGAAAGCTTTCTTTCTGTCTGTCTCTGCTGCTGCAGCTAAGTCACTTCAGTCGTGTCCGACTCTGTGCGACCCCAGAGATGGCAGCCCACCAGGCTCCCCCGTCCCTGGGATTCTCCAGGCAAGAACACCCTAGTGGGTTGCCATTTCCTTCTCCAATGCATGAAAGTGAAAAGTGAAAGTGAAGTCACTCAGTCGTGTCCGACTCTTAGCGACCCCATGGACTGCAGCCCACCAGGCTCCTCTGTCCATGGGATTTTCCAGGCAAGAGTATTGGAGTGGGGTGCCATTGCCTTCTCTGTCTGTCTCTAAAAGGTGTCAAATAAGCAAGACATCTTAATCCTGGGAAGAGTGTGAGCCCGAGACCCTTTTGGATACCTGAGGTTCACATGCCCCTCACTGCCGTCACTCCTGCTCACAGTCCCTACTCCAGGTGCTGCGAGAACAGGATGGCAATCCAGGGGCAAAATCTGGGGCTGGGGTGCGGGCTCTCTGGACAGCTCTGAGTATGGCCAATAGTTTGTGGCAATCTGGCTTCTGCAGACATGAAATATCCTTTTACTACAAAAAGATTATAATTTTGGCAAAGTGTGTTAAGCCAATTAGCAATGTGAATGGACTGAGGACTTTGTGTAAAATGGTCCTTTTAAAATCGAAGTTGAGTTGGAATACAATATTATGTTAGTTTTAGGTGTACGACATGGTGATTTGACATTTATATACATTAGAAATTGATCACCACGATAAGTCTAGCAAACATCTGTCACCATACCAAGTTATTACAATATTATTGACTGCATTCCTTATGCTGTTCATTACATTCTCATGACTTATTTATTCTGTAACTGGAAGTTTTTACATCTTAATCCCCTTCATCTCCTTTGCCCAACCATCACCTTTTCCCCTCTGGCTACCACTGGTTTCTCCTCTTTCAATTTCTGATTTTATTTATTTGGTCCCACTCTTGTTTTTCCTGGTGAGTCTGGCTAACATTTTATCAATTTTGTTTATCTTCTCAAAGAGTTAGCTTAGTTTGATTGATCTTTTCTATTGTTTTTAAAGTCTCTATTTCATTTATTTCCTCTCTTATCAGAGAGGAAATAAATGAAATAGAGACTAACCTAGATAGTATATTGAAAAGCAGAGATATCACTTTGCCAACAAAGGTCCGTCTAGTCCAGGCTATGGTTTTTCCAGTGGTCATGTATGGATGTGAGAGTTGCACTGTGAAGAAAGCTGAGCCCCAAAGAATTGATGCTTTTAAACTGTGGTGTTGGAGAAGACTCTTGAGAGTCCCTTGGACTGCAAGGAGATAAAATCAGTCCATCCTGAAGGAGATCAGTCCTGGGTGTTCATTGGAGGGACTGATGCTGAAGCTGAAACTCCAATACTTTGGCCACCTCATGTGAAGAGTTGACTCACTGGAAAAGACCCTGATGCTGGAGGGATTGAGGGCAGGAGGAGAAGGGGATGACAGAGGATGAGATGGCTGGATGGCATCACCGACTCGATGGACATGAGTTTGAGTGAACTCCGAGAGTTGGTGATGGACAGGGAGGCCTGGCATGCTGCAATTCATGGGGTCACAAAGAGCTGGACACTACTGAGCGACTGAACTGAACTGATCTTTATCATTTAAGGAGATCAGCCCTGGGATTTCTTTGGAAGGAATGATGCTAAAGCTGAAACTCCAGTACTTTGGCCACGTGATGTGAAGAGTTGACTCATTGGAAAAGACTCTGATGCTGGGAGGGATTGGGGGCAAGAGGAGAAGGGGACAACAGAGGATGAGATGGCTGGTTGGCATCACTGATTCAATGGACGTGAGTCTCAGTGAACTCCGGGAGTTGGTGTTGGGCAGGGAGGCCTGGCGTGCTGCGATTCATGGGGTCGAAAAGAGTTGGACACGATTGAGCGACTAATCTGATCTGATCTGACTATGTATTCAGTTGCTCAGTCATGTCCTACTCTTTGGGAAGCCATGGACTGTAGCCTGCCAGGCTCCTCTGTCCATGGAATTTTCCAGGCAAGAATACTGGAGTGGATTACCATTTCCTTCACCAAGAGATCTTCCCCACCAGGGATTGAACCCATGTCTCCTGCAACCTGCGTTGGTAGGTGGGTTCTTTACCACTCCTCTCCTCCTAAGTCGCTTCAGTCGTGTCTGACTCTGTGTGACCCCATAGACGGCAGCCCACCAGGCTCCCCCGTCCCTGGGATTCTCTAGGCAAGAACACTGGAGTGGGTTGCCGTTTCCTTCTTTCTTTACCACTAGCGCCACCTAACTTTGGGTTTTGTTTGCTCTTTTATCAGTTCCTTTCTGGACAATGGGGGCTTCCCTGAAGACTCAGATGGTAAACAATCTGCCTGGAATGCGGGAGACCCGGGATTGAGAAGATCCCCTGGAGGAGGAAATGGCAACCCACTCCGGTATCTTGCCTTGAGAATTCCATGGGCAGAGGAGCCTGGAGGGCTACAGTCCATAGATAGGGTCGCACATAGTCGGACAGGACTGAGTGGCTAACACTTGTAGGTGTTACGGTTAGATTGTTTGCTTGAGCTTTTTCTTGTTTGCTGGGATAGCCCTGAATCACTATAAACTTCCCTCTCAGAACTGCTTTTGCTACCTCCTTCGTATTTTCATTTTCATTTGTCTCAAGATATTTTTTGATTTCCTCTTTGATTTTTTTTTGACCCATTGGTTTGTGTGTATCTATTAAATTCACCTGATCTAACATGCTTAAGGCCAATGTTTTTTTATTGATCTTCTGTTCGGATTATCTATCCCTTGATGTAAGTGGGGTGTTAAAGTCCCCTTACTATTATTGTATCATTGTCAATTTCTCCCTTTATGTCTCTAAATATTTGATTTATATATTTATGTGCTCCTATGTTGGGTGCATAGACAAGCGTTATATCCTCCTGTTGGACAGATTTTTTTTATCATTGCATAGGACCCTTCTTTGCCTTTTGTTACAGTCTTTGTTTAAAAATCTGTTTTGTCAGATACAAGTACTACTACCTGGCTTTCTTTGCATTTCTATTTGCATGGAATAATTTTTCCCACTCTCTCACTTTCTGTCTCTGTGTGTGTGTGTCTTTAAGTCTGGAGTAAGTCCCTTGTAGGTAGTATGTATATGAGTCTTGACTTTTTTTTTTTTTTTTATTTTATTTTTTAACTTTACAATATTGTATTGGTTTTGCCATATATCAAAATGGAGAAGGCAATGGCACCCCACTCCAGTACTCTTGCCTGGAAAATCCCATGGACGGAGGAGCCTGGTAGGCTGCAGTCCATGGGGTCGCTAAGAGTTGGACACGACTGAGCAACTTCACTTTGACTTTTCACTTTCATGCATTGGAGAAGGCAATGGCAACCCACTCCAGTGTTCTTGCCTGGAGAGTCCCAGGGACGGGGGAGCCTGGTGGGCTGCCGTCTATGGGGTTGCACAGAGTCGGACACGACTGAAGTGACTTAGCATCAAAATGAATCTGCCACAGGTATACGTGTGTTGCCCATCCTGAACCCTCCTCCCTCCTCCCTCCCCATACCATCCCTCTGGGTCGTCCCAGTGCACCAGCCGCAAGCATCCAGTATCGTGCATCAAACCTGGACTGGAGTCTTGACTTTTTAAAAAATCCATTCAAGCACCTTGTGTTTTTTGATCGGACCATCTAGTCCATTTAAGGCTTCCCAAGTGGTGCCGTGGTAAAGAAATGGCCTGCCAATGCGGGAGACAAAAGGTACATGGGTTCAATCCCTGGGTTTGGAAGATCCCCTGGAGTAGGAAACGGTAACCCCTTCCAGTACTTTTGCCTCAGAAACTCCATGGACAGAGGAGCCTAGTGGGCCACAGTCCAAGGGGTCGCACAGAGCTGACCCCGACTGAGCACACACATGCTTGTACTTACTGACGTGTTATTGCATTCTGGTAGCTTTCTAACTCTTGTCTGTTCCTCTCTTCTCTTGTTCTCTTCCCTTATGATTTGATGACTTTCTTTAGTGTTATGTTTGTGTTCCTTAATCTTTATTTTGTGCGTCTGTGTTATAGGTTATTGGTTTGTGGTTACCTTGAGTTTCATATGTAACAAGTCATGTATGTAACTGTCTATTTTAAATTGATGGTCGCTTAAGTTTGAGTGTACCATAAAATCACTACATTTTAACTCTGCCACCATATTTTATGTCTTTGACATCATATTTTATGCCTTTTAATTTTGTGTATCATTTAGCTGACTGTGTTAGATATAGATGATTTTACCACTTTTGTCTTTTAACCTTCAAGCTAATTTTATAGGTTGTTGATCCACTCTCTTTACTGCATTTTTGCCCATACTGCAAGACTTTTTCTTTTTCTTTCATAGTTTTCTTGTTTCTAGCTGTGGCCTTTTATTTTTATGTTTAAATTCTTTACCAGCTGAGCCACCAGGGAAGCCCAAGGATACTGGAGTGGGTAGGCCATCCCTTCTCCAGTGGATCTTCCTGACCCAGAAATTGAACCAGGGTCCCCTGCATTGCAGATGGATTCTTTACCAATGAGCTATCAGGGAAGCCTGTTTAAATTAGCCCCTTTCATACGTCCTATAGGATGGTGGTGATGAATTCCTTTAGCATTTGACTTGTCTGGGAAACTCTATCTCTCCTTCAATTCTGCATGGTAATCTTGCTAAGTAGAATATTCTTGGTTGTAAGTTTTTCCTTTTAGTTCTTTGAATATATTATGCCAGTCCCTTCTGGCCTGATAAATTTCTACTGAAAAAATCAGCTGATAGTCTTATGAGGGTTCCCTTGTACATAACTAGTTTTTTTTTTTTAATCTTGCTGTTTTTAAGCATTACCTTTATCGTTTACGCTTTATCTTTACCTTTGGGCATTTTCACGGTGCCGTGTATTGGTCTCTTTGGGTTCAGCTTCTTGGGGGCTGTCTGTGCTTCCTGGACTTGATGTCCATTTCCTTTGCCAAGTTAGTTTTCAGCCATTATTTCTTCAAGTAGGTTTTCTGTCCCTTTCTCTCTCCCTTCTTCTGGGACCCTTGTAATGTGAATGTTAGTATACTTGTATAGCGCTCTTAAACTACCCTTGTTTTTAAAAATTACATTTTTCTTTCCACTATTCTGACTGAGCGATGCCTGCTACTCTGTCTTCCAGATCACTGATCTGTTCTTCTGCGTCGGACAGATCCTATAATCTTCTGATGATTCCCTCTAGCGTATCTTTCATTTCAGTGATTGTGTTCTTCAGTTATGATTAGTGAATATAATCTCTTAATATTTCCTGTCTCTTTTATGAAGTTCTCACTGAGTTCATCCACTCTTCTCCCAAGTCTGGTGGGCATCCATACAACCATCCCCAGCTGGGGATCCGGACATGGGGCTTGGACCCCTCACTGCTCATCAGGGACCTTCATGATTCTGACACCCCTCCCTGTCATGGGTTTCCACCATGGGGATGTGGGTTCTGACTAGACTGCCTCTCTGCCCTCCCTACCCATCTCCTGGGGCCTTTTCTTTGTACCCCTAGCTGTAGAGAATCTGTCCTGCTCATCTCCAGGTTGCTCCATACGCTCTATGTACATGTCATTGTAGCTTAGGTATGACTGTGGGATGGCATGAGCCCAGGGTCTTCCTGCTCTGCCATCCTGATGCATCCTCCCCTCGACATGTACAGTGTGTGCATGTGTGCTCAGTTGAGTCCGACTCTTGCAACCCCTTGGACTGTAGCCCACCAGGCTCCCGTGTCCATGGGATTCTCCAGGCAAGCATACTGGAGTGGGTTGCTATTTCCTGCTCCTGGCAATCTTCCCAACCCAGGGATCAAACCTGCATCTCCTGCACAGCAGATGGGTTCTTTACCACCCCAACATAATTTAATATAAACAAGTGCTTTACAGGGTGAAAGCCTTCATGTCCCATATTCCTAGAAAGTCAGCGGAAAGTGAAACTGATATCTATGTGAACCTTACAATTAAGAAGCATGAATAATATGCTGCTTTTGAGTGTGGGGTTTTACTTTGATTGTTTTATTCTTTTTTTCTGCTCCTTGGTAACAATTTGATATCAAGATTCATTTGGAAGATGGAGGAGCCTCAGGGGAGGGGAAGGCAAAGAAGGGGCTGCCATGAACGATTCATGGGTGTTGAGAGAGGATGTAGGTGAGAACTTAAGGGAAATGTGCTTTTGCACATGCAGCAGGGGTTAGATCTTGGGTTGGAGCCCTAGGCAGGGCTCTCAGGGAGGTTTGGGTCCAGAGTCCAAGTTCTGAGCAGCGCTTGGGCCTTCAGGCCAGTCCTGTAGCCTAGGATGTCTGCACGCAGCCCGAGAGTCAGAGCTTCAGGACAGAGTGGGCAGTGGGTCTGGGGCAGAGGGTCAGGCCAAAGCAATGCCAACCAGTTGGTGAATCCCAGAGTGTGGAGACTGCTGCTCTAGAGAGTGAGAGGTTGGCCTCCTTGGCTTTCTCTCTGTGTGTCCATGACCTTCAGCCTACAGGTGTGTGCCAGGGTGCTGGTCCCAGACAGGGGAGCCTGGGGCCATAGGAATCCGTGATTCTGGGAGGCAGGGAAACATGCTGACTTCCTACATCTGCTTCCGCCTCCTGGTAGGAATGCAGATCACCAGATCTTTCATCTCAGAGACTGGGCTTTTAGGATGGCAGGGAGAGGGAGTCTGCAGACTAGAGCAGCCACTCTGGCATAGAAGCAAAACCAGGACTGGTACAGGGAGCAGTGAATTCCTTGGTGAATTTAATGTTTACAGATTTGAAAAACATAGACGAAGCAGATGCTTCTGACTGAAGGCCCTGCTGCTCTGATATATCATTCCAGAAACCAGTCGTCAAGGCTCCGATGGTTCAGTTTCGCTACGGACTAGCTCATTCCTCTGCTCCCAGTTAGAAAGCTCAGGAACCTGGAAGGCTGGTTGATTGGTGATGGGAGGGATGGAGGGTGGGTGTAGGGAGTGACTGAGCAGTTCCCTGAGGCTCTTGTGCAGGCCTACAGCTGACTTCTCTTGGGCTGATGTCATCCATTTGTAGTTCTAGAAGTTTCAGAAGCGTCTGCTGCTGGTCTTTCCCCTTTGTTTAAGAGGTCTTTTCGCAATGCCTTTCCTGATGTGGAGGTTTCCCTCTGGGATGCCCTGGAAGCAGGCACTGAGTTGCTGTTACTTCCCTTTCCTCCTCTGCTCACCTGTCAAAGACCACCAAGCAGTCAGCTGGGAGCTCCCCAAGGCTCTGGAAAAGATGGGCTCTGGGCACGCAGGTCTTCTGAAGTCTCGGTTGGCGTGGACAGTCCACCCCTTTGGCTTCACTGAATGAATAGATAGCCTCACTTTTGGAAGAGAAACAGCAAATGTGGGGGGGTGGTGATTTTGGAGGGGGCTGTTGAGAGAGAGCTGTTCAGGCACAGGGAACAGAATACAGGGAAGGCCCAGAGATGGAAAGTATCCTGGCATAACTGAGGAATTAAGCAAAGACAGCCGTTGCTTCCTCCCTTCAAACCTGGTCTTTGTTGGAGACTCCTGCTTCTTACTCTGAGGTATGAAGATGGACTTGCCTTTCCCCACACTTCCTGAACTTGGCTATTTGAATCTTCTGGAATGTTCTTGACATCTTTTGGAACTCCATGCCTTCCTTAGACCCTTTGTGGCTGGGAAGCTCCATGCAGGGAGGGACTGGTAGCCAGAATCCTCTCCCTGGATATCTTTCTATCTCTGCACCACAGCCCAGAGCTTCTGGAAATCTCTTCAGCAACATCTCCGCTCCATTTCTTGAGAAAATGTTCAATTAAAGGGTAGTTGTACTGGAGGTGTGAAAATTGAAAGCTGCCAACCGCTGACACAATGATACATACCCCTTTTACTGACTGAGTGATAGAGCATGGAATTGACGTTCTAGAGCTTCTAACATAGCATGCCTCTTTTAATATGTAAAATACAGCATCCCAACTATATGTTAATTATTTAATAATATAGTTAGTGAGGTCTGAGTTGTGAAAATCCTGACCTGGGTAATTACAGTGCATAATGCTGTAATTAATGGCTTTAGAAAATCTGTTTTGAAAAATTAGATTCTTTCTGTGACTGTCATGAGCAATGACACCATGCTGGTGGAGGGACCTTGGTGGTTATCTCTAACTGATTGTCCTTAATCACCTGGAGGGGAGGAGTAGCTGCCCCACAGACCACCTGACTGACAGGCCAGAGAGCATCTCTAAGTCACAGTGTCATCTTTCTAGCAAAAGGGGAGTGATGATAAACGTCATTCTGCCTGGGTCTCACCTGCAAAGCCAGGCAGCGGATGCCTTCATCCTACAACAGGAATCAGCAGCAGGGCCTGTGTAGGTGACTCATGCCTGTAGGTGCTGAAGGGCAAACACGTTCCAACACGTCTCTGCTTTTGAAGAGTGCCCCGTGATTCATTCCCTGGTTTCCCTAGTGGCTCAGGTGGTGAAGAGTCCGCCTGCAATGCAGGAGACCTGGGTTCAATCCCTGGGTCAGGAAGATCCCCTGGAGAAGGAGATGGCAACCCACTCCAGTGTTCTTGCCTGGAAAATTCCCATAAATGGATGAACCTGTGTGCTACAGTCCATGGGGATGCAAGAGTTGGACATGACTGAGCAACTAACACACACAGTCATTCATTCAGGGCTTCCCTGGTGGTAAAGAATCCATCTGCAATGCAGGAGATGTGGGTTTGATCCCTGGTCCAGGAGATCCCCGGAGAAAGAAATGGCAACCCACTCCAATATTCTTGCCTGGAAAATCCCATGGACAGAGGAGTATGGAGGGCTACAGTCTATGGGCTTGCAAGAGTCGGACACGACTAAACCACAACCACAGCCAACCACAGCCGGCCATTCATTCATTTTGCAAAGCTATTTTTGGAGCTCCTGCTGACTCCCAGGCTCTATGAGAGAGTTCCGACCCTGGGGTTGCTTCTTGGTGGTAGGAGAGGCTGGCCAGGGAACACACACTGAGCTCTCAGTGTGGGCATAGGATGTGCATGGCCACGTCTCCATCCCAAGCACCACCCAGACCTAAGAGAGTGGCCCCTGGCCCCTGGCCCCTCAGATCTGCAGAGCCAGGAAGGTGGAACCAAGTTGGGAGAGAAAGAGGAGGATGGGAGTAATTTCGGTATTTCTAAATCCCTAATGGTCATCTCTCATTTCCTGCTGTTAAGGGGGCCCACACTGGTGGACATGTTATAAAAAAAAAAAAAGTTGGAGGCTGAAGGTAGATTAATTCAGTTTAGTCAGATGGGTGACCCCCATCTAGATCCTAATTTCAGAAGGCCTTGTTGTACACATAGTTTTTGAAAGGATCATATCAGGTGGCTAATTTTTCAAAATAAAGCTGGCATGAATGTGGATGGGGCACATCCACTGTAAGTCCCGAGTCTCTACCGGAGTTCTCCCTTCTCTGAACTGGGCAAGGATCCAAAGAAACCAGACCTGCTTCAGAGGAGGCGCAGAGACTGCTGGAGAGAGTGCTCAGCCCGTCAGGGACCGGGAGGAGGGCTCAGCTCAGGGCGGCGGGTGCTTCCATCGTGGCCCAGGAGGAGGGCTCAGCTCAGGGCGGCGGGTGCTTCCATCGTGGCCTCTCGTGTGTGTTACCACCGGATCCACGCTGCCTGGTGCCCTTGTCGGCGGCTGAAAACACGCCCTCAGCTACACGCCCGTGGTCACAGCTCCTCAGTGGTGCTCAGGACTCCATAGGCTTGGGCTTCCCCGAGGGCGCAATGGTAAAGAACCCGCCTGCCAACGCAGGGGACACAAGAGATGCGGCTTTGATTCCTGGGTCAAGAAGAGCCCCTGGAGAAGGCAACGGCAACCCATCAAGAATTCCACGGACAGAGGAACCTGGGGGCTACAGTCCACGGGGTCACAAAGAGTCGGACGCGTTTGAGCGGCTGAGCACAAACGCCTGCCACAGCCTCACCCACAATGTTCCTCTCTCCGCTCATTCCAGCTCCTGCTCCTGCATGAGCCTCAGAATCCTTCAATCCTCAGTCCAAAGGTCACACCCTCCCCTTGTCTACCTGTGCCCGGAACCCTGCCCCAGGTGTCATGGTTGTTAAGAGAAGCTGTTGTAGACAGCTGCTCCTGAGACACGCCTTCCCACCGTGTGCACACCCTGTCTGGGCAGAGCCAGTGTCAGATGTGTGCTGATGTCTGGTTCACAGCGGTAAGGCTGCTCTGAGTCATGTTTTCAAGCCATTTGGGAGCTAGGGAACTACCAGGCTGATGTGTGGCACTCAGTCCCTTTTCTGTCTAAGAATAATGAGAAATTAAGCATGAGAAGTTAAATCCCCTCATTCACATACATGTGGTCCCACTGTTTCCACCTGAGCATCATCATCTTTTTTTTTTTAATATATAAACTTGATATATTTCCAGACCATGATGCCTAAGCAACCCATGACCGTTAGGAAACCCTTGGTCGCAGCTGACTGGCACTCAGGAGGCAATGCTTTTGTGTGATGAACTTAATTTTTCACTTTTAAATTAGTGTTTTGGCATGATATGGACAAAACTCCAGGAGAAGCAAGAACTGAGTCTTGAACGATCTTCGGCCCTGACACAAGCAGCCTTGGTGATTTCAGGGTTCTGGGCTGTGTCATTGAATGGCTGGTTTGATCATAAATCCTCCCTGTCCAGACAGAAATACTCATGGGGGAAGACTCAGGAAAAGGACCTGTTTGTTCAGGCTAGCAGCTGGTGATCCAGTTCAGTTCAGTTCAATCGCTCAGTCATGTCCGACTCTTTGCGACCCCACGGACTGCAAGCAGATGCCCAAGTTAATATGGAACACCATCTAAATTCCCCTTTTACAGGAGAATATACTATAGATGGAAGAGACCAACAGATGTCTTTGACGTAAGGACAGAATCCCTCCCATAGCCTGCTGCTGCTGCTAAGTTGCCTCAGTCGTGTCCGACTCTGTGCGACCCCAGAGACAGCAGGCCACCAGGCTCCACCATCCCTGGGATTCTCCAGGCAAGAATACTGGAGTGGGTTGCCATTTCCTTCTCCAATGCGTGAAAGTGAAAAGTGACAGTGAAGTCGCTCAGTCATGTCCGACTTCTAGCGACCCCATGGACTGCAGCCTACCAGGCTCCTCTGTCCATGGGATTTTCCAGGCAAGAGTACTGGAGTGGGGTGCCATTGCCTTCTCTGCTCCCATACCCTACTATGTGCAAGTTCAAGATTTTCGCTGTCTTGTTTGAATAAAAGCTAAGATAAACGGAAGTGATGAGTCATCACGCGGCTTCGTTGTACATATTTCCTGAGAGGGGTAGTGGTTAGCTGTGATTATTGGTTGTCTGTCCAGCCTCCTTTCCTTCACTTTTCTTTTGTGGAAACAGTCTCTCTTTTAGGGACCCCCTTCTCCACACTCCCTGAAGTCCTAGTGGGGCTGGGACCCCTTGAGTGCTGCCCCCTTCTGGCCACAGGGGGAAGTACATGACCCAGGAGGTCCAGCTGTGGCAACGTGCCCTTCTCAGTTCAGTTCAGTTCAGTTCAGTCGCTCAGTTGTGTCCGACTCTATGCGACCCCATGAATTGCAGCACGCCAGGCCTCCCTGTCCATCACCAACTCCCGGAGTTCACCCAGACTCACGTCATCGAGTCAGTGATGCCATCCAGCCATCTCATCCTCTGTCGTCCCCTTCTCCTCCTGCCCTCAATCCCTCCCAGCATCAGAGTCTTTTCCAATGAGTCAACTCTTCGCATAAAGTAGCCAAAGTACTGGAGTTTCAGCTTTAGCATCATTCCTTCCAAAGAAATCCCAGGGCTGACCTCCTTCAGAATGGACTGGTTGGATCTCCTTGCAGTCCAAGGGACTCTCAAGAGTCTTCTCCAACACCACAGTTCAAAAGCATCCATTCTTTGGTGCTCAGCCTTCTTCACAGTCCAACTCTCACATCCATGCATGACCACAGGAAAAACCATAGCCTTGACTAGACAGACCTTTCTGACAGGTGATAAATCCCAGCAGGGGACGTGTGAGTAAAGCTGCTTGCCCCAAGGTCCTGCCCCAGCGCTGATATGAAAATGGGAGAAAAGAGAAACTCTGTCTGTCTCTCTCCATCAGGCTAGCTTAGCTGGGGCTGCCGGGGGTCATGTTCCCCACTTGTGGGGAGGGGCCATGTGTGGCAGGAGTGAGGGGGAGCAAGGAGAGGCAGAGGCCTTGTGGCTGGCTGGGGACGTTAGGATGGAGAGAGGTACAAGGAAGATTCACAGAAGCCGAGGAGGCCCCTCCAGCCGTCCTCATCCCTCCAGCTGCACACAGCTGGGGTGCACATTCAGTCTCCAAGGGACCAGTTCTTTTTTTATTTGAGTGTGCCGCTGCTGCTAAGTCACTTCAGTTGTGTCCGACTCTGTGCGACCCCATGGACTGTAGCCTGTCAGGCTTCCTCTGTCTGTGGGATTCTCCAGGCAAGGATACTGGAGTGGGTTGCCATGCCCTCCTCCAGGGCATCTTCCCAACCCAGGGACTGAACCCATGTCTCTTATGTCTCCTACATGGGCAGGTGGGCTCTTTACCACTAGCGCCACCTGGGAAGCTGTATTTTTTTCCCGCTTGGTGAGTTTTAAAAATTAATTTTTATTGGAGTGTAGTTGCTTTATAATGTTGTGTTAGTTTCCCTGTACAGGGAAATGAATCAGCCAGACATGCGCACATAGCCCCTCCCCTTTTGGACTTCCTCCCCATTTTGGTCACCACAGCGCATTAAAGAGTTCCCTGTGCTATGCAGTGTGCTCTTTTTAGTTATTTATTTTATACATAGTATCAAGAGTGTGTGTATATATATATACATATATACATATATACATACAAATTCCAATCCCATAGTACCAATCAGATCAGATCAGATCAGATGAGTCGCTCAGTCGTGTTCGACTCTTTGCGACCCCATGAATCGAAGCACACCAGGCCTCCCTGTCCATCATCAACTCCCAGAGGTCACTGACACTCACATCCATCGAGTCAGTGATGCCATCCAGCCATCTCATCCTCTGTCGTCCCCTTCTCCTCTTGCCCTCAATCCCTCCCAGCATCAGAGTCTTTTCCAATGAGTCACCTCTTCGCATGAGGTGGCCAAAGTACTGGAGTTTCAGCTTTAGCATCATTCCTTCCAAAGAAATCCTAGGGCTGATCTCCTTCAGAATGGACTGGTTGGATCTCCTTGCAGTTCAAGGGACTCTCAAGAGTCTTCTCCAACACCACAGTTCAAAAGCATCCATTCTTTGGTGCTCAGCCTTCTTGCAGTCCAGCTCTCACATCCATACATGACCACAGGAAAGACCATAACCTTGACTAGACGGACCTTTGTTGGCAAAGTAATGTCTCTGCTTTTGAATATGTGATCTAGGTTGGTCATAACTTTCCTTCCAAGGAGTAAGCGTCTTTTAATTTCATGGCTGCAGTCACCATCTGCAGTGATTTTGGAGCCCAGAAAAATAAAGTCTGACACTGTTTCCACTGTTTCCCATCTATTTCCCATGAAGTGATGGGACCGGATGCCATGATCTTCGTTTTCTGAATGTTGAGCTTTAAGCCAACTTTTTCATTCTCCACTTTCACCTTCATCAAGAGGCTTTTTAGTTCTTCTTCACTTTCTGCCATAAGGGTGGTGTCATCTGCATATCTGAGGTTATTGAGATTTCTCCCAGCAATCTTGATTCCAACTTGTGTTTCTTCCAGTCCAGCGTTTCTCATGATGTACTCTGCTTATAAGTTAAATAAACAGGGTGACAATATACAGCCTTGACATACTCCTTTTCCTATTTGGAACCAGTCTGTTGTTCCATGACCAGTTCTAACTGTTGCTTCCTGACCTGCATACACATTTCTCAAGAGGCAGATCAGGTGGTCTGGTATTCCCATCTCTTTCAGAATTTTCCACAGTTTATTGTGATCCACACAGTCAAAGGCTTTGGCATAGTCAAAAAAGCAGAAATAGATGTTTTTCTGGAACTCTCTTGCTTTTTCCATGATCCAGCAGATGTTGGCAATTTGATCTCTGGTTCCTCTGCCTTTTCCAAAACCAGCTTGAACATAAGGAAGTTCACAGTTCACATATTGCTGAAGCCTGGCTTGGAGAACTTTTAGCATTACTTTACTAGCATGTGAGATGAGTGCAATTGTGCAGTAGTTTGAGCATTCTTTGGCATTGCCTTTCTTTGAGATTGGAATGAAAACTGACTTTTTCCAGTCCTGTGGCCACTGCTGAGTTTTCCAAATTTGCTGCCGTATTGAGTGCAGCACTTTCACAGCATCACCTTTCAGGATTTGGAATAGCTCAACTGGAATTCCATCACCTCCACTAGCTTTGTTCATAGTGATGCTTTCTAAGGCCCACTTGACTTCACATTCCAGGATGTCTGGCTCTAGGTCAGTGATCACACCATCGTGATTATCTGGGTCGTGAAGTTCTTTTTGTACACTTCTTCTGTGTATTCTTGCCACCTCTTCTTGATATCTTCTGCTTCTGTTAGGTCCATACCATTTCTGGTAAGTAGGGAAAACCACTAGACCATTCAGGTATGACCTAAATCAAATCCCTTATGATTATACAGTGGAAGTGAGAAATAGATTTAAGGGCCTAAATCTGATAGATAGAGTGCCTGATGAACTATGGAATGAGGTTCATGACATTGTACAGGAGACAGGGATCAAGACCATCCCCATGGAAAAGAAATGCAAAAAAGCAAAATGGCTGTCTGGGGAGGCCTTGCAAATAGCTGTGAAAAGAAGAGAAGCGAAAAGCAAAGGAGAAAAGAAAAGATATAAGCATCTGAATGCAGAGTTCCAAAGAATAGCAAGAAGAGATAAGAAAGCCTTCTTTAGCGATCCATGCAAAGAAATAGAGGAAAACAACAGAATGGGAAAGACTAGGGTTCTCTTCAAGAAAATCAGAGATACCAAAGGAACATTTCATAGTACAAATAGTGTATATATATTCATCCCACCCCACCTTCCTTCTCCCCCTAAAGGTACTGATTCTTTAGCCCACACTTAATTTTTATATTACCCCCAACATTCCCTGTACTCTCATAGATCTTTATTTGCACAGTCGTTTGAAGAAGGCTGTGCTCACTTGAGAACAAAGGAGTTCTAACTAATCTGAGGAGGGAAATCATAAAACAGAAAATGTCTTTTACTTGAAACATGTCACAGACACCTTCAGAAAGGGATGCAGTGTTCCAAAGATTCTAGAGCATCCATGTTGGAAAGGACCAGAGCTGCGCCTCCTGTACAGCAGCTTCGTGGGATTTAAAAGATAGTTCTTGAAAACCATTTGGTGGTCATGGCAATGGGGAAGGGTGGACGAATGAAGTCATTTAACCAGCTTCTTCACTGCAGGACTTCTCAGAGCCTTTACAGTGCTAAGAAGTGTGAGTCTGCAAGAGGAATAGAGAAGGCAGTGTTTCTTAAAACATTCAAACATGAGAGTCTTTTATTCATTTATTTATGTCCACACAATGTGTGGGATCTTATTTTCCTGACCAGGGATTGAATCCACGCCCCCTGCCGTGGAAGTGTCTAGTCTTAACTGCTGGACCCCCAGGAAAGTCCCTAAACGTAAGAGCCTTTTAAAATTCATGAGCTCTGCACAATCGTAATGTAGCTCAAGTCAGTACATTAGTGGCTGAGATGTGGATTTTGAAGCTACACAGCTAGAACATAGCTATCGTCTGATCTGGAAACTGGGGCCCTGTAAGAGCCTTTTACCTTTTCTCTTGCAAATACGTTGCAAAAAAGAAATATCCAGACTTGACGAGGAATGCCTGGCTGCCAAGACCCTGGCTCTGAGCAAAGGTGGTATGTGTCTCTGGCAACGACAGGAGAGCATTGGCTGGAGCCCAGAACGGGCAGGTCTAAAACGGATTTCACCGGTACATGCTCATCTCATGCTAACAGCATTCTAACAGCATGGTGGGCCCCAGGGGAGCACCGTCTAGTGATGTATGGTCACTGTTACGGCACCCAGTTGGCCAAATGTCTGTGATGGTGATGGACGTTCATCTGGGAGGTCATCACCACAGGCATTGGAAATGCCCCCTAATTTTAGGAACACTAAATAATTCATATTGGCCACTGAGAAAAATTCAGGGCCAGTCTGTATTAATTTGCCCAAAGTGAATTTTGACTTATTACTGTTGTGGTTGTCTGGTGCTGTGGAATGTTAGAGGAAAACAGTGGAATGGTTTTTTGTTTGTTCTCCTGCAGGTGAGAAATTAGGAGACCCCTCGTGATGGTGCTTGCTATGTTTCAGTCACTCAGTTGTTCTGGCTCTTTGCAACCACATTGACTGACTAAATTGCTGTTCAAATCAGGAAAACACCAGTTCAGAACCCAGGGTTTTTTCCTAAAAGAGAAAATAAAAGATTAAAAATTTTAAGTCAACATTTCTCAAAGTACTACTTATATTTATGCATATATGTGTATGCAGTTCATCGGTGGTGTCCTAAGATGGGTATTTGAATGTTTCTTTAGAGTTTCTAGATAGAGAGGCCAGAAAGGCCACTAGAGTTGGGAAAGTTCCAGTTTAGTGGCCCTGATGCCATTCCCTAACAGTTTTCAGGAGTGGATCTGAATCAGTTGGCCAGAACACCCATCATAAAAGGGCCAAGAAAATGAGGACCATCTTGGGGGTCCACCTGGAAGTCAAAAGCCTTATATGGGATAGGAGCTACCTATGGCCGGATAGTGCTGAAGAATTGATGCTTTCGAATTGTGGTGCTGGAGAAGACTTGAGAGTTCCTTGGACAGCAAGGAGATCAAACTAGTCAATCCTGAAAGAAATCAACTCTGAATATTCACTGAAAGGACTGATGCTGAAGCTGAAAATCCAGCACTTTGGCCACCTGATGTGAAGAGCTGACTCACTGGAAAAGACCCTGATGCCGGGAAAGATTGAAGGCAAAAGAAGAGGGCGGCACAGGGTGAGATGGTTGGATGGCCTCACTGACTCATGGACATGAATCTGAGCAAACTCTGGGAGATGGTGAAGGACAGGGAAGCCTGGCATGCTGCAGTCCATGGAGTCACAAAGAATCAGACATGACTGAGCATTTAAACAATGGCTGGATGAGTACATCTTAGATGCTGTTGTGGGTCCCTTTAGAGGCAACCATGATATACAGTGAAAACAGCTACGATAAGATAACAACTACAACAATAACAACTAACAAGGAAGGGGCTCTTTCTGTGTGCCCCACGCAGTCAGTACTGGGCACTTTCTACAGAGAGAACTTGGCCTTTGGAGCAGAGGGAGCTGGGCTCATTTCAGCTCTGCTCCTCCTATCAACACATTCACTGGCAAACCACCCAACTTCTCTGAGCCTCAGTTTCTTCCTCCACAAATAGAGATTAAAGTTTTCCTTGTAACTTTATTGTCAAATATAAATCCATGTGTGTGAAACCATTTAAACCAAGCTCATCCCAGAGCACCTGGCACACAGCAGATGCCTACTAGGGACTTTTCTTCTCTATGGGGAGACTTTATGAGGGCTGATTCTCAATGTCAAATGAAGCTCGGTTTGTGCTTGCTGCAAGATTCCACCTCTGAATGTGCCTGGACTCAGAGCTTGGATCAGCTTTGGCAGCATGGTTTGGCCTGAGCTTGATACGCTGCTGCTGTGGCACCAGGGGGCCTGGGTTGGTGAGTTTTGTTCAGTCCAGTCCAACCTGAGCCAGTGTGGAGGGCCAGCACCCCCACTGGGCATGGGGGACTTGGGGGTGAATCAGCTACGTGGTCCTTGGGTGGTGTTGATGGATCCGGCAAGACTCTCTCCTTTGGTTCTGGCCTTGAGACCTCTGGAAGACTGAGGCTGAAGTGTGGACTTGTGTCCACAAGAAGAGGGGCGCGGATTGTCTGGATCATTGAAACAAAAGTGGTTTTTTTTTTCTTCTTCCTCTATTTTTGGGTCCTGAATAGTCCAAGTCACTGGGGCTGTTCTCCCTGCTCTCAGAGAAGGGACCACCAGAAGCTCATCTAAGTAGCCTTTTGTTCACCAAGGGCCCAGCTCCCGTGCCTTATTAGGGCAATAAACAGAGATGGTGTATCATAGAGGCTCTTGTCCCCCTGCCAGCGCTAAATCATTCTAGTAGCTGCTTGATGGGGTAAAGCAATTACGATGCATTTTTCATTCAATCAACTGAATCAATTAATTGCTTTACTCACATAGGAACAACAAAAAACAAATCCCAAAGCCTTCTTGTGAAACAGTAAGCATGCTGGAACGGCTGCTTTTAAATCCAACATTTACATGAAATTATCTTCTTATATAATTAACAGCTACCAGTTAATAAACATGCCTCAGATAAAAGAGTAGCCCTATAAATGAACAAAATGAAAAAGCGCCATTTAGCATGCTAAAGGTAATAGGAGCAAGTAGGCTCCATCAGGGCTGAGAGAGGTTTCCGGAAGAGCTGTTGTCAGAGGCCATGTGGACCGTTGAAAATTAAGAGAAAGAGGAAGAGGAAGCCTAGCATTTAAAAATCTCTTGGATGAAGAATATGGTGCCTTCCTTGAGAGATGGGGAGGGGGGCATGTTCCCTGACAAGAGTGCCTCATCTGTTGGTAAGATATTTTGTTCCCCCCAAATAGGAAAAGGTCAAAAAGGGTTTCTCAGAGTGCCCACAGAAAGGGAACACGGAGAGTGACGGTGAAGCAGAGGGCCCTCGCTAAGCAGTCCTTTGGTGAGGCTAGTCAATTACACCCTGAGAACCGCTGCAGGATCTGAAATGAAAGGGCCAACATTACTTCTTGGGAGATTTTTGCAAACGAGCCCGTCAAGAGAGCAAGGCCACTGCTGCTATGGAGATTTTACCCAAGGGGATCCTGCAAAGTGGGAGGCTAACCATTCCACCTCTGAAATGCAATATTTATACCTTCATCAGGCGAAGGCTCCCAACTCTTCTTTTTCACTGTTAAGGGGAAAAGGATATATATTAACATTAAAATGAAATCTCTCTCTTCACGAAGAGGAGAACTCTCAAACACCAAAGTGGAACCCAGGATGGGGTACCCCGTCTGGGTATTTTGAAGAGGGTGCTTCCTCTGCTGCCAACAGGGCCTGGCAGAATATTCTAGATACTTGGCAGGAAACTGGCTTTGTTTCAGATTAGGATGAAGTTGACTGGTGACGCCGATGATAAAGAATCTGCCTATGATGCGGGAGACCCATGTTCAATCCCCTGGGGTCAGGGAGATTCGTTGGAGAAGGGAATGGCAACCCACTGTGGAATGCTTGCCTGGAGAATTCCATGGACAGAGGAGCCTGGTGGGCCACAGTCCATCGGGTGGCAAAGAGTGGCTGAGGGGCTGACACTCACTTTCCGGAGCAGTTATACCTCAGGCCCTCGTCTTATCCCAACAATTCAGGGGCTGTGGGCAGAATGGCAGGAGCCCTTGCAACCTTGAGAGACGAAATCGCGTGAGTCACAGGAGCCCCTGGTTAGCGGGGCCTGGTCCAGCAGCCCTGTGTTGGGAGGAAGTGTCTTCTGACACCGACAACGATGTCCAGGCTCCGGGTGTCACACAGACACGGTGACTGCTTAGTGACTCTGCTCCCCAGGCCCTAAGGACAGGGCCCTACGCCCAGATCCAGAGCAGGACTGCCTTCCCACTGCCGTGCAGGAAGTGAAAGTGGAAGTGTTACTTGCTGAGTTGTGTCTGACTCTGCTACCCTATGGACTGTGGTCCGCCAGGCTCCTCTGTCCATGGGATCTTTCAGGCAAGAATACCGGAGTGGACAGCCATTCCCTTCTCCAGGGGATCTTCCTGACCTGGGTATTGAACCCGAGTGTCCTGCATTGCAGGCAGATTCTTCACCGTCTGAGCCATGAGGGAGAGCTTCCCTCTAAAGAAGTAATGTTCTCCCTTTCCTGTGGGGAAAAAATGACCACAGTAGGGAGGGAGGTGGTCCCCAACCTTGTACACAACTGTGAGCTCCCGAGATAGGAGTCCCTCGTTTTCATAGTGTGATCAAACAAGAAAATGGAAGGCAAAGCGCTCGGGGAAACATCCTGGGCCATCACAGTGGAACATAATTAGTGTCATCATTTCCTAGTTGGCAACACAAACCTCCGCAGGTGGTGCGCCTGATGCGGCTGTGAAGACGGTAGCTTTCCTGGTTACGTCAGCAGCTTTGTTTCTCCAGAACCAGCTGGAAATGGAAGGTGGGATCTTTCTGCTCCTCTTCAAGGCTTTATGTAAAGAGTGCACATGTGTTCTCCTGCCAAACACGGCTTTGGGATCCAGAGCAAACCACGGCTCTACCATCTGTTCTGTGGAGACGACATTATAATAGCTTCCCCCGAGTACTTCGTATGTATTTGGCACAGAGCTGAGCATTTTAACACCTATGATGGTATCCTTACAACAGGCTCATGAGGGCAATTACTATTACCATCTCTACTATCTATAGATGAAGAAACTGAGGCTCAGAGATGTTGAGCAATTTGCCTGGGGTCACACAGCTAGGAAATGAGCTGGGATTCACACCTTTCAGAATACAAATACATAACCCTGTGTTAGGTAGCTATACTACCCAATCGTTGTAACAAAATTTTAAATATAGGATTACCTTATACTTGTATGTTTCACTTGGGCAAATCCTCTGATCACTGTTGGATTCCAGGACTTATGCAGGAGGAACACACAGGAAAAGCCAGGTTTGGTCATGGCATTTGAGAGGTGGTCACTGGAACGGAGGAGTCGCGGTGTAAGGGAAAGATTATACCACAGAGTGGTGGGTGGGGTGGGGTGGGAGGGAAGCCTAGAGGGTTGGAAGTAGAGAGAAAAGGGTGGCTGGTGAGAGTGACCGTGTGTAGGATGGTTAATATGGCTGGGTGAGAGAAGGCAGTAAGAAAGAGGGTGCATTTAAAACTGGTCCTGAAGGGATGGAAAGGGGACTTCTTTCCCATCAGAGGAGGGATGGGTATGTGTTTAAAGTGGAGACAGAGAACCATGCAAGCCCTTGAGACATCTGTGGAAGGAAAAGAAGTTCTGAAGTCCCGCAGCACTGGCGGGGTAGAAACCAGCAGGAAGGATGGGCAGCAGGTGGGGTCTTGGAGGAGGCAGAGATTCCTTAATAAGCACTCATCAAAAGGGAGACATTGACATGTGGATGGTATTAAGGCAAAAAGCTGGTCTTAGCTCAGGCTCTATAACAAATACCATAGGCTGGGTGGCTTAAAAGCCAGACATTTATTTCCCACACTTCTGGATGGCCTCTGTGCTCACTGCTATACCACCAACGCTATTTCCCATAGTTCTGGGAGCTGGAAGTCCAAGATCAAGGTGAGGGCAGGTCTGGTGTCTGCTGGGCACCAGCTCCTTTGTTCATAGATGGCCACTGTCTCTCTGTGTTAGGGTGGGAAGAGATTCTCTCTCTCTTGTCTCTTCTCTAAGGCACTAAATCCACCTTATGACCAGATTGCCTCCAAAGGCCCCACCTCCTAATGCCATCACATTGAGAGTTAGGGCATCAGTGGATGAATTTAGGGGGCTACGGTCAGTCCACTGAAGGCAAAAGGAGAAGTGGGTAGCAGAGAATGAGATGGTTACATAGCATCACTGACTCAACGGACAGGAATCTGAGCAAACTTTGGGGGAGAGTGAAGGCAGGGAGCCTGGTGTGCTCCGGTCCACGGGGTCGCAAAGAGTCAGACACGACTTAGCAACTGGACAACAACAAGTTCAGTCCATAGCAGACTTTATGTTTATCCAAAGACCCCCTAAAAAGAGTGAAAAAGCAAGCCCCTAGCAGGGCCTAAATCTAAAAGATGGAAAGTCCCAGGAGCTGATGTGGATGGGAGAACTCTCCTATTCTGCTGGTGCACGTGTAGCTGGTACCACCACTTTGGAATGTGGTCCAGCTGTATCTTCTAAAGCTGAAGATGCTCCATGCCCAGCACACCTGCTCCTGCTCCTGCAACGGTGTCATGTGCAAAGAGGAACACAGAGGAGGGTATTCTGAGCTGCCTTTTTTGTAATAACCTCAGATCAGATTGCTCCCAGATGCTCATCTACCGTAGAAAAGATGAATATGTTGTGGTTTCCCCACACGATGGAATACCCTATACAGTGCAGATGCATCATCTACCATGACGTGCAGCACTATGGATGAATCTCAAAAGTGATGCACAAAGAAGCTCGGCTCGAAAGAGAGCACAGGGTATGATCCCAATTATATGAAAGGCAAGAGCAGGCAAAACTACACGGTGCCTTTGGAAGTCGGGAGGGCACATCTTGGGGAGGGGACAGCGGCTGGAAGGGGACCCCAGGAGATTTGGGGGGGCTGGGAAAATTCTATTTCTCTATCTGGGTGCTAATTGCATGGGTTTGTTCTATTTGTGGAAATGTTGAACACTTTTGATGTGTGCTCTTTCCTCGCCTCCTGCAGCCTCTGGTGGCTCCAGCATTCCCTGGCTTGTGGCCACATCACTACATTCTCTGCCTGTCTTTGTATGACCTTCTCCTCTCCATCTGTGTGTCTCTCCAAAGGGAAGTTGTCATTGCATTTAGGACCCACTTGAATAATCCAGAATGATCTCACCTTAAGATACTTAACATCTACAAAGACCCCTTTTCCAATGAAGGTTGAGTTCACAAGTTCCAAGGGTCACACGGCCACCTTTTAGTCACTGAAAGGTTGTGTGCCAGTCCAGTGGGCTGAACGCTGGCCCCCAAAATGGCCAGGTCCTGACCCTTGGAACTTGTGAACTCAGCCTTCATTGGAAAAAGGGTCTTTGCAAATATGATTAAGTGTCTTAAAGGTGAGATCATCCTGGATTGTTCAGGTGGGCTCTAAATGCAGTGACAAATGTCTTTCAGAGAGATACAAGAAGTAAAGACAGCTTAGTCCTTTACTGCTTGAGAAGCAGTACTTGAGAAAGTATCAATTTCTTTTTAAAATCTGATTTTCCTCTTTGATCAAAGGTAAGGGGGTGGAAGGTGAGAAAGTGGCCAGGACCTCTCCTGTTTGTTCACCAGGACTGTGTGAGGCATGTGGCCGAGTAAGGACTCGGTCAATGCTGTTTTATTATTTCTTCCTTAACTTCAACTTTATTGATGTATAATCAACATAGAGTAAGAATACAGATTTTAAATATATTCATCGATAGTTTTTGACGAATGTAAACAGTCATGTAACCAACCTCTTACTGAGCATTTTCATTACCCCACCTCCTGTCCCGCTTAACCACTGATCTGATTTCTATTAGCATAGATTCATTTCTCCTGTTCCTGGATGAACGTCACAATAAAGGAAACCAGACGTTTTGTACACTTGCTGGCTTCTTTCATTTAGTATACTGTTTTTGTGATTCATTTATGTTTTTGCTCAGCCCTTTGGACTGTTGTTGAATAGTATTCCTTTGAATGGATAAAGCATGGTTTATCAGTTCTCTTGTTGATCTACCTTTGGTTATTTCTAGTCTTTGCCAATATGAATCAAGCAAGTCTTTGTGTGGATATATGACTTTATTTCCCACGGGTGATTGGACAGCAAGGAGATAAAACCAGTCAATCCTGAAGGAAACCAACTCTGAATATTCATTGGAAGGACTGATGCTGAAGCTGAAGCTCCAATACTTTGGCCACCTGATGTGAAGAGCTGACTCATTGGAAAAGACCCCAATGCTGGGAATAGTTGAGAGCAGAGAGAGAAGAGGGCGACAGAGGATGAGATGGTTGAATGGCATCACCGACTCAATGGACACAAATTTGGCAAAATCTGGGAGATATTGAAGGAGGGAAGCCTGGCATGCTGCAGTTCTTGGGGTCGCAAGAGTTGGACATGACTTGGCAACTGAACAACAATAGTAATGCTTTTATTTCTCTTGGGTAAATGCCTGGGTTGTTAAGTATATGATTGTAAAAGATAATTTCAAAGTGATTTTTTTCAGTTGCTTCACATTGTTGCCAATATTTGATATTATCAGTCTTTCATTTTAGTCATTCAAGTGCTTAAAAAGTGGTATCTCATGTGGTTTTAATTTGCATGTCACTGACAGCTAAAGATATTACATATCATTCCATGTGGTTGTTGGCCACAGGTATATCTTCTTTTGTGTCTGTTCAATTCTTTTGTCCATTATATTTCTGTATAAGCCATTTTTCTTGATTGATTGGTTTGTCTTATTACTGAGTTGTAAGAGTTCTTTATTTATTCTGGATGTAAGACTTTTGTCAGATATATATATTAAGATATTTCCTCTCAATCTTCAGCTTGTCTTTTCATTTATAAATGGTTTCTTTTGAAGCTCAAATATTTTTAGTTTTAATGAAATCCAATCTATTATTTTATTCTTTTAGGGCTAATTCTGTGTCCTGAGAAATATTTGTCTACCTTGAGATCATGAAGATTTTTCTTCTGCGTTTTCATTTCAGTTTTAGTTTTTGCATTTAAATCTGTGAGCCATTTCAAATTAATTTTATGTGTGGTGTGAGGAAGGGCTCTAGGTTCATCAATACTTTTCCAATGAATTAAAAGTCACAACCATCCAGGTGAAGAGGGCAAGTGAGAAGAATGTTGGTTATCAACCATAAACTAATTGAACATTTATTTTGAGAATTTACTGGGTGCCAGTCACTGGGCTAAGCTCTAGGTTTACCTTATAGTATCTAAATAGACACATCTCCTGCCTGTATGGATTTTATTTTCCAGAGATTAGATAGGCAGATGTGAGAGAATTACACAAATAAATGTAAAATGACTACTGTGGTAGGAACTATGAAACAGACATCATTTGTGTTACTTATTTTGGGGGGAAGGTTTTCCATGAAGACACAGAGATATTATAGCAGAGTTGATGTCTGAAGGATAACTAGGAGGTAACGAGGCAAACTGGGGCTTCCCAGTTGGCACTAGTGGTAAGAGCCTCCCTGCCAATGCAGGAGATACAAGAGATGTGGATTTGATCCCTAGCTTGGGAAGATCCCCTGAAGAAGGAAATGGCAACCCACTCCAGTATAATTGCCAGGGAAATTCCACGGACAGAGAAGCCCGGTGGGCTACAGCCCACGGGGTCGCAGAGAGTCAGGCACGACTGGGAGACGGAGCACACCCAGGCAGACTGGGTGGTGACTGGAGGACCAGCACGTGCTGTATCTGGTTGGAGTTCCACACGTGGGATCTGGCAGGCAGTGCTGAGTTTTGTTTTTACCCCGAGGACATGGGGGGACTGCAAAGTGTTAAAAGGCATGTGTGTGTCACGTGAATCTGTTTGCATTTTGCACATGTTCTTCTGCTGCCTGAGGGGTCAGAGGCACAGAGCATGTGACTCTGCAGGGTCCCGTGCTAGGCTTGTGTGGACGACGGTGCAGTTGTTAGGGAGACCTTGCATTTCACTGCCGGTGAGCCTAGTCTTGGAACAGGAACTGTAGTTGATGCAACTGCAGTGTCTGCACCAAAGTGGGACCTCAGACCCCATGGGGACAAGGTGACAGGACACTGGGGTCAAATTTGACTGTAGAGCTATTTCATATTCAGGATCTCACGTCACTGCCCAACAGTTTGACCAGGGAAGAGTCATGGCTATTTTATCTCATATTTTCCTACTTTACAGAGGAGGAGACTGTGGGTCAGAGAAGTTGGTCATGTTGAGCATGGTCAGTTGAGCATGGTCTCTTGCTCATGAATGCTCTGCCAGGCAAGAATCAACCTGGCCTTCCTGCTCCAAAGCCCCCTAATTTCCCCACCATCACCCATAACCAGGAATCATAACCAGTTAGATGTGTCTTTCCAGGCTTCCATGGACTCCTGCTGTGGGGCCATTTTTCAGATCATCAGTGAGTCTGGGGACTGGATTGTGAACAAACCCTTGTTCAGAGCAGGTGCTAACAAGACCAGGTCTGGGGATTTAGGGCTCAGTGACGGTCTTTTTTCTGACAACTAAACACCTACCCAGTGATCTCAACTATTCCACAACCATCCAGAGAGACCTGGCCATGAGCATCCTGGATGGAGCCCAACAGATGTTGGTGGGGAGAGCCTTGGATTTGAGTCAGACCTGCATCCCAACCCTGGGCCTCTGCTCAGCAACCTTGACACTTGGTCACGGCTCAAACTCTCCGGCCCTCTGTCTCTCTTTGTAAAATACAAATCATAGTAGTTGTGGGAAGAAAATGGGATAACCATTTTATGTGAAAATATTCCAGTTCTTGGCTCATAGTAGGAGCTTTGTAAATGTGAGCACTATGGCAGCAGCATTAATCTTTCCATTACAAGGGTGGTGGGGGGAGTTAGTTCTGTGGGTGAGGGGCCATTACACCATTACTAAGGGGAAAAGGACACATTGATGTATTCCTTGGGAAGTTCTCTTGTCATGCTGGCCAACTGCCTGTTCAGATCACCATGGCACGCTGAGTGTGCTTACAGCTTCAGACCATAAGACTGATTCGTAGTCATCATCCTTTAGGCACAGGTAGCTTTTTTCTCTTTGCAAAGCTACTATCACCTCTCTTATTGCATTTTTATCACCAAATAACCCTCTGAGGTTGGCCGGGCAGGCATGCCGACCCTGCTTTCCAGATGAGGAAATGGAGACTTGGAAACAAGTCTCAGGATCAGAAGCAAACCCAGGATCCCAAGGGAAGATGATGATAGAGGCAGGATGAGAACTTGGCCGGCTCTTCCAGCTCTTTCCCAGCAGCCTGTGG
Organism: Tragelaphus eurycerus; assembly: GCA_935064755.1. NCBI lineage: Eukaryota > Metazoa > Chordata > Mammalia > Artiodactyla > Bovidae > Tragelaphus > Tragelaphus eurycerus. The sequence goes on along the minus strand of CAKXYN010000088.1, from coordinate 9,340,961 downwards.
GCAAGAGGCACAGGTCTGTGCAGTTCTCCCAGGAATAGTCTTGACAGCATCTTTTATCAGGCACCTACTGCGTACGGGACCCAAGGGTAAGTTAGGTGCGTTGTGTGTTCATTCATTTCATCCCCTCTGGCTTCCCACGTGGCTCAGTGGTAAAGATGCGGTTTCGATCCCTGGGTCAGGAAGATCCCCTGCAGGAGGAAAGGGTGACCTACTCCAGTATTGCCTGGAGAATCCCATGGACAGAGGAGCCTGGAGGGCTACAGTCCACAGGGTCGCAAAGAGTTAGACTTGACTGAGCATGCACGCCTACGGGTAATCCCCTGAGGGTGATGCCGTCCTCATTTTACCCATGGGGAGGCTTATCTCCCAGAGGTTAGGGGAGTGTCCTGAGATTACCCCAGTGGGCAGTAAGGGCTGGTTTGAAATCCCCATCTGAACCAGCCCAATGCAAAACTGGTTCTCCCTTCCCTCACCTAACTGCCCTTGAGAAGAGATAGGAACCGCAACACGACGAGCTGCAGGAACTGCCAGGATGGACGCGGGTTTGAGTGGTTTCCTATTTTAACTGGGCTAAATGAGACCTTTATCTTCATGACCATTGCCATCATGGCTGGGTGGATGTCTGGGTATCTGTTTAGGAGCTAACAGGTTTAGTTTTATTGTTTTGTCAAAATACTGCAGAAATCAATATATCTCCATAATTCAGTGTTATACCAAGAGGCATTTTTGTGCCATATATAGCAAAAATTGTATTATACTTTTGAGATCATAGGTAATGATGACAAAGTGTTCTGTGTTCAATTCCAGCATTAACGTCTGGTTTGAACAAAGCTTGAAATATGATCTCAGAGCTAAGAGGCTTTAATATTAAGATCTTTAACGGTAATTTATGTGACAGAAGATAGGGTTTAGCATAATAAAATGTAATGGGCTCCTCAAATGAAGAGGACGAGAGACAATTGAAAACAAGGTAAAAATGGTAAATTATAAATAACGGTAAATCTACCTTTATGTTGTTACTTCATTTATTTTTGATTTGTTAGATAGGTTCTATAATTTCTCATTTTCCCATGTTTCAGAACAGGACATTTCTCAAATGGTGCCTATTGGAAATGAGACCCACAATCACCAATGGCCTTCGCTCGCTGTTTAAGGGGATATGAAATTTCTACCATGGTTCTTTTTGTCCCCCTGGTGCTAAGGTTTGATCTGTATGTTTCTATTAATCTACTTTGTTGTCCTTTTCCTCTTTGTCTCCTTTTCTTCCTGGCACTTATGGCTTGGTTTATGTTTTAAAAATCAGCCTCTGCTTGTAAGTGCCCTAATGTAAATTTCTCTATGTTAGGTATCCATGAAAGATTGTAGACCTCAAACGAGCAAATCAAATTCACAGAAAGAAAGAAGCAGCAGCAGCTTTGTTTATCACAAGGGCACAGGGAGCACGTGGCCCTGTGTGTTCAGTTTGGTTTTGAGCTTCCTGGCTGCTGAGGGTGTGATTGTTTATGGAATTTTTATTACCCCATCGAAAGAAAAAAGGTGGCAATTTTTCAAAAGAATTACCTGGAATTTCACCTGTGAGATCTTGGATAATAAACTTTTATTCTTTAGTCATTCCTGCATTCTCAAACCTGGCTTGCTTTCAAGATTTGGAAATAAACAGGGAGAGGTGGCATGGAGAATGCAGGAGGCCTTAGGATGAAATCTGGCCTCTGGGGCGAAGGTGTCTGGGCGGGAGCAGCCCTGACACACTCTGAATCAGCCATGGCGAGCTGCACCCTCCTGCTGGCAGTACTCTCTTAATGGGATGGGCTCCACTCTGAGCAGAAATCATACCTCCTGGAAGAAAAGTTGGCATGAGAGAGACTGAAATTCACTCTCACCCATCCCAGTTGCTTCTGCGCCCATTTTTGAAGCCTTCACTTTTTTTTTTTTTTCTATTGATATTTGTGGCCTTACTCCATTTCTTGAGTGCCAGTGAGCCAAGCTGAGATATAACTGAACTTTAAGAGATGAGAAGGGAAGCAATTAGCTCGGATTCCTCTGCTCCTTCCCCTGGGGCTGAGATGGGTCTTGGCAGCAGTAGCCTACAGGTCAGATTCAAAGGCGGTTTTGTCCTGGACCAGTTGACCTGTTCCTATAGTATCAGCAAATGCATTTAAGCTGCTTGCTCTTTATGCATTTACCACAGGAAGTGACTTCTGTGACACTTGCCTGAAGATATCACCTCTCCACCCCCACATCTAACTTTTCAAATGTAAACATCTTGGGAGAGAAGCATGGAGTCCTTAGGGGCTGCAGTCTGGGTGGCAGTGCTTTACTGGGGCCCTTTTCCCCCAGGGGGCTTCCCTTGTGGCTCAGCTGGTAAAGAATCGGCCTGAAATGCGGGAGACCTGGGTTTGATCCCTGGGTTGGGAAGATCACTGGAGAAGGGAAAGGCTCCCCACTCCAGGATCTGGCCTGGAGAATTCCAGGCCAGTCCATGGGGTCACAAAGAGTGACTGAGCGACTCTCACTTTTCACTTCCTGCCCAGGACAGCACAGACCTTTAGGTATCCCAATAGAAAAGGGATTTAATAAGGGGGAATAGAGTTTTATGCAGCCTTTGGAAGGGCTGGGGACAGCTGCTCAGAAGATGCCCAGCGCCTGCCCTAGAAATGATCCATCCTGGGCATCCTTAACCTCATTGGGGACCCCCTCCTCTGCCAACCTCCCTGCCTGCAGCTCCGAAGTGGGTGTGCAAACTTCAGGCCATAGACATGCTGTCTGTCTGTATGTCTGCCTGCAGCCGCCCCTTGGAGATGAATAGTGGCCCCTTTGTCCTTTCCATTTTTCAAATCTCACAGAGCAAGCTTATCAGCTGACTCCAACCCAGAGCCACGTGGGCAGAGGGATTCTGGACTCAGTCTGGCTTCGCCCCTGTGGTGCAGGGGGGATGCGCTGGGGACCCCAGAGAATCCAGGGTGTCCCTTCACCTCCATCCAGGCACCGAGGCCCTCTCCTCCTCGCTGGCTGCCAGCCCACAGGAGCTGGGCTCTGGGGCGCCGAAGGGGACCGCTGTTGGCCATGCCCATGGTCAAGCTCCTGCTCATCCACCCCTCCTCCTCCAGTTTTCTGGATCTGATTTTCTTTCCTGCCTTGCTGTCCTGAACCGCTCTCCTGCTCTCACTTTCCCCCTCATCTCTCCTCGCCAGGTCTCAGCTTCAGTGTCTCTCTTTTAGGGACACACCTGACTCCTACACCCGGGCAGCCGCCATTATTTGCTCTCACAAGAGCCCGCACACTTCCTTCATGGCTTGTACGTGTGTAATTAAAAGCCCGTCTGTGTAATTACTTGTTTACTCTTCTGGTCCCCTGCCAGGCTACATTCCATGAGGTCAGGAACTGTTTCTTGGTTCACCGCTCTGTTCCCAGAATTCCCTGCAGCGTGGCCCTCAAAAAATATTTGCTGTTTATACGGAAGGGTGAAGCCATATTTTGTACTCTTTTTCAAAGCGGTATCATTGCTTAGGAAGCTTTGTAGAACACTCGATCGTGAAATTAAATTACAGCGAACCCTCAGCCCTCCTGAGCTGCGGAGGACTTTACAGGGTACAAATCACTTTCTCTTCATTCATTCACTCATGCATCTCTCTGGAATGCCTACTGTGGATGCGACACAGAGTAGGTCCGCAGTTCACCTAAAATTTTACAAACTGACTGCTGAGGCTCAAGAGGCAGCAGCCCATTTCTAAGAGGCTCTGAATCAGTCTGCATCCTCTGCTCCCTGAGGCCATGGTGATGGTGCAATTGAAATATGTATAATATTATATCTGAAATGTATTAATTGTTCAAACTAAACACTGTCATGTTACAATTTGTTCATATTAGATGTTTGTAATGTTTCTGATAATCAATAAAAGAGATTCTTGATTAAAAAAAAAAAAAAACAAAACATGGGATTATAGTAATCCGTCACAAGCTGTTTTGGGCACGCCATCTAAGCGGTATTCTCATCACCAATGAGTATGAGAAATACGCCTATTAGTAAGAACTGCCAGGCACAACATGACTTTTGGCAACCTTCCCCCATGCCACCCACCTGGTACAAACAGCGTAAGAACTGACTTTCACAAGTTGTCAGCCTGTGGCTGTTAGCAGGGGCCCACGGTGGATTAAATGAGATTCAGCAGCCCAAGGAGACACATCTGTAGGCCAACAGTCTGGAAATGTTGGAAGTCTTACTCAGGAAAGGTGATGTATAAATACATTTTCTGACTTTGCAGCTGTTCTTTGAATCCACTAATGCGGGGCACTTAGGCAATAGTTTGCTGCTGCTGCTGCTAAGTCGCTTCAGTCGTGTCCGACTCTGTGCGACCCCATAGACGGAAGCTCACCAGGCTCCCCTGTCCCTGGGATTCTCCAGGCAAGAACACTGGAGTGGGTTGCCATTTCCTTCTCCAATGCATGAAAGTGAAAAGTGAAAGTGAAGTTGCTCAGTCGTGTCCGACTCTTAGCGACCCCACGGACTAGAGCCTACCAGGCTCCTCCGTCCATGGGATTTTCCAGGCAAAAGTACTGGGGTGGGGTGCCACTGCCTTCCCCAGCAATAGTTTAAGTATGTGCAATTGGCTGGAAGTGAACTGCTGCACCAAGTGCTGGGTGTGGAAAGCAAAAAGCAGGTAGGCTGGGCCAAGCGAAGGAGGAGGTGCTGCCTGACGACGCTTCTCGAGAGAGACCTGGCAGATCCTCGAGTCCTGCAGTGAGCTGGGATCTCTTCAATTCCAGACTTCCATCAGATACAGGAGGTATCCGTCAGACTTTTGTGGCTTTGTTGAAGAGCAGTTAGAAGGATGGTTATGTGATTCAGATAAAACAATCTGCAGGGTCTGTCTTTGGCTTATTCCTCGGGGTAACCTGGTAGTTATATTATGGAAGTTTCTTCTGTGTAGTCACAACTTCCAGGGAAAGAGATCCAATAGGATACGTATATCTAAACCCATGTTGTGGTTGTTTAGTTATTAAGTTGCACCCCCGACTCTTTGCGACCCCATGGACTGTAGCCTACCAGGCTCCTCTGTCCATGGGATTTCCCAGTCAAGAATACTGGAGTGGGTTGCCATTTCCTTCTCCAAGGGATCTTTCTGGCACAGGGATCAAACCCACGTCTCCTGTGACCCCTGCCTTGCCAGGTGGATTCTTTCCCATTGAGCCACCAGGGAAGCCAATCTATATCCATATCTATGCCATCTGTATTTATATCTACATATACATCTGAAGGAGATCAGGCCTGGGATTTCTTTGGAAGGAATGATGCTCAAGCTGAAACTCCAGTACTTTGGCCACCTCATGTGAAGAGTTGACTCATTGGAGAAGACTCTGATGCTGGGAGGGATTGGGGGCAGGAGGAGAAGGGGACGACAGAGGATGAGATGGCTGGATGGCATCACTGACTCAATGGACGTGAGTCTGAGTGAACTCTGGGAGTTGGTGATGGACAGTGAGGCCTGGTATGCTGCGATTCATGGGGTCGCAAAGAGTCGGACACGACTGAGCGACTGAACTGAACCGACTGAACTGATACATCTGTCTTTACCTCTATCTATCTCTGTCTATTCTGAGAAGTCCCACACTTTGTCCCCTGCAAGCTGAAGACCCAGGAAAGCCGCAGGTGTCATTCTAGTCTGAGTCTCAAGGCCTGGGAGCCTTGAGAGGGAGCCAGTGGTGTAGGTCCCAGTCCAAGGGCAGGAGAAGACCACTGTCCCAGCTCCCGCACCACATGGGAAGGGGCCGAATCCTGCCTTCCTGGGAGGACTGTTGTATTCAGATCCTCAGAGGATCGGATGAGGCCCACCCACACTGGGGAGGGCAATTTGCTTTCATGAGTCCACGTTCAAATGCTATTCTCATCTGGCAGCACCAGCACAGACACACAAAAATAGTGTTTCACCCAGATTGCTCCCGGGTCGGCCGAGGCAATGGCACCCCACCCCAGTACTCTTGCCTGGAAAATCCCATGGACGGAGGAGCCTGGTAGGCTTGTCCATGGGGTCGCTAAGAGTCGGACACGACTGAGCGACTTCACTTTCACTTTTCACTTTCATGCATTGGAGAAGGAAATGGCAACCCACTCCAGTATTCTTGCCTGGAGAATCCCAGGGATGGGGGAGCCTGGTGGGCTGCCGTCTATGGGGTCGCACAGAGTCGGACACAACTGAAGCGACTTAGCAGCAGCAGCAGCAGCGGCCGAGTTGACAACAGGAAATTACCCATCATGGGTTGCCGTTGCTCACTCTAGACTGGAGGCATCTGAAGGGCCCAGCCCTGCCCTGGCTCCTCCTCCTTCAGTGCTGCTAAGAGAGACCACCAGGAGTGGGGCTAGCCCTGGCCAAAGGTTCTGGGAGACCTTGTGTCCTGGGACGCCTGGCACAGACGTGAAGATCAGGGCTGAGGATGCTACACAAGAGGCTGCTGGCCACTTGCATTTGGTAGAGAATCATTCTGGCTGACTTCAAGCTTTGGATGTTTTCATCCAAGGCTGACTCACAGAGTTCATTTGGTCCTGAACCTCGGCCTCACTTTTTCAGTTATAAAAAAATTCATTTCTTTGAGGTCCCTGGCTGACTGTGGGATTCAACCGTGCCACAGCTGAACAGGAGGGAGAGGCGGCTGAGTCATGCGTGTAGAAAGTGCCCCCCGTGAGAAGGTCAGAATGAAAGTGCTTCCTCAATGGGTTTGCCCTGCTCCCTAGAGAGAGGAGTCTTGCTGACAGTAGCATGGCTCTGTAGCTTTGTAGCTGCGGGCGCATGGCCTCAGGTTAGGGCTTTTATAACAAGCCTGTGACTCCACAGCTTGGTGACCCATGGGAAGCTCATGGTGGCATCCCCACGGGGACATGCCAGTGTGTTGCTGGTGAGGAGTTTAGGGGGTGGGGACGTGGGCCTTCCTGCCTGGGCCCATGTCCTATGGAGTCTGTGCTCAGAGCTGGTCCCTTGTCTTTGAGGAAAGGGAAAGAGCCACCAGGGAAGCCCATCTATACATCTATATCTATTCTCTCCATGCCTCTCACCTCCTGACTGCTCTATCCTACCCATATCTGAACCCCCTTCTTGACCCCTGCCCCCTTCTTTAACTGATTACATTCTATTGGACCTTTAGGGTCAAGATGAAGATTCATATCACCCGCAAAATCCTCCCAGCCTAACTATGTCTCTGAGATGAGACCAGGGTCAACTGAGCAGTTGCCTCTTTGTGGAAATATACATGGTCCCAGCATCCTCCTTGTCCCAAGCTCCACTCCCAGTGATGCCTTGTGCCCCTATCTGGATCCAGCTCATCACCGTCCCCAGGAATCAGGCCACCACTCAGCAATCCAGGTGCCTGGCCTTGACCTTGACCCCAATTCCACCCTGACGACTTTGGGATGGCTTATAAAATGCAGGCACTGTCTCAGGAGCTTGGGCGACTTGTCAGCTAGTCAGTCATGAGTCTGAAGCCCTGGAGGGACTTCTACATCCTTATGAAGATGGCTTGGTATTCCTAGGGTTGTTGGAGGCCTAGCAAAGCCAGCTGGGGCAGCCAAGATTCAGGAGCCGCATAGAGCCCCACAGGTGCCAGAGTTGCTGACCACTGAGTGTGCAAATCCACAGGCACGTCTCCCTGCACACTTCTGCCTCCCAGCCGCTGGAAGCTCACCCCTCTATCCCTCTTTCCCAGCTGTCCACAGAACAACAGGCTGTGGTCAGGTGTTTTCCAGGGCTTGGTGAGGGTTTCCCTCACCTCTTACTGAGGGATCTGGGCCACTCTGGGGAAGAGCTGGACTCAAACAGGCCCAGAAGAACTCTGGATCGGTCCAGCAAGACACTACTAGCTCCAGAGACCATGCTTCTGAACACTCAGTTCCCAACTTACTCCACTCCAGTTCAGTTCAGTTCAGTCCCTCAATCGTGTCCTACTCCTTGCGACCCCATGGACTGCAGCACGCCAGGCCTCCCTGTCCATCACCATCTCCCAGAGTTTGTTCAAACTCATGTCCATTGAGTCAGTGATGCCATCTAACGATCTCATCCTCTGTCATCCCCTTCTCCTCCTGCCCTCAATCTTTCCCAGCATCAGGGCCTTTTCAAATGAGTCAGCTCTTTGCATCAGATGGCCAAAGTATTGGAGTTTCAGCTTCAACATCAGTCCTTCCAATAAATACCCAGGGTTGATCTCCTCTAGGATGGAATGGTTGGATCTCCTTGCAGCCAAGGGACCCATCCCCAAATCCCAGGACAGTTTCTCATAGACAAACTTCCTTACATGGCGAAAATGCATATGAATGATTTTTGTTCTCACTGGGTGGAACTAAAGATAGCTCTGGGTGCCACCTTAACATTCAGTGTGGAAATGGCCTTTTCACAGATTTTCTTGGTATTTCCCAGGGGCCAGTGTGTGTGAGGAGCAAGTCCTTTGGTTGAATGGCAATATGATCACCCACAGTCTCACTGGACTGGCTCCTTGAGAGGCAGAAAACCCTCCCAGCCTGCGATTTCTGGAAGGAGGCCTTGCTTTCATCATCAACGTCATCATATCCTCACCCAAACTGAGGGAAACGGTCCAGAACCATGAAAGAATTCATCCATTTAACTGTGTATCTTTGATTCCAACATTCGCCTTGGTTCCTCTGTTGTTTCTGTTTAGCTGCTAAGTCGTGTCTGACTCTTGCGACCCTGTGGACTTTCGCAGGCCAGGTTCCCCTGTCTGTGGGATTTTCATTTCCTCTAGCACGTTTCTAAACATCTGGTGTAACAGGTTTTAGAATTTGATTACAGCACCATCTACTGGGTGCCGGGCTTCTCATTTTCCTAGGCCTTCCCTGCATGTTGGGTTTTTGTCCTTCTTCCTGTTTTTTCCTCTTTCCTCTGCTTTTTCTTCCAACAACAGTACTGATGGTTAGCTTGAAAAGGTGCCATCAATTAATTCAAAAAAGTGAGGCTCTTCTAAAATGACGAAAAGCTTACCTCCCTTGCCAATAAATGCTAACAAAGACAATGGCCCGCGCTTACCTCGATGCATCTCATATGATTATTTCCTGGGATCAATAATCTCATCAGTAGGCTGGGTGATGGGGACGTCACGGTAATGAATGGCTGGGCACTGCGGCCATCAGAAGTGCCGTCCTTAGCCCCGTCACCTCGGAGTTGCCGCAGGGCATGACGGGAGTCCGGGCCACGTCTGGCCAAAGGATTAATCATAGTTATCCCTAACTCATATTCGTGTAATTTGCCTGCCTTATGCGGCCTGCCCCACATTGATCAGCATGGATTTCCTGTTGCACAATAGGTCGCTCTGGCAGCACTGAGGCAAGTGGGAAGGACTCTGTGTAGGTGGCAGAGAAGGGACAAATTGCATTAGTCACGCTCAGGAAGCAACAAAAACGGAGCACTTCAGAGCCTCGCTGGAGCGTGCTTCTGGAAGCCAGGCCAGGAGTTCTTGGGACTTTAGGAGGGAAGACAAGGTGGTTCTGAGTGCTCACAGGTACTATGTCCAGGCCAGGCCTTGCCATGGGCCTCCCCGGGTCACTTGCGGCTACTGGAGGAGACTGGCCAGCTGGGGAAGGGGCATCTTCTCTACCCTGTTTCCTGAAAGGCACTGGCTGTGGTTTCTTAGAGACCAGGTGAAAAAAGTCCCGGGCTTTGGTTTCCCCCGAGGCACTGACCTATACCGAACATCCACTGACAAAGGCCGTGGCTTTGTGGTTACGACACAGGGCTCCAGTCAAGACGCAGAACCAGCCATATCCGTCCGTCGGCTGTGGCCAGGCAATTTCATCTCTGAGCTGCTTTCACTCTGGATGGGTGTGGAGGTGATGGGCTATAGAGGCAGGTCAACGCTCTCCGAGTATCTCCTTCTCCTGGACAACTGGCTTTAATTTGGCCCTGGCTGGTCCTCTGGGCAAGGAGGGGCTCTGCCCCTTCACACATCCACGAGAACTTTTCTCACCTCTGAACCTGTTAGGAGTCTGGTCCCTCTACCTGGAATGCCCTTCTCTCTGATCTTTTCCTTTCTCTGAGCTGCATCCCTGCTGACTCTGCCCTCTCCCAGTCTTGTCGGCACGGTTCATCCAGGGTTTCAGATGTCTGTCCACTCACCTTCCCTACTGAGTCGAGAGACCAGGAGACCCTGCCTCTGTTACCCTGGATCTTTGTGCCCCTGTGGCCTGGCACACAGGCTCTCAACCATTACTTCACTTGTATTCAGTGTGCTGAGCACTGGCTTTTTTCTAGGTGGTAGGACCGCAGTGCTTAGCAAAGCCGCCTGATCCTGTCATCATGGAGCCAGCAGTCCAATGCGGGAACAGATGGTAATCAGCTAGTCCCACGGTGAGGATGGGGACTCCAGAGACATGGGCGAGTGTGACCAACCTCAAAGATCAGGTGAGGCTGCCTGGAGGAGGGGGTACTTGATCTGAGCTGCAGGGGGATGGGATGATGAAGGTGGGTGGGAAGGTGGGCAGAGGAGCGTGTCTCCAGAGGGAAGGACATCACTGTCGCCTAGAGCCTTTAGAGGGAGTATGGTCCTGTTGACACCGTGTTTTTTGGTCTTCTGGCTCCAGAATTCATCTCTGTTGTCTTCAGCCGCTCAAGTTGTGATGCTTTGTCATGGCAGCACTTGGAAAGTCATGCAGTGGTTCTAAGGAAACGGAGCACTGTCGTGAGGGGCTGGTCTGCAGCCAAGATGGGAGAAGGAGAGGGAGGCTGGCGAGAGGACGGCTCTGGGCCACGAAGTCTTGTCTTAGTCTTGCTGGAGGTGTGTCCTGTGTCCCGAGAGTGGTGCATCTCAGCAAGGCCTCCCCGGCATGATGGTAGGGGGTTCCTGGAGGGGCAGGCAGGGCTGTGGGAGCCTGCTGATGGTGCCCCAGAGGGGTGTAGAGGGGTGGAAGCAGAGAGGGAATCAGAGGGATTCTTGAGATACAAGGTAAATGGTCAAATGTTTGAATAATGAAGGAATGGCTGGGGCCAAGCCACCTACAGGGGAAAAGAGGAGACCAGCATTGAGCTGAAATCCTCTGTGTACACAGAGCAGAGATGGGCCAGGTGCCTGGGGACAGAGGATGTGTGTGTTAGTCACTCAGTCGTGTCCAACCCTTTTAGACCCCATGGACTGTAGCCCGCCAGGCTCCTCTGTCCATGGAATTCTCCAGGCAAGAATACTGAAGTGGGTTGCCATGCCCTCCTCCAGGGGATTTTCCAAACCCAGGGATTGAACTCGGGTCTGCTGTATTGGCAGGAAGTTTCTTTACTGTCTGAGCCATCAGGGAAGCCTCTGAGACAGAGGAAGGATTGTGCTGTTTTGAACTTGCACAAATAGGATAGGACAGTGAGCACAGGCCCAGTTTTGAGACTGACTCATAGGCAGATGAACTGAAAGTGTGGGCAGGTATCCAATGGCCTGAGATCCTGTGGACAGGGGCCTCTCGGTTTCCCACACCAATCCCTGCTCAGCTCGGGGATTGGCTTGAATTTTCTGTATCTCTTGCTTGGGGAACGCACTTTGCTGTAACTGTAACTTGCTGTTGCTGTAACAAATTATGACGAACTTTGTGACTTAAAACAGCAGAAGTTTATTCTCTCCCTGTTCTGGAGGCCAGTCTCACTGGGCTTCAGTTTGAGGTATGGGCCGGGCTGGCTCCCTCTTGAGGCTGCAGAAAAAGAGCCCTTAATGCCTCTTCCAGTTTCTGGTGCTGCCCGCATTCCTTGGCTTTGGCCACATCCCTCCAGTCTCTGTCTCTGTGGTCCCATCACCTTCTTTTCTGTACACCTGTGGGTAGAGTCTTCCCCTACCTCCCTCATTTAAGGAGATGTGTGATCACATTTAGGGAACATGGAGGAATCTAGAATGATTCCCACCTCAAGATCCTTAACCTAATTATACATCGAAAGATTTTTTTTTTTTTTTTTTTAGATCAAAGTATAGTTGATTATGACCAACCTAGATAGCATATTCAAAAGCAGAGACATTACTTTGCCAACAAAGGTTCATCTAGTCAAGGCTATGGTTTTTCCTGTGGTCATGTATGGATGTGAGAGCTGGACTGTGAAGAAAGCTGAGCACTGAAGAATTGATGCTTTTGAACTGTGGTGTTGGAGAACTCTTGAGAGTCCCTTGGACTGGAAGGAGATCCAACCAGTCCATTCTAAAGTAGATCAGCCCTGGGATTTCTTTGGAAGGAATGATGCTAAAGCTGAAACTCCAGTATTTTGGCCACCTCATGAGAAGAGTTGACTCATTGGAAAAGACTCTGATGCTGGGAGGGATTGGGGCAGGAGGAGAAGGGGACGACAGAGGACGAGATGGCTGGATGGCATCACTGACTCGATGGATGTGAGTCTGAGTGACTTCCGGGAGTTGGTGATGGACAGGGAGGCCTGGCGTGCTGCGATTCATGGGGTCGCAAAGAGTCGGTCACGACTGGGCGACTGAACTGAACTGTTCACTTTTATGCATTGGAGAAGGACATGGCAACCCACTCCAGTGTTCTTGCCTGGAGAATCCCAGGGACGGGGGAGCCTGGTGGGCTGCCGTCTATGGGGTCGCACAGAGTTGGACACAACTTAAGCGACTTAGTCGGACATGACTGAAGCGACTTAGCAGCAGCAGCAGCAGCAAGTGACTTAGCAGCAGCAACAGTGTGTGTATGTTAATCCCATACTTGTAATTCATTCCCCCTCCCCTTTCTTTGGCGGTCATAAGTTTTTTTCTGTCTGTGAGTTTGTTTCTGTTTTGTAAATAAGCTCATTTATATCATATTTTTAGATTGCATTTACAAGCAATATCATATAATATTTGACTATCTCTGGCTTACTTCACTTTGTCTGATTATCTCTAGGTCTCTCCATGTTGTTGCAAATGGCATTATTTCATTCACTTTCTGGCTGAATAATATTCCATTGTGTATATATATATATATATGTATATATATACACCATATCAAGTTTCTTTATTAAAATGCCATATAAGATAACAGTTTTCAGAGATTAGATTGTGGATTTCTTTCAGGTGTGAAAGTGTTAGTCATTTCCAGCTCTTTGCAAGTCCACGGACTGTAGCCCACCAGGCTCCTCTGTCCATGGCATTCTTCAGGGAAGAACACTGGAGCGGGTTGCCATTCCTTTCTCCAGGGGATCTTCCCAACCCAGGGGTCAAACCCAGAGGAGGATATCATCTAGAATTTTCAGTTTAGAAAGAGTTTTTACGTGCAGTGTCTGGGTCATCCTCCAAACTTTGGTGAGGGGACAGATGCTGCCTTGCTGTGTCCACTTCACAGGTGCAGGGCTGTGACTGTGAGCTCTGAGGGCATCTGTTTCAGGTCTAGAAGATTCCCGGCGATCAGTCTGTTCCTTAAAGGATGACCCACGGCGAGTTACCTGGTCTCCGAAACCAACGTCATTCCAGGTGCCGGCAGCTGGAGCACTGGATCCCGGATACTAGACAGGTTCGTGCTCAGTTGTCTCCTACCTGAGAGAGGAAGCCCAAGGGACACATTCTTTGTAGTCAAACTAACCTGCATCTGACTGTGCATGCTGATCTACTCCAGATCTGTGAACCTGGGGCTATTATGCACTTTCCCTGGGCCTTAATTTTCTCATCTGCAAAATGGGAACAATAGAAGCTATAACATTTAAGGTTAGCAACATAAAACAATGTAACATTTGTGAGACGAGAATCACTCCCTGATATTTGACATGTAAGGGATATTTCGTTTCTTTATGTTTCTGCATCAAATCCCACCTGGCCCCTACTTGTCCTTTTGGCAAGAATTCCCCACCAGTCACCTCCGGGCCACCCTTATCTTCCTGGGGGTTGTGTTAGATTCCAGGGCATAAGCAGCCCATTCTGATCACCACCATGTAAGCTCCTGGTCCAGTTCCACTGAACAGTTTCTGAGTGGTGATGCTCCTCCCGGCCCTGAGGCCAGAGAATTCTGGAAGCAAGGCCAGGCTGGTGGTCGCCCCGCCTGCAGGTGATCTGCGAGCAACCCTCTACCAGACTTAGCCCTCTGCATGTTGCAGGAAGGTGGGCTCCGAATGTCCCCCTCTCCCTGAACCTTTGCAAGTAAATCCTGTCCCAGTCCAGGTAGGCCCACCTCCTCTCCCCATCTCTTCCCCAGAAGCCAGAGTCCCTCTCTCCCCTGCCCCATTCATAAATGAGGTCTGTTTAGGGTGGCCTCTGAGGTCCTGATAAACTCCCTTCCTTGCAGATATTAAAATCCCTGAAACCTTTACTTACCCCTCGGGAAGCAAGGAAAGTGTGTGTGCTCAGTCGTGTTTGGCTCTTAGCAACATTATGGACTGTAGCCCACCAGGCTCCTCTGTCCATAGGATTTCCCAGGCAAGAGTACTGGAATGGGTAGCCATTTCCTTCTCCAGGGGAATCTTCCCAACCCAGGGATCGAACTGGGGTCTCCTGCATTGGCAGGTGGATTCTTTACCACTGAGCCATCTGGGAAGCCCTAATAAGGAAGAAAGGGCTCTAAATAAGCCTGGCCCACCTGGGAGTGGAGTGGGTATAAATAAAATTCCTTTTATTCCCTAGAGTTTATAACAAAGGAAAAAAAAAAAGAACCAGATGCAATGCACCTCTCAGCAGTGCCTGGAGTCCATCTGGGAGAGAGGATTCCCCTCCTTGCCCGCCCTGAACTTCCATGGGCTACTGTCCACCCATGACACAGAGTAACAGAAGTCGGAGGCCAGTCCCTGACAGTGACCACCGTGAGGTCAGTTCCCCTACCTGGGACTGCCTGGAGAAGGAGGCGGATGGGGCTGGAAGCAGAGTCCGTCAAGAGCTGGCTCAGTTGCTGAGACCCTGTTGGGGGGCTGTGTGGCCCTGGGTGAGGGAACTGAGCACACGAAGGAGCCTTGCTGACTTCTCAGGCAGTCCTTTTCCGGGCTGTGCAAAGACAAGACCGAGGCCGGCCGCTGTCCCCTGGAGAGAGCCCCAGAGGCTAGGAGGAGCCTGCGGGAGCAGGAGGTCTCGCGGAACCTGTTGGAAACCACATCCAAGGAGAGCGAGGACCAGGGCTTCTTGGTTCCTCTTCCAGGAAGTTCAGGGAACACAGATCAGGCTGTTCAGGTGAGTGCGTTATGCACAGAGAAGCAGCAGCATTAGCACCTGTGCAGGAAGTCTCTGGAAAGCTGGAAGTGTGAGCGTGATCTCCTGGACACCATTTAGTTTCATCCACAGCCTCGAAGAAAGGAATCTGGGGCTGTTTGTCCCTGGCTGCTCTGAGATGGAGTGGCAGTTGCTGGGAAAGGAGGTGGAGGTACCTTTCTGGAGGCGGCGGATGGCTTCCATGTGGTCCAGTCCTCTTGCCACCGCCCTTGTGAGTGATGCTACGGAGGAGAACGGATGTGGAGCAAACAGTGCATCTTGGCTCTTTCCAAGCTTCTCGCGTTGATGCCCGCTTAGGTCATTTTTCTTTCAGCCGTGGTCCTGGAGAAGGACGGTGCTGCTAGGGAGCCAGGGGTGTTGAGGGTAGGAGAGGCTTGTTCTGGTCATGCAGGTAGGAAGGAGCCGCACAGATTCAAACTCAGGCCTTGCAGCCCCAGGGCTCCCCACTGTCCTGCCCACGCCAGTGCCAACACATGGTGATACAGGAGTGTCTAAGGCGGCTGCAGGGCTGCACTGCTGGACAGGTTATCTGTGTAAGCCCAGGAAGCCAGGACTCATCATGCAGCCGTGGAAGGCTGCCCTTTTGTGAGATTAATCACAAAATTAGTTCTTTGGCATTTCCTGCTACCTTCCTTCCACTCCCTAACCCAGGCACCAGAAGAGTAAAAAAGTCAAAAGCTTTTGACTTCTAACAGACTAGGTCTGAGCACAGAATCGTTTGAAACAACGTACGTCAGTGTGCTGGAGAAGACTCTTGAGAGTCCCTAGGACAGCAAGGAGATCACACCAGTCCGTCCTAAAGGAAATCAGCCCTGAATATTCTTTGGAAGGACTGAGGCTGAAGCTGAAGCTCCAGTACTTTGGCCACCTGATGCGAAGAGCTGACTCATTGGAAAAGACCCTGAGGCTGGGAAAGGTTGAGGGCGGGAGGAGAAGAGGGCGACTCAGGATGAGATGGTTGGATGGCATCACCAATTCAATGGACAGGAACTTGGGCAAACTCCAGGAAATGGTGAGGGACAGGGAAGCCTGGCATGCTGCAGTCCATGGGGTCACAAAGAGTTGGACATGACTGAGTGACTGAACAACAAGGACGCATCAGTCAAAGCCAGTGTTTCTTATCCTGTGGCTAGATAAGTTCAAGGAGGAAGTGAGAGGGAGGAGACGGCTTTGACCTTCACAGGAGGGGAGAATAAGTTGACCCTTCTTCAGATTTGGGGACTGAGAACAGATGGTACCTGCATGTCCCATCCCTGGGATGAGGTTTGGGGAGCTGGTGGGATCCCCTGAACTGCCCTTCACCCATCACTGGGACGGAGCTGTGAGCAGAAATAGCCCGATACTGGGTGTCTAGGCAAAGGGAGTTTGAGTGACCCCAGAGTGGTGTGGGAGCGGCCAGATGGCTCTGGGTGCTGAGGGGGTGCTGGTGGCAAGAGGGCTGGGTGGAAGGGGTTAGGGGAGAGATGTTGGGATGAGTTGGGAGGCAGAGGGCACAGCAGGGTCCTCCCTGGACCAAGGGGAGTGGGTCATTGCTAAAAGCAGCAGGAGGGAGGACATATCAGTGGCCTTGTGGGAAGATGACAGCAGCCTGGACCAGACCTGGCTGCATGTAAGCCCCAGCCCAAACCCAAGTAGGGCCCCAGGGCTGGCTACACCAGCGCTGAATCAGTTGAATTAAAAAAATGTTTTTTATTTTTTTTGGCTGTGGTGTGCCACATAGGATCTTAGTTCCTTGACCAGGGATCGAACCTGGGTCCCTGACATTAGAAGTGCTGAGCCTTACTGGACCGCCGAGGAAGTCCCTGAACTAGCTGAAAATTATTTTCAGGCGTGGGTCCCCCAGTGGCTCAGCAGTGAAAACTCCGCCTGCAATGCAAGAGACTCAGGAGACCGACCTTCCATCCCTGGGTTGGGAATATCCCCTGGAGGAGGAAATGGCAACCCATTGCAGTATTCTTGCTGGGAAAATCTCAGGGACAGAGCAGTCTGGCGAGCTACAGTCCATGGGGTCACAAAGAGTAGGACATGACTGAGCGATTAAGCATGCACTTGCAAGTTTCAGGGAAATGAGGACTCAAAATAAAAATTAGATTCACATATGTTAAATAGATGTTACCCATCTCACTCACCTGACTTTGGAACTTGAGACATCTTCCTGGTCCGGCAGAATCTCTGATTCCTCGTCCCTAGATGTTTACAGCTCAACTTTTCCAGTAGAAAATTAATTCGCCTTCTCCAAGGAGAGAAAGGACAGAGTAACAGGACAGGCTTGCTCTTCTTCGAGTTCCTGGAGCCATAAGCCTGATCTCGGAGGGGCCAGTTGGGTAAGAGACTGGAGTTTTAAACTGGACTCAACTGAAGTTTTAACAGCTGAAATAACCTGAAAAGTTTTAGAAACTGCCCACTAGCCCCTTATAGGGTATACTCTCCACATGGAAGGAGGGACATTTGGCACCACAGTGTCGGGGGTATTCGGAGAAATAAAACGCTTTCGCATTTGCATGCTGCTTGGTGGGGATGGGTCGATAAGCCACTGTGTGTGCCTGGCAGTGTTTGCTCTGCCTCGAGTTGGCTTGGAGGGTCTGGCTCTGGGACACCAAGGATTCCCTCTGAGCCTGCTGCCGGGGTGCTCAGGGGGTCTGATGGCCTTAATTCTGTTCCCTCTGAACGGCCACAGACAGTTCCAGGTGAGTGAGATGGCAGTGTCTGCTTGTCACATCCCCAGGTGGAGGAATGAGAGCAGGTTGTCTCTGTTTTGGGTGGACTTTTGGAAAGGGTTGTGCGTGAGCACAAATGGACTCGGGTGGCTTCCTTGCTCCAGCCTTGACCTGGCTGCCTGAGTTTATCTGGTTTTTGACGCCAAGAGTAAGTAGAAATTAGTTATTATCTGCTTGCAACACAAAGGTAGACTGTTAAAGCATAAACATTTTATTATCCCCATAATAATAAAAGCTGTCGTTCGGTTGCTCTGTTGTGTCTGGCTCTTTTGTGACCCGTGGACTGTAGCCTTGCAGGCTCCTCCATCCATGGGATTCTCCAGGCAAGAATACTGGAGTGGGTTGCCATTTCCTTCTCCAGGGAATCTTCCCGACCCAGGGATCGAACCAGAGTCTCCTATATTGGCATGCAGATTCTTTACCATTGAGCCACCTGGGAAGCCCTATAGTAAAAGTAAGCCTATTTTTAAAAAGAAAATTTGATAAACGATGCACAGTGCGTTTGAGAACGAGGAAATACCTCCTTCCATATGTATGACTTTTACCCAGCCAGTAATCCACAGTTTAAAGAACTTTCTTAATTTAATAAAGAGGCTATTTTAAACTTAGATCTGGAAAACCCTCATACCTCCAGCACATGGTTTTGGTGAAATATCCCTCAACATGAAAATATAGACAGTTAGTTTTTTCTTCCAAAGTGAAACCCTGCGAGCTCCCCATTCCTGGTTTATTATGCTTTCAGTATCTCTGCTCATTTTTCACCAGTATTGCATTAAGTATTGATATTGATTTCTTGTAAATGGGACTGAAATAGATGGCCCACAGTTTTTTGTTATTGTTCAGTGGCACTTGTATGTAATTTATTATGGCTGCAATGGAAGCTGCCCCGCGTTGCCATGGCTTAAATTAAACGTGCCACGCTCTGGCCTCTGCTCATCACCTGCACCCCTCATTCGATATCAAACATTACTATGTATAAAGTTTCTCTCTCCCTCTCCGCGCCGCCCCCCCCCCCCCCCCCCCCCCCCCCCAAGGAACATTTTCTGAGCCCTCTCTATTGTTTTCAAAAGTTTGTGCTGATAACTTGTGTCATTAGTGGTCTTCAGGAAGGTGAAGGGAAGGGGAAGTTTCCTCCTGGCACTTGTGTTTCATCTGAGAGGCCCAGAAGACAGGAGACCAGATTCTGGGCCAGGCGGGCCCTAGTGGGCTGCCGTCTATGGGGTTGCACAGAGTCAGACACGACTGAAGCGACTTAGCAGCAGCAGCAGCAGCTCGGTAAGCTTGGGCTTGTCCCCTTCTCTGTCTGTGTCGTGGAGAAGCATTTGTGTGCAGCTGTGAGGGTGAGCCCGGCAGGCCCAGGACTGGGAGCTGGGGTCCTTGGCATGTGTCTCCAGAGTGGCTGGGGGTAAAGCAGAAGAGGGCTGGCAGGATGTTCCAGAGTGGTTCTGGTGGGCCGAGGGCGCCTCTCGAAGGCAGAGCAGCTCGCATTTTTCTTCTGGGCACAAGCAACCTTGGGAATCCCATCCAAGGAGTGGTGCGGGGTCGATCTTGAGGCCAGAGAGTGGCCTTGTCCCGAACAGGAGAGGGCGAGGGTACGGGAGGTGTCCTGGCAAGAAAAGAAAGCCAGAGTTCTCTCTGTGTGTCTGTCTGTTGGGGCTGCTCGGCTGGGCCAGGCAGGAAAAGCCACATGGAACAATTTGGGAGAAAAGGGGTGACCGTGGCCTCCCAGCAACCACCCCGCCCCCATCCCCTGGTGCTGTGAGGCTGAACTTCGGGCCTTTTGTGTCTTGAACTGTGTTGGGTGCAGTTGTCAAAGGACAGAAGGGCCAGAGTCTCCAGGAACTGCTATGCCTGGGGGCAAGGATGGGCCTGGTATTAACATGCAGCGTGTGTGTGTGTGTGTGTGTGTGTGTGGAGTAGCCCCTCGAGTGTGGGCATCTTTATCCCTGCAGCATCTCTTCCTGGAGACATGTTCAGTCGCCTCCTCTGAGACCCACATGGTTGTCACTCCAAATGATTTCCCATTAGGTGCGAAGGATTCTACAAGACAACTTACAAAGTGCCTCACACAAGACGCCGGCCGCCTCCACATCCTCCGCTTTTGAAGGTACCGAGTTAGACTTTTCTGCATTCAGCCCAGGGCAAAACAGCATCTATTAATTAGACTTCCATCTCTATTGATAATGGGACTCACGGGCCCGCCACTGAAGTGGACGTGGCCCTTTTGTGGTGCGGCGGTCTTGGTGCTGCCCGTGTGAATTAAGCCTGATTGTGGCGTGAAGGGCCCCTCTTGAGTCTCCTGCTCAGACGTGATGACTCCCATTCTTCCTCCAACCACTTAAGGAAGCTGGCCGCCCTTCTTTCTTCCTGTCCGCTGGGCTTTTCTGAAGGAGCCTCTGCTCTGAATGAATTTGGGGCCTTGCACAAACCTGCAGCCTTTTCCCAACATGGGAGCCAAAAAGCCTTCTCCTCCAATCTCTCCAGTCCTTTGGTCCTTCCTTCCTCCATCCATCTCCCCCTCCCTCCCTTTCTCCCTCCCTGCCTCCCTCCCTATTTCATTAAAAAGTGAAGGTGTTAGTTGCTCAATCATGTCCGACTCTGCGACCCCATGGACATGTAGCCCATCAGGCTCCTCTGTCCATAGAAATCTCTAGGCAAGAGCACTGGAGTGGGTTGCCATTTCCTTCTCCAGGGGATCTTCCAGACCCAGGGATCGAACCCAGGTCTCCAGCATTGCAGGCACATTCTTTACCATCTGAGCCACCTTTCATTATTAAAAATTAAATGATGAATGAAACATAATGAAATAAAGTATATTAAAAAAAAGAGGTAATAAACACTCAAAACTCAAGATTGCCTCATTATTTTACAGCGTTTTATCATCTGTGTCAAATGTCAGTGACTTCTTTTTCTCTAAAAGCCCAGATGGTAAATATTTTGAGCTCTGCAATGTATATGATTGTTGTCCCAGCTACTCAGCTCTGCTGTACTAGGGTGAAAGCAGCCTCAGACACAAACTGGACAGGTGTGGCTGTGTTTCAGTAAAACTTTATTTACAAAGCTGATAGCATAGATTTAGCTCACAGCCTGGGCTATATTCTGCCAACCCCTGATCCATGCCCTTGAGGTTATTTATGTCTGCTGCATCTGCCTGGTGGGAATATTCTGTAATTGTTTTACTGTTCATCTCGTCCCAACTTCTCTTTCCGTGGTGGCTGGAAATCGGCTGTGGTGGCAGTATTTATACCACGGCAACCAGCAATTGCTAAGAATCACGGCTTCTTTTCCCCGAGACCTGGCTGAGCACTCACCGGTGCACGATGGTGCATCTGACTCCTGACTCTTCATCGCATTAGCTGGGTGTCCTCAGGTACATTTCTGAACTCTCTGCACTTCAGTTTCTTCACTTGTTGATCCCCTCCTCTTGGGACTGTAAGTAACAAACATTTCTTTCAATGGCACTGATCCCAACTAAGCATTGCTCAGTTGTGGAGACAATTTAAACACTAGTAAGGTGCCGTCATGAAACACCCTCCACTGCCCCTCCAGCCTCGTCTCTGACCCTGCTCCCTCTTCACTTCACTGCAGATGCACCGGCCCCCTTGCAGCTCCTCAGTTACGCACAACGTGGTCCTGCCTCAGGGCCTTTGCACCTGCTGCTTCCTCTGCCTGGACTCCTCCTCCTCCAGATGTTCTCAGGGCTTGTCTCTTCACGTCCATCAGACTTCTGCTGCCTTAAGACTCAAATAACACACATGTCCCTCTACACTCCCTATTTCTCCAACCGCTTTCATTTTCCTCTTTCTGTCTCACCACCACCTGACGTGACACACATGTATTTCTGCCCCTGTTTGAGCGCCAGCCCCATGAAGGCAGTGACCATGTTTGTTCAGTTGGTTGCTGCATCCCTGGTCCCTAGAACAGTGCCTGGAGTATCACAGGAGCTTGAGGAGTACTTGCTGCCTCCCAAGCAGACCCAGAGCCCCTTGCCTATGTCCTCAAACCTGCACAAATCGCCTTGCTCACAGCTGTTACATATCAGTCTTGCCCACTGGGGTTGGGCACTGGGTCCCTGGTCCTGGCATCTCTTGGCCATGGGGTTAGGTGGGGAGTGGCAGCCCAGTGCAGGTTTGTGGGCAGGTCAGAGTAGCTCTCACCAGGAGGGACTCAGCATGGGGAGAGAACATTTGCAAATGAAGGAATAAGGAAGCTTCCAGAGGAGGTGGCATACAGGTTGGGTGAGGGGAGAAGGGAAGTGATGCACAGGGCTACTGGGCAGAGGGTGTCCCATGAGCAGGTGGCTGAGACAGGTGAGTGCTCTCTGTGGACTGGCCATGCCCCCACCCCAGTCGTGTCTCTACTAGAGCTCCTGGGGCAGGCTGCCTCTCGCACACGTGTGCACTCTGGCCTCAGGGCCTTTGTACATGCCGCTCCTTCTTGTGGAACATCCTTCCTGCAACCAGACCTCCCCAGGGGCACTCACCTTTTCAATTGTCCTTCTCTCCCAGCTCAAAGATCAGAGAAGAGGCCCTCCTCGACCCCATCAGGTCTCTCTGTCACCTACTCCCATGACCCTGTGCCTTTCCTCTATGATTTATCGTATGTTACAAATGGAGGTGAGAGTTTGTGTCAAGATTTGAGGACTGTTGCCCTCCCCCGCCGGGTGGAAAGCACAGGGGTATGGGGCAGAGTCCATGTCCAGCAGTGGGGTTTACTCAGCAGTGGGCTCCAGATCCACACCTGGCACGTGTGGGCACTCAGGACACCCAGAGGACTGAGTTAGGTCCAGCTGGGGAGTCACATACTAGCTTTGGGGTGTTATGGGGCACCAGCTAGGCAAAGCAGGGGGTCCACACCAAATGGTTGGAGACCAAGCCCACAGAGCCCCTTTAGCCAAAGACCCAAGGATTAGGCAAGCACATGGAGGTCCTGGGGGTCCTGGGTGCTGGTGGTGGGATGGGTCCCCAGACTCTTCCCATTGACCCCGCCTGGGAGAATGAGGGCAAATTCAGAAACCAAAGCCACTTAGGCAGTGGGTTTGTTTGTGGCTATAGCAAGTTAGGCCTTTTAAGGTCAGAAAGCCAAGCAGTGTGGCTGCAAACTGGAGAGACCATTTTCCTTTAGCTTCTGGGAAAGAGCTTTGTATTGAGAAAAATGTAGCCAAGCCTGAGAAGGAGCAGAACATAGGTGGGGGCTCCAGATCCACCCAAACCTGGAAGATGGAGAAAGAGTCAGGGCCTGCGCGCAGTGAGGCCGGTTCTGGGGCCAGGGCACCTAGGCATGACTGCATGTCTTGAGTCTTGATGGCTTTCAAGTTTTGGGGAGGGACCCACGGCAAGGCCTGGATGCCTCATCAGTACCTAAGGAGGCTTGGCATCTAAGATCAATGCTACCTGTGTTTGGTGGGGGGTGCTCACAGACTCCTGTGAATCTTCTAGGAGAGATTCTTAGGTTCCTTAAGAGTGCAGAATAAGCTACTGGTTTAGAACAGTATTCCAGGGCCTTGATCAGCCTCTGTAGGCCTTTAATACGTATTTGCATGCGGGAGGCAGGGACAGATGGAAGGACGAAAATGTGAGGGACACATGGAACACAGGGAGGGCAGATGCCTCTTCTTCCCTGACCCCATATTCCACTGACACAGTGTTCTCACCTCTCCCCTTCTCACGAACCCTTGCCCAGTGGGGTGAGCCATCTCCTGCCCGCCTTCCCGGCCTCCTCCTCACCCCTCTTCCTTAACGGCCCCCTTTTCTCGGGGGAAACCTCTGTTTCCTCATCTGTAAGAAGGATGGCCCATTTCTTCTCTCATCACTTGGACTGTAGAAAGTTAGAAATAAAAGGAACCAAAAGGGAATAAGGGCAGGTCAGGGTCAAGGTGAGACTAAACCTCGATATCCCAGGAGATGAGTTTTCTCTACTGCTTCGGCCAAGAAAAAAGTGAGTATTTTGTCCCAGACTCTCACTACCTCTCTTGTTTCTCTGCCTGACCTTGAACAGCAAATCATATCCAGAGAAACACAAACCAGGAGAAAGTCTCCCGTCTCTTCCTTCCAGCTGGAATGTGTTTCTGTGAAAGACAGTGTGCCAGGGTCTGTGAACCTTGGCGGTTTCACCAAGCACAGCTGGGGCGTGGATGGTCACTGGCAGCTGGCCAGAGAGGATACTGGTGTTTCAGCCTGACAGCATCAGAGGGGAATCGGTCAGGTGCCACAGTGGGCCGTGGACCACCCCCTGCAGGCTTTGGCCTCCTTTCACAGAGGGCCTGCACGCTCTCCATCCTCTGGTGTCCCTGTTGATGTGATAAGAATGATGACAAGTCCACGGCCACCGTCACCCTGCAGGAGCGCTCATGCTGGACCAGGCGGGAGTCAGCGACAGGGGGCCGCAGTGGTGGGAAGCCCTGGAGCTAGTGTTGAGTTGCTGACGTTTTGATTGTTACTAGTTGTGTGACCCTGTATGAGTTTAGTGTTTCTAAGCCCCAGGCATCTCACCTGTAAAATGGGAATAACAATAATACCCACCTTAAAGGTCCTCATGAGGGTTAAATGAGCTCTCTCATGGATAGACCTGGAGATGATCATGGGCCACATTCCTTCAGTCATGTCTGACGCTTTCTGGCCCTACAGACGGCAGTCCATCAGGCTCCTCTGTCCATGGGATTCTCCAGGCAAGAATACTGGAGTGGGGTGCCATTTCCTCCTCCAGGGCGTCTTCCTGACCCAGGGATCAAATCCACTTCTCTTACGTCTCCTGAATCAGCAGGAGGGTTCTTTACCACTAGTGCTACCTGGAAGATGTTCATACTAAGTGATATAAGACAAAGAAAAACAAATATCAGCTTCCCTGGTGGCTCAGTGGTAAAGAATCTGCCTTCAATGCAGGAGACATGGAGACATTTGTTTGATCCCTGGGTCAGGAAGAATCCCTGAAGGAGGAAATGGCAACCTACTCCAGTATACTTGCCTGGGAAATCCCATGGACAGAGGAGCCTGGGTGAGGCTACACAAAAGAGTCGGACATGACTGAGCAACTGAAAAAGAATACGTGGAATCTAAAAAAAAAAATGATACAAATGAACTTATTTATGAAAGAGAAGTGAGACTCACAGACTTAGAGAATGGATTTATGGCTATCAGCAGGGAAGGGACAGAATGGGAATTTGGGATTGACATGTACACACTGCTATTTCTGAAAGAGATAATCAACAAGAACCTACTGCATAGCACAGGGAACTTGGTTCAGTATTCTGTAATAACCTAAATGGGAAAAGAATTTCAAAAATAATAGGTACGTGTGTATACATAACTGAATCACTTTGCTGTACACCTGAAACGAATACAACATTGTTAATCAATTATAGTCAAATATAAAATAAAAATTAAAAAAAATGAGCTCTGATTATAAAGCCCGTAGCAGACTGCAAGGCTGTAGCGAGTGTTTAGCAAATATTAAGTCTCTATTAATGCTGATGGGTCTCCCACGGCCCTGTGCTGCGGATGCAGTTTCTCCATGTGTTCTGTATGAGGAGGCCAAGGTGCAGAGAGGCTTGGTAACTCGGCCAGGGGCTCAGGGCTGGAGAGTGTTGTTGCTGGGCAGAAATCAAGCTTTCCTTTTGTGGAAAGAAGGCTGAATAGTTTACAAGGTCCCATTAGGCAGTGTCCTTCTCAGTGAACATTTCTGTACACATCTCCCAGGGCAGATGAACAAGAGTTTCTCTAGCGTGTGTACCCAGGAGTGAGACATGGGTCACAGACAGG
Organism: Tragelaphus eurycerus; assembly: GCA_935064755.1. NCBI lineage: Eukaryota > Metazoa > Chordata > Mammalia > Artiodactyla > Bovidae > Tragelaphus > Tragelaphus eurycerus. The sequence continues at coordinate 9,315,358 of CAKXYN010000088.1, read as the reverse complement.
ATGACAAAGTATTGTTCAAACCAGGACACTTTTGAGAGTGAAAGGGGCTGCTAATAACAGTTATTGGGCTAACAGATGTTTTCCCAGGACAATCCTAATTTTAAAATGTTCACCCATTTTTAGCAAAATCTTTAACGAAAAACACAAGGCTTTAGAAAAAAATTTTAACCCATATATGCTTCCCCCCTCAGCCACTTCTGACACACTTTGTGGTTTTTTGGTATTTTTGTTCCATATTTAGTTATAACAGAAATTTGTTTAGATTTACCTGTGTGCTTTTCCATTTTACTTGCTCACCATTTCTTCTTGCAGCAGAGTTGTGCCTTTTGTCCTCTTTCATTTATTCCCTAATAAATGTCTTTAAGATGTTTCTGAGTGAAGACGCTCCTTCAGATTTGTTGGTAGCAAGCCTCTTTTTAAAATTTTATTTCTGCTTATAAAATTATATAGACTTGATTCTTAGTTCAAACTATGTTATTGAAAAGCAGTTTTGTTGGGAACAAATTTTAGGTTAACAGCTATTTTCTCTCTGTGCTGAAATGCTGCTATTCCACTTGGTCTTCTGGTTTACTTTGTCACAGTTGCAAAGTCCGTGTTCGTCTCTTTGCGGGTGGTCTATCTTTTCTCTCTAGCCATTTTTAACGTTGATCCTTTGTCTTTGATGTTGTGCAGTTTCAGTATAATATATTTAGATCTGTCTATATTATTTTCTACTCTTTTTGGTTTGACACTTTCTGTATCTATGGATGCATATCTTTCATCAGTTTTGGAAATTTCTCAGCCATTTTCTTTTTTTAAAAAAAAAATTCCCCTTTCCATTTTTCTGCATTGCCCCCCCCCCCACCAGGATTTTGATTAAGTTGGATTTAGAATTTTTAACTATGGCCTTTACAGATCTTAGCCTCTCTTTCATACTTTAAATCTCCTGCCTCTTGTGATGCATCAGTGCTACCTCCCAGTTCACTGATCTCTCTTCTGTTGTGTCTCATCTATTGTTTAACATCTGCTGTGTTTCTTATTTCAATAATTTTATTCCTAAAAGTTGTACTGGGTTATTTCTCAGACAACCTTGGTTGTTTTGATGATCTTTTATTACGTGTTTATTTTTATGATTCTAATTTTAATTTTCTTAAACAATTAACAAATAGTTATTTCATATTATATCTTTCTAATAATTCCAATTTTTGAGTTATTTGCTAAGTTTATTTTTGGTGTTCCTTTCTTCTGGTCCCCGCTGACATACCCTAACTTGTTTTACATTTCTGCTATAAAGGAAAATGTGGGGTGGAATGGAGTGGGGAAGGGAAGTATGTGTGATTTATAAATAAAAATGGATGTTGAAAGATAAAGCAAAATGCTCCTTCAACTTTCCAACCCCCAAACATCAACCCTGATTTTAAATCATGGGACTTAATTCCTTATGTGTTTGGTGGTCTTCTATTGTGGGGCCACACTTGCAAGCTCTGAATTGGTAGGAGACACATTGCTTGGGAAAGGCCCTGTGTTAGTTTTCTTTCTTGTTACTAAAAACGGGCTACACACGTGGGGTCGCCTTAGCCTCTGTTGGAGGCCTCTAAGTGAATATGAGAGCATGCTTCATTGCTGCACCCTGAGGACAGCCCAGGCCACAGTGTGCCAGCTGCAGAGCTGGCGCTGGTGCTTGTGCTCACCCAGGCCACAGTGTGCCAGCTGCAGAGCTGGCGCTGGCGCTTGTGCTCAGTGTGGCGCCGTCTTGTTTTCTTGCTGCAGGTGATACTCAGCTCAGGGGTTTTGTTTTTGCTTTTTTGCAGGATGGGTGATAGGTGGGGAAGGGAGATCCCTGGACGTTAACCTTATCTAACTCTATCAGTGAAACAAATGCAGGAGGATAGTCCCAATCCATATATGTCTCATGGATGAACTGCTCACATCTGTAAAAAGGGCATGCCAATGCTGGTTCTTTCATGAGACTGTTTGGAAGACAAAGTAACTTAACTGAAAGAACTTTTGCTTTCCAAAGCTCTCTATCCATTACCTATTCTGCTCGCCCACTCCTGCTGTTTTAAGGATCCCCCACTTTTCCTCACATTTCTGATGAGCCATATCCCAGGAGGCCTCACATTCTGGAGTTTTCTGGACCCTTGCTCCAGATAACTGCTCCCCTTTCCTCGGCATCCTTCAACTCTCCACACCTCAGCTTTGTGACCCTGGACTCTCTCTGCCTTTGCTTCCGTCAGTCCCTTTGCTTTCAATGTGTTAAACAGCTTTTCTTTTGTTGGTGCTTAGACCTCAACTCTTCCAGCCGCTGTCTTAATCAGTCTCTCCGGTTCCATCATCTCTTATTATTTTGGCCAGAAACTCCTTGCACCAACCTTACCTGGGGACCCGTTGCTCACTCCGCTCTCTCTGTCAGTGCCAAGTCCAGCCAATTCCAGAGGAGGGGGGAGTGTATACAAGAAGAATAGAAATTGAAAATGTTAGTATCACTTTTATGATTAATTTCTATTTGGAAATCACACTGCAGTTTGAGGGTTGGTAAGTTAGAAAGGGCTTTATATTTCAGCATCCATTTTTATTTATAAATAACACATTCCTCCCTCCCCCTACTTCGTTCTGCCCCCTATTCTCATTCATAGCAGAAATAATTAAAATGAGTTAGAGTAAGTTAGTGGGGTCCACAAAAAAAGGGCTCAAATTTTAGAGCCTGATAAACCTGCATTTAGGAACAAAGGCTTCTAAATCTTGGGTAAGTAAAAGGTCTTAAAGACCTGTCAGCAGCAGAAACAAAAGAGTACATCTTAGTGATTTTCCGATAGGCGTGATTTCTTAGATAAAGCACAAGCAACAGAAGGGAAAAATAAACAAATTGGCCTATGAAAATTAAAAACTCTTGTGCTGAAAATGAAGTCAGTAAGAAGTGAAAAGGCAACTCATAGAATGGGAAAAGACATTTGCAAATCATATATCTGAGAAGGGACTTGTATCCAGAATATATTAAAAATTCTTACAATCAATAGTAAAAAGATAACCCATTTTTAAAAATGGGCAAAGGATCTCAATAGACATTTCTCCAAAGAAGATATATCAATAGCCAAGAAGCATGTGGGAAGGTACTAAAAATCATTAGTCATCAAAGAAATGATGACAATAAAATACCACTTTACACTCACTAGATGGTTAGGGCCCTGAAGACAGACAACGCTAAGAGTGAATGAGGACGAGCAGAGATTGAAGCCCTCGGACATTTCTGGTGTAGCCACTTTGGAAAATAGTTTGACAGTTCCTTAAAAAGTTAAATGTCAAGTTTACATGCTGATGCTGAAGCTGAAGCTGAAGCTCCAATACTTTTGGCCACCTGATGCAAACAGCTGACTCATTGGAAAAGACCCTGATTGGAAAAGACCCTGACCCTGGGAAAGACTGAGGGCAGGAGAAGAAGAGGGCAACAGAGGATGAGATGGTTGGATGGCATCACCAACTCAGTGAACACGAGTTTGAGCAAGCTCGGGGAGATAGTGAAGGACAAGCAAAACTGGCGTGCGGCAGTCCACGTGGTCACAGAGTCAGACACAAGCTAGTGACTGAACAATAATAAGAGACCCTTTAATTTCACTCTTAGGTTTATATTCAAAAAAATTAAAACATACATCTTCATGAAAACGAACACAAATGTTCATAGCAACACTATTTCTAATAGCCAAAAAGTAGAAATGATGCATATATTCATCAACTGATAAATGGATAAACAAAATTTGGCTCATCCAAACAGTGGAATATGATTTGGCAATAAAAGGGAACGAAATGCTGATGTATACTGTCACATGGATGAACCTTGAAAACACGATGTTCAGTGAAAGAAGCCATCACAAAAGACCACATGTTGTATGATTCCATCGACATGAAGTGTCCAGGACAGGCAAATCCACAGAGACATGAAGCAGACTGGTGTAGGGCCGGGGGCGGGGGAGGTCAGGTGTGGGTTGTAGAGTGACTGCTGTGGGTGTGGAGTTTCTTCTGGGCTGATGAAAATGTTCTAAACTTAAACTGTGATAATGGTACACAGTTCTATACTCAAAACAACTGAACTGAGTGAATTATAAGATATAGTCATATCTTGATAAAGCTGTTAAAAAAAAAAACAAACAGCGCATTCTGTCCTCTGTCTTAGGATCTGATTAAATAGTGTGAGCAAAATGTTCAGTTAGGGAATTCCCTGGTGGTCCAGTGGTTAGAACTCTGTGCGTCTATGCAAGGAGTATGGGTTTTATCCCTGGTCAGGGAACTAAGCTCTTCTAAACTGCATGGTGGGGCCAAACAAAAATATTAGGGCTGCCAAATTTAGCAAGCAAAAATACAAGAAGCCCAGTTAAATTTGAATTTCCAATAGACAAGGAATAATTTTCAAGTGAAGTATGTCCCAAATATCGCATGAGACAAACTTAGAATGAAAATTTATTTGCTTATTTGAAATTCCAATAACTGGCCAGCTGTGTTTTATCTAGTTACCCTAATTAAAATATAACATAAGCCATGGTGGCCTTTTCATACAGAGCTTTACCATTTTGAAAACCATCATCTCTCCATAGGCAGCCCACAACCCCATGATTTCCATTTCACAGAACGTTAACCGAGAAGTAGACTCCTATAGGTGAGCCACTGGTAGTTCCAGGATCTGAACGTAGGTTGGCCTGACTCCCAACATCAGGGTCCTCTGCTCGAGAGGTGGGCACATGGCTGATGGTGAGAGTCCCGTTTCTTCCCTTGTTTCTGTAAGAGAAGCAGAGAAGGAAACCTTCAGTCCTCATAAAGCTCGCTGCAGGGGCTCTGAGGCCTGGCTGTTGAGGGTACTGGCCAAACAGAACAGTGAGTTCCCATTAGAATGTTCTTTTCTGGGAGGAGATAACAGGATAATAGGTACCTTACTTGCTTCCTGTAAAATGATGAGTGACAAAGAGTCACTGGAGATTAGAGTAATTTAGAACGAGTTAAGCCAATACCTGTGTTCCCTAGAGATCAATTTTTATTTTGAGGAGAGGAGAGACAGGATAAGCAAGATGTAAAATAAAATTTGGCATTCCTTCTCCCACCTCAATAAGCCCGGGGGCTTTGGTCTCTGTGAGCATGAGGAGAGATGTGAGGATTTGCTTCTGAAATCAAGGTTTGTGATTTAGGATCAAATGCTATCTTGGCACTGAATTCGTCTGTTGTTCTGGGAGAGAAAGTGGATGCATAAATGATGTTGTAAAGATGTATCACATTTTTGAGCAGAGTACACAGTCAAAAATGAAACTGGCCATTTGGGGGACTGAAATCATGCTTTTCTCCATCCTGATGGTCATCATAACACATTATTCTTACCTGCATGGTTGGGCCAGTGGGGCATGCCTGCTGTAATGCAATAGTCTCACACTGGTGTTTTCTATGATATAGACACAAATAGTGGTCATTGAGCGAGCATCAGACTGCATCTGAGTTAGCCAGAGACCATCCTGGAATATATACTCCTGGGCCCCGTTCCTGAAGGTTCTGATTCGGCAGGACAGGCTTGGGGTCCAGGAGGTTAAGATTCTTAACAAGCCATGTTGGAAATCCCTGGTAGAGGAGAAATATCAAGACACTCTATCTCCTAATTTAAGCGTTTACATTGGACAATGCTTGTTTGGATGCAAGCGGTCTTCGTTTTCTGTAAATAGATCCTGTTTTTGACCGTGGATCTGTTCATGATAAGGAAGTTTTTTGAAATGCCAAATCATGCTACTAATACTCAGGACAAATAACTTTAAAGAAGTCTTGTGGCAAAATTTTTGTACAGCATTTGTCATCTAAAGACTTGCCCCTAAAGACAAATGTGATGGAGTGGAGAGAGCCATGCCTGGGAGCATAGATGGTGGGGTTTGAATGGCAGCCTGCAGCTGGAGAAACTCAGGACCTTTGCTTAACTGTCCGGGCCTCAGGCTTGGGGGGCTGGGGGTGGCGGAGAAGGTTGGGGGTGGAGGGAGCCAGCGAAGCAGTAAGGGATATGGTGAATGCTGACCTCGAAGGCTCCTTCCATCTTCATTCTCTTATCTTTCAGGAGTTGTTGTTTACTGGCTAGGTCTTGTGCAGCTCTTTGCAATCCCATGGACTGCAACCTGCCAGGCTCCTCTGTCCGTGGCATTTCCCCGGCAAGAATACTGGTGCGGATGCCACGCCCTCCTCCAGGGGATCTTCCTGATCCAGGAGTCGAACTTATAGCTCCTGCATTGCAGGTGGATTCTTTACCATTGAGCCACCAGGGAAGCCCCTTTTTCCTTATTATAGTTACATAATTTTTATTGCTTCTATTTTCATTAAGTAGTCTATTACTGTACTTTGGAGCCACATAGCCGCCCCCTCTTCCCACTTCAATCCCACTTCCCACTTCCCAATCTATATTAGTAATTAGGCATCTTGGTGGACTCCGGCTGCTCCCAGCTGCTGGCTGACAGGGCTGGGCCTCCTCCCTGTCCACATCTGCCTTTTGCTGCAGATGCAAGTCCTCTTCATGGATGTTTTTTCATGAACTTCTCCAGATAATTGGTTTTATTGAATGATTCTCAAGAGAGTTCCCCGTCTCTGTCATTCTTGGGAATGCGTCTGAAAATGCTGGAAAAATATTCTTATCCCAAAGTTACACTGAGATCTTTAATTAACACGAAATGAGAAGTTCATATGCCAGACCTTAAGTGGGTATGTGGTATTTAAGCCTCTAGAATTTCAGGGTGACCTTAGTCTACAAAATAGATTCTCTTGCCTGTAGTCATTGATTTTTAAATTTTTTTTTCCCCTTCTGAACAGACATTTGCTCCTCTCCTTCATCTCCAATGGCACAGGACTTCAGTGCCCGTGTTGGGTTTGGGAGGTTGTCACAGATGCCCATTCAGATTGATCTCAATTCACCAGCCCTTCCTTCGTGCTGCCTGTCCAGACCTCTGTCCAGCAGTGAGGGCTGCCCTCCACAGCATCTCCTGGTACTTTGGACTATTCTTTAGCTGAGGCCCCCACATGGTGACCCAATTCTTCTCAAACATCACCAGAGGGAGGACAAATGTCCCCTTGTCCCCTTGTCCCCTTGCTTTCCAATTTCTGGCTAGTCAGAGTCATGGGCTGGATCCACAGATCTTTCTTATTGGATTATACCCATGGATTTTAGCCTTATTAGACATACAAGCCTGAAGAGTTCTGGCGTCCCCAGGAATTGATCAACAGCATGTTCAGGAAAAATATTAAGCTTGGATAAAAAGCACATCTTAAAAAGTAGTTCTGTCTGATCTCTGATTATTATTATTGTTGTAACACATAGTGATGTACTTACCGACTGCTTCTGAACACCTCACTGGTCTGGGTGTCAACTGGACCACAGTCAGGGTCAGAAGTAGGGTGGGGCTGAGATGCAGGGAGCTGGGAATTAATCTCAATGTCATTCCAGACACTTATGATACAGTTGGAATTTGATGATCCATGTTCTTTGGACCACATCTGATCCTGAATTTCCGGCTCAGTGTAAAGAATCTGCTTGCAATGCAGGAGGTGTGGGTTTGATCGCTGAGTCAGGAAGATCCCCTGGAGAAGGAAATGGCAGCCCACTCTAGTACTCTTGCCTGGAAAATCCCATGGACTGAAGAGCCTGGCAGGCTACAGTCCATGGGGTTGCAAAGAGTCGGACATGACTGAGCGACTAAACAATTGTCATAAAATGCATTCTATTTGCTCAGAAACTACACAAACACACTTTAGCCATCGCTGGATCCAAAGTCGATGTTATAACAATGAAAATCACTGCAATGCTTTCTGCTGAAAGGAAAATGGCCAACTGTGATGGCGAGGCTGCCTGCCCTCTGCTCCTGACTTCACCATCGAGCAGAAGCCAATACAGAATTTAAAGGGTGCAGCCAAGTGGCCGGATTTCAATCCATTTCAAAGGTCCATGAAAGAATGCAGTTGTCCTTAAGATTTTACCCACGGACCTAGAAAAAGTTTGCCAATTGCAGAGGCAATGGGTTTAGCTACCAGTCTAACAACCTCTTTGAGAATGTGGCTCATGGCTAAGGAGACACAAGTAGCACCCAGATGTTAGGACACTTGCTCACAGAATAAGTGGGCAAGAGGCGTCTTCAGAGTCATCCAGGTGCCTCCAAATTCTGCACCTACTTATCTACTGCTGCTACGTGCCTTAGCCTGCAAACAAAATCAATTGTCTTAGATTAGGTTAGGTTCTCAACTCAATACCAGGAGGCCATGGGATGTGGGAATGTCTTTCCACATCAGGTGCATGGACAGATATGTGTGAATTCTCTCTCCCCACAAAACAACCACAGCCATAAATATTTAGGTACAGTGGCTTAGTGTACTTTAGTTCATGCCATTTCAACTCTGCACCTTTTTAGAGGGAGAGTGAGAGTGAGAGCAAGAGAGAGAGTGAGAGCAAGAGCACGTCCCTGCTTCCTTCCTGAGTGGAGGGTTGCCATGCAGAGGGTGACTCTGACGTTTCCTCCTGATCCCTGTTCTTATGTGCTGCGCTTTCTGCCTCTCCCATGGGGGCGTCTCACCATGCTGAATGTGATTGTACGATTTAAAGATATTCATATAACATTGCTCCTAAATGCAAGCCAGCTCAGTATTCAACTTAGCTGGAGAAATTTATTATTCAGCTTAGTCAAAGAAACAGATTTCTTCCAGCCTTGGAGGAAAACCTAGCAAGGCTCAACTTCGGGAGACAGGACGATCGCATCCGAAAGGTGAATCCCCAGTGGATTTTCCAAGGGCATCTTTTGTTCCAGATGATCGCAGCCTCACACAGCCTTTTAGAACTTGACCCTGGATAAATTCATCTCTGATGAAGTTTTCTTTTTTTTTTTTTTTTTTGCTTTCCACAAGGTGTCCTCTCAGAGTAAAGGTTGGATATCTTCTTTCAGACTCCAAACACACTCTCAGAGTGGGTAAAGTAGACACTGTAGCTCCTATTTATCAGATACCAAAATGGTGTTTGGATTTACCTGCTCAGTGGCACACAGATCTTGGTTCAAAGTTGGGCTCAGTCCCAGCTCTGCAAGTTCTTAATCCTTCACTCTCTCCACCCTAGGATATTCCTCTCAGATGCTGACTCGTAGGTTCTTCTGTGGGCCAAGAGGAAAGCGATGATTTTCAAAGCCGATTAGCTTGCTCCTTTTTCTACACTCTGTATATCTCTTCTTACCTCTGAACTGACTAATGCTAAATACTAATCATAATATCTTTACTTTGGACACTTATGGTCCAGGTGATGGGCTGGGCATGTCACATACTTTATCTCATTTGATTTTCAGAGAAACATTTTGGTTAGCTACTATTCATATGTCTACTTTACAGATGAGGAGACTGAGGCTTGGAGAAGTCAGAGGTCCACAGGCACTGTGGCAGGAACAGCCATTAGGTATGTTTATTTCTAGGGCTGCAGGACAAAGTGCCCCAGACTGGGTGGTTCAAGCAACATAAATGTGTTCCCTCACAGTTCTGAAGACTAGTCTGCTATCAAGCTGTTGGCAGAACCATGCTCTCTCTGAAGGCTCTAGGAAGATCTTTCCTTGCTATTCCCAGCCCGCCATAGTCATCGGCAATTCTTGGTGTTCCGTGACTTGTGGCAGAACAACTTCAGTCTCGCCTCTGCCATCGTGTGACTGACTCTGCTCTGTCTCTTCGCCTTTTTGTATAAGGGCACCCATCACACCCCCATCACACTGGATTAAGGGCCCATCTTACTCCAGGATGATGTCATTTTCATAGACCTAAGTATACCTGCAAGCATCCAGTTTTCAAGTGAAACCACTGCTGAAGTTTCAGAAAGGATGTGAATTTTAGGAGGACACTGTTTAACCCAGGGCATTCTCCAATCTGGTTTCTCTTCCCAGGCATCCATTAAAACCACACCTCCTGGCTTCCCTCGCAGTTAGGTTGGGGCCATATCCCTGGGTTCTGGCCAATAGTATGTGGCCAGGAAGGTACTCCTCACTTCCAGGCGTGGTCATAAACCCCCCGAGCCATCCTCCATGCTCTCCCTTCACTTAGCCTTCAGTGTATCCATGAGTGATGAGTAGGCCCTGGAAGATAGTGCCATATGTGTTATGTTAAGTTGTAGGCTTAAGTTTTGACATTTGTGTACTCCTGTCAATCCATCGCTGCCAACGAAATAATGAACATTCTCCTCCTCCCTGCAACCCCATCAATCGTTTATCTGCTTCCTGTCATTACAGATTAGCTTGCATTTTTTGAATTTTATTAAAAGGGAATCACACAGCATGTACTCTTTCCTGTTTGGTTCCTCTCATTATTATTTTGAGATCCATCCTATAGAGCCTACCAGTCGCACTTTGGTGTGCAATATTCCACTGCATGAGCACATCGTACACCATGCATCATTCATTCTCCTACTGCTGGACATTTGGCTTGCACCCAGTTTGAGGCTATTGCAAACAAAGCCGCTATGAACATTCATAAACAGTTTTTTGTATGAAGGTATGCTTTTTTTCTCTCTTGGGTAGTTTTATCATCTTAACTTTCCCTTCTCTCATAACCAGCTATATTTTCTTTTTAAAATGTGCTGCATTCTGACGGCTTCTGCACAGACTGGGTAGGATGGGGTTAAGACTGTTGTACACCCCAATTTGAGATGATTGTAGTCAGTGGGTCCTGGAGTAAGCCAGGCTTTAACTTGGCCTCTGATGTTGATGTGAGTATACAGAATAAAATAGCTAGATTAGTAAAAAACAATTGTTTGGGGACCATTGTTTATGAAAAACAATTTGAAGGAGGAAGGAAAACTCTTCTTCTTTTACCTTGTCTTAATCATGTCTTTTCTTTGCCATGAGATTAGCACACGATGTGGTACCTAGGAGCTACCTATAGACTAAATGCATTTTTTTAGGATGGTTATTTTCTGTTCCCAAAGCACATGACACAAAACCAACGTGAATATGATCTAGGACAGGCGTTATTAATGGTGTTTACTTTTCATTAAGAGGCCAGAACAAGTCCCTAATTGCTAGCAGATTCTAGGAAATGCCTTATTTGTAAACAGTGGTTCACACCAAAAAAGTCATTAACAGTGTAAACAGGCAATTTAGAGCGAGCAGTTGCAATTATAAAATGTATTTAATGGTTTAAGGAATATTGGTGATATTTTGCAAAGGCTGGTGTCTCTGCAACATTTGAAGAGCTGAGCTGGGCCCACCAGACCCCACCCTCCTAGGTCCCCAGGACTGTTCAGTGGGTTTTATCATGTTCTTTAAAAATGGTAACTTTCTGATAATAAAATTAGCTCATCCTCTATTATAGAAAAGTCATCAAATAAGAGGAAAAAGAGCAGAGCAGAAATTTCCCATAACCCTACTTTTTAGAGATAATTGCTATTTTAGTAGAGTTCTTTCTTTTTATTCAAATAGTTTATAGCTCGATATGACCATTGTGTCCTGGCACAGAGCAGCCATTTAGTTCCATTTAGTAAAACCAAATGGCTGTCAGTTTGTTAAGTCATTCAGCTGTGTCCATCTCTTTTGCGACCCCGTGGACTGTAGCCCGCCAGGCTCCACTGTCCATGGGCTTCTCCAGGCAAGAACACTGGAGTGGGTTCCCATTTCCTTCCTCAGGAGGATTTTCCCAACCCAGGCATCAAACCCACGTCTCCTGCATTGGTAGGCGGATTCCATACCACTGAGCCACCAGGGAAGCTCCCTGGTAAAATCAGGTTAATGAAATAGAATACATTTGCGTAGTTGCTATTTAGTAATAAGTCAGCTAGATTCATTCATACAAGTTATTTATTTATGAGAGGGATTCAAAACCCCATTACATTTGGCTGAATTCCACCTTCTCATCCCTTCGCTCCTACCTCTCTTTACCCCACTTCTGCTTCCCCTCTCAGGCTGAACCACATGCCTACCCAACCAGTGATTGACTCAATGGTCAGATCTCTTAACACAAGCCCATGACCCCAGCTCGTTGGCTTGGAGAGAATGATGATGTCTGTCATTTAACAACTCCGCTAAGGAAGAAGCAAATATATGGAAGCCTTTATCAGGAGGTGATTAGCACGCCCATGCTCCAGAGAAACAACCCTATCTTGATTCTAGTCTTCTTGGAGAAGCTCAGTTGATTATTCACTCAAGTAGTTCGGCTCAGTTCTGTCGCTCAGTTGTGTCTGACTCTTTGCGACCCCATGAACTGCAGCATGCCAGGCTTCCCTGTCCATCACCAACTCCTGGAGTTTACTCAAACTCATGTCCGTTGAGTCAGTGATGCTATCCAACCATCTCATCCTCTGTTGTCCCTTTCTCCTCCTGCCCTCAGTCAAGTAGTAACTCCTGCTAATTAATTCACCACCCTAGGACTCACTTTCGATTCGCACGACAACTTCCACTCCTTGCTGTGTGAGGCTCCTGACTCTCCTGGTCAGCGGGTGGGACTGAGCCAGTTGCTAGCAGGCTGACATTTCACCAGCCATGGCTGTCCTTGCCATCACAGCACCGAGAACCAATTTAGGCCTCGCATTCACCATGGAAACAGACTCACACCCCACCTCTGTATTTCCATTATCTTTTGTTGGTTTTCTGAAAGTAGATATTTTCCATGCCACTATTTTCTCAGCTTACCAATTACACTTTAGAATTTTTGTCTGTGGTTTGCTTCTCTGGACTTTGGAAAATAAATTCATGAAAAAAATGGTATGAATTCCAAATTGTAGGAAATGGAAATTGGCTTGGGCACTCATTGATTTTAAAATGTGAAGTCTGAGTTTTTTTGAGACAGTGTGTAGAAAAAAGTTAAAACCATATTGTATCTTTTTATGTACCAAAATCAGTTCCAGTCCAGAATGTAATTTGGCTTCTAATCCAATGGTATGAGTCAAGAGAGGCTGGATAATGTTCAATAACAAATGACCCCAAGTTTTAGTGGCTTTAACATCACATGGGTTCATTTCTCTCTCTGTCCATTATGGGTCATCAAAGTGCTCTGTTCCATGTAGTCACTCAGGGATCCAAGGCAGCCAAGGTGCCATCACCAGGAATGTGTGGTTGCCATAGCAGCAGGGACAGACAGACAATTGCCTACTGGCTCTTCTAGGCTTCATCCCAAAAGAGGCACATTTGGCTAGAACTGGTCACCCAACTCTTCTCAACTGCAAGGGTGGCTGGGAATTCTGGAGAAGCTAATGGAATATTGCTTGAGCAGTACTGCTTCTGCCAAGGCTGATGCCAGCAGTTAATTCTTTGGTCCGTTTCTTTTTAAAGACAGTTGATAATTCACTTTTTCTTCTTTGCATCCCCAATGTAGCCTAGTGTATCAGAATATCTATATCAAATCTCCATTCAGAGTTTGAGCTCCATGAGGACAGAACTGTGACTTCTCTTTGTATCCCAGTGTCTAGTGGGCTGTGAGCCACATAATAGGTGTCTGAACAATGGTTATTGATCGAGCATGTAGATAACCTCCTACTTTGGCATTCTAATCCCTTATGATAAAAAGGATGTCTTTTTTTGGTGTTAGTTCCAGAATTTCTTGTAGGTCTTTGTAGACTTTGGCCACCTAATGTGAAGAGCCGACTCATTGGAAAAGAGCCTGATGCTGGGAAGGACTGAAGGCAAAGGAGAAGGGGGTGGCCAAGGATGAGACGGTTAGAGAGCATCACTAACTCAATGGACATGAATCTGAGCAAACTCCAGCAGACAATGAAGGACAGGGAAGCCTGTTGTGCTGCAGTCCATGGGGTCACAGAGAGCTGGACTGAACTCAGTGATAGAACAACAGCAATGACAACAAAGTGAATAGGATCACTCACGGTCGGAAGTGATGCCACGATACGGTCATAAATCATCATTACAGGATGCACAGTGTCAGAGGAGAAAGAACCCTTTTGCCTCGAGCATCTGATGCCTCGTTTGACTACAGGGCACTGAACCTGGGACGCTTGTCAGCTGCCGGGCCAGTGAGGCGCTCTGTGGGGTTTTCTTGGAAGGCATAGGTTGGGCCAAGTTTCTGTTTCCACCGGGAGAACGTTAGTGCAGACTGGAACTTCAGCTTTGTCATATGTCCCCCTGCCCCCCAGTTGTTCTCTTTCATGTCAGGACTGAGGCAGCTTTCTCACTGTTCAAATTCCAGAATTTGACCCTGTTCTCAGCCTTCCTGGGATTTAACACTCACTTCCTGAGGCAGCAAAGTATAGTGGGAAGGACTTGGACTTCAAATGAGGGAGTTTGAAGTTTAAATTCTGACCTCTCTGAAATAATTTCTGCATGGCCCTGTGGCAGTTACATATGCCCTGGGCCTCAGTGTTCCCACATAAGAAGTGGGGGTGATGGTGCCTGTCTCGTGGGGTTGTCTTAATGACCATATGAGACAAAGTCTGCAGAAGGCCCAACAGGTGGATAAAAGATGTCACATCTCTTGACATGAGCCATTGACCAGAGCTCATCGGGATGGAGGGAGTAGGGGGCTCAGCCCTCTCATTGCTCAACCACCTGAGGAAAAAAAGAGACCAAGGTTTCCTCCTCCTCCCAAGACGAGAAAGGATGTGGAGAGCTCAGCACAGAGTGGGTGCTCAGTTCACAGATACTGATAATAATAATGATAGAAACTTGCTTCATATCTTTTTCTAGCAGCTTCCTGTTCCTGGTCAACAGCCCCTCAATACAAGAGGGGTGACTTTGCCCAGAGTGCTTTATTGACATCATTACATAGCAGCTTTCTTCTCATGGCGCTGGGGATGGGATCTTCCATTTAAAACACCAGAGAGCAAACTTCCTTCCCTCAGACACGTTTTCCACACTCTCAGGTGAGGGAGGGAGAGAGAAAGTTAAGTTTGCCAGCCATGTGGGTGCACCCAAGCAAGTATCACACACCTCGTCTGGGTTGCTGGCCAGATGTGAGCTGGAAATGGTTTGGAAATTTAATTGTCTGCAGGCTGTGTGTTGAGAATGATTAGGTAATCAGGGTTGAGTAGTACTGGTAGCTTGGTTTACTATCTAAGTATATTTATGGTCTTTACTAGGTACAAAATGCACCTCAAGGCATTTGAGACCCAGTAGGAGCCATACACTGAAGAGGCTGTGTATCACTGGGAGGCCAGGATTGGGGGGCTCCTGGGGGCAGGGCATCGGTAGCAACCTCACACTCAGGCTGCTCTCAGAGCAAGTCGGTTTCCCAGCAAATGGTGAAGACTCTGTTCTACCCGATCTTTAACAAGCCATCAGTTCAGTCGCTCAGTTATGTCCAACTCTTTGTGATCCCATGGACTGCAGCACGCCAGGCCTCCCTGTCCATCACCAACTCCTGGAGTTTACTGAAACTCATGTCCATTGAGTTGGTGATGACATCCAACCATATCATCTTCTGTCACCCCCTTCTTCTCTGGCCTTCAATCTTTCCCAGCATCAGGGTCTTTTCAAATGAATTGGTTCTTTGCATCAGGTGGCCAAAGTATTAGAGTTTCAGCTTCAGCCACAGTCCTTCCTATAAGTATTCAGGACTGATTTCCTTTAGGATGGACTGGTTGAATCTCCTTGCCATCCAAGGGACTCTCCAGAGTCTTCTCCAACACCACAGTTCAAGAGCATCAGTTCTTCAGTGCTCAGCTTTCTTTATAGTCCAACTCTCACATCCATACATGACCACTGGAAAAACCATAGCCTTAGAATATGAAAAGAAGCAGAGCAAAGACTAATAGAGTTTTGCCAAGAAAATGCACTGGTCATAACAAACACTCTCTTCCAACAACACAAGAGAAGACTCTATACATGGACGTCACCAGATGGTCAATACTGAAATCAGATTGATTATATTCTTTGCAGCCAAAGATGGAGAAGCTCTATACAGTCAGCAAAAACAAGACCAGGAGCTGACTGTGGCTCAGACCATGAAGTCCTTATTGCTAAATTCAGACTGAAATAGAAGAAAGTAGGGAAAACCATCAGACCATTCAGATATGACCTAAATCAAATCCCTTATGATTATACAGTGGAAGTGAGCAATAGATTTAAGGGCCTAAATCTGATAGATAGAGTGCTTGATGAACTATGGAATGAGGTTCATGACATAGTACAGGAGACAGGGATCAAGACCATCCCCATGGAAAAGAAATGCAAAAAAGCAAAATGGCTGTCTGGGGAGGCCTTACAAATAGCTGTGAAAAGAAGAGAAGCGAAAAGCAAAGGAGAAAAGGAAAGATATAAACATCTGAATGCAGAGTTCCGAAGAATAGCAAGAAGAGATAAGAAAGCCTTCTTCAGTGATCAATGCAAAGAAATAGAGGAAAACAACAGAATGGGAAAGACCAGAGATCTCTTTAAGAAAATTAGAGATACCAAGGGAACATTTCATGCAAAGATGGGCTCGATAAAGGACAGAAATGATATGGACCTAACAGAAGCAGAAGATATTAAGAAGAGATGGCAAGAATATACAGAAGAACTGTACAAAAAAGATCTTCACGACCCAGATAATCATGATGGTGTGATCACTGACCTAGAGCCAGACATCCTGGAATGTGAAGTCAAGTGGGCCTTAGAAAGCATCACTACGAACAAAGCTAGTGGAGGTGATGGAATTCCAGTTGAGCTATTCCAAATCCTGAAAGAAGATGCTGTGAAAGTGCTGCACTCAATATGCCAGCAAATTTGGAAAACTCAGCAGTGGCCACAGGACTGGAAAAGGTCAGTTTTCATTCTAATCCCAAAGAAAGGCAATGCCAAAGAATGTTCAAACTACCGCACAATTGCACTCATCTCACACGCTAGTAAAGTAATGCTCAAAATTCTCCAAGCCAGGCTTCAGCAATATGTGAACTGTGTACTTTCTGATGTTCAAGCTGGTTTTAGAAAAGGCAGAGGAACCAGAGATCAAATTGCCAACATCTGCTGGATCATGGAAAAAGCAAGAGAGTTCCAGAAAAACATCTATTTCTGCTTTATTGACTATGCCAAAGCCTTTGACTGTGTGGGTCACAAAAAACTGTGGAAAATTCTGAAAGAGATGGGAATACCAGACCACCTGATCTGCCTCCTGATAAATTTGTATGCAGGTCAGGAAGCAACAGTTAGAACTGGACATGGAACAACAGACTGGTTTGAAATAAGAAAAGAAATTCGTCAAGGCTGTATATTGTCACCCTGTTTATTTAACTTATATGCAGAGTACATCATGAGAAACGCTGGACTGGAAGAAGCACAAGCTGTAATCAAGATTGCCGAGAGAAATCTCAATAACCTCAGATATGCAGATGACACCACCCTTATGGCAGAAAGTGAAGAGGAACTAAAAAGTCTCTTGATGAAAGTGCAAGTGGAGAGTGAAAAAGTTGACTTAAAGCTCAACATTCAGAAAATGAAGATCATGGCATCCAGTCCCATCACTTCATGGGAAATAGATGGGGAAACAGTGTCAGACTTTATTTTTCTGGGCTCCAAAATCACTGCAGATGGTGACTGCAGCCATGAAATTAAAAGATGCTTACTCCTTGGAAGGAAAGGTATGACCAAACTAGATAGCATATTCAAAACCAGAGACATTACTTTGCCAACAAAGGTTCACCTAGTCAAGGCTATGGTCTTTCCTGTAGTCATGTATGGATGTGAGAGCTGGACTGTGAAGAAGGCTGAGCACTGAAGAATTAATGCTTTTGAACTGTGGTGTTGGAGAAGACTCTTGAGCGTCTCTTGGACTGCAAGGAGATCCAACCAGTCCATTCTGAAGGAGATCAGCCCTAGGATTTCTTTGGAAGGAATGATGCTAAAGCTGAAACTCCAGTACTTTGGCCACATCATGCAAAGAGTTGACTCATTGGAAAAGGCTCTGATGCTGGGAGGGATTGGGGGCAAGAGCAGAAGGGGACACCAGAGGATGAGATGGCTGGATGGTATCACTGACTCGATGGATGTGAGTCTTAGTGAACTGCGGGAGTTGGTGATGGACAGGGAGGCCTGGCGTGCTGCAGTTCATGGGGTTGCAAAAAGTCGGACATGACTGGGCGACTGATCTGATCTGACTAGACAAGCCATGGAATCAAGTATTCACTGAATAATGAGTTCTTGTCTATAGGACGCTGAGCAAGGCACAGAAGAGCAGCCATAAGAGAGTTAGGAGAAGAGATGGGAGGGCTAGAATGATGCCCAGACACTGCGTGATGTGCTCTTTATCTCTTCTCTCGCTGGATACACACTATAAGGGAGAGGGCAGTAAACCCATTTTACAGTTGAGGAGACTGAGGCTTTAAGAGATTAAGTAGCACATTGCTGTAATTGCCACCCTTAATCATAGTCATACTGGACAACACAGACCCAGATCAGGGGTCTTCAAACTATAGCTCAGAGGCCAAATCTGGCCCACTGTTTGTTTTGCTCACAAGATAAGAATAGTTCTTTTTTTTATATTTTATAATGGTTGTATGAGGACCTGATTTTCCCTTTATGCTCAGAAAGCCTTAAGTATTTATTATCTGGCCCTTTAAGAAAATGTTTGCCATGCCCTGATGGAGATAAAGGTGTAGTGGGCACTGGGGTGTGCTGCCCAGAGCCCTCCCTTGCAGCCCAGGCCGTTATTCCCCAGCTGCTGATGTGTTGGCTGCCGACAGCTCATTGCTGAAGCCAAGAAACATGCTTGGGCTGTGAGTCCCAAGGTGTTACCCTCCAGTAACTGACTGATCAATGAGTGGGTGTAAAGGCCCAATTCTCTAAGCTCAACTTCTGACAACTCTGTTCCACAGGCAGAGTAGAGGGCCGTCTACTCTACAGGATCATCCCAGCCCCACAGCTGTCCTGGGGCTGGCTGAGACCTGTGTTGTGATGAGACAATCCCTGGCTTTGGCCACTCCTGGCCACTGTCAGCGCTGACTGCCCTCCCCAGGCATCTCCTGCGCACAAAGCTCCCCTCAGCATCACGTTTTCCAGGAGATCATCCCAGGTCTTCCTCCCTGCTGGGTGAACATGAGGGAGCTGGGTGGGCATTGGAGGCCATCCTGGCTGAGTGGAGCTTGGGCATGAGGGAGCCTCAGGGGTCCTCCCAGAGACAGAGGTGGAGCCAGGTGACTTGTCAGAGGCTCTCTGTGCTCTAGCAGCCCCCCCACACTGCCCCTTCCAGTTGATCCAAGTCAGGTTCGCCTCCACCTGTCAGTCCTAAAGTCTGGCCACATGGCATTTCCTGCACGTCTCTGAAGGCCTCATCCTGTCTTCTGACTTTTGTACATCATGATCCCCTGAGATACCTTCTCTACTCTATTCACCTACTCTGGAAAACAGTCATATAGCCTGTGACCTTCTATGACTGGCTCCTTCAATTTAACATGACATTTTCAAAGTTTGTCTATGGTATAGCATGTGTCAAGGTTTCATTCCTTTGCACAGTCAAATAATATTCCATTTGGATGGATCTACCACATTTTCTTTATTCATTTATCAATTGATAGATTTGTGGGTTGTTTTCACCTTTTGACCTTTTGACTATTGCAAATCGTGATGCTGTGAACAGTCTTTGGATGTTTTTTAAAATCACAAAAATCATAAAAATTACAGAGACAAGCTTGGGGCCAGGTGCCCTGGACATGCCTGCTGTCCTGGCAGTCTCTCTGGGCAGGGTCAGAGTAAAAAAGGTTCTCTGCTTCCACTTTGACAGGTGTTAAGTGGTAATGCTCAGGGAGAGAGTCTCCACAGGCCTCTCTCAAACCCACCTCTTAAAAGCCCACCCTGAGGTTGCTTAAGAAATTACTAAGTAATTGAAGCAATAACTTTCAAGACCAAAATATATATTTTCCTCCTCTGTAGAGCACAGTGCCCATAACTCCTGTGATGCTTTTAGCTGTTCTGGGAATAAGCCGACACCTCCTCTCCTCCCCTTGTGCTGCATGAAGCATGGTATGGGGAAAGGTGTGCTCCGAAGGGAATCATAAACAGAAAAGAAATAAATGCTCTTTTTAAATCCTCAAAAATATTTAACCCCAGAAAATGCAACAAAACCCAGCAGCCCCTGACCCTGGAGAGCTGGAGCTCTCGTCTTCTCTGTACTCCCGGTTGGGTTGGTTCTGCAGCCATCCACGCCTTGGAATGAAAGCCTGTTCGGTCAGAACTGTCCACAGGTTCTCATTTAAATTCCAGCTGCATGCAGGAGCATTGTTTCTCCCGGAAATGTCAGCTCTCTTCTTTTCTCTTTTAAACAGATCCAAATGATCTCCCCCTGATTGAAGTAAAAAGAGTGCAAATATTTTAGCATTTCATAAAACAAGAGACATACGAGGCTGCCTCCACAGTCATTTGAATAACAGCAAGTATTTCTTGCCCATTCTAATCAACTAGCCTTCCAGAATGGTCCCGCACCAATCCGCTCCAATCCCGTCGCAACATCACCGCCTCCCATTTCTGTCACTTTGGATGCAGGAAATTCACTCATAAAGGGACAGATTTCTCTCCCCTTGCACACGATAAATTGAGTGTGTCTGCAAGGGACAGTGTGGTGGTGGTGGAAGCTGGCCTGGGTCAGTCCTCGACACATGAAAGGATGGTGTGTGTGCGTGCATCCGCAGTTGTGTCTGACTGTGCGACTCCAGGAACCACCAGGCTCCTCTGTCCATGGAATTTTTCAGGCAAGGATACTGGAGTGGGTTGCTGTTTCCTACTCCAAGGGATCTTCCCGAGATCAAACCCGTGTCTCTTGTGTCTCCTGCATTAGCAGACGGATTCTTTTACCATGGCACCACTACTGAAATCAGGATTAAGAAGCAAGAACAGGTTGCTGTCTTACTATGGTGCAGAATGGACATTCACAAATGAGAATTTCCATGGCCCAAGCAGGACATCTAACTAGATGTCTACTTTGCAGAGTGCAATTTCACATAGCATTTTAAAAAAAAAAGAAAAAAATGATTTCTTGCCAGGACTCCCTCTACTAAAGGCCATTTGGAAGATCTTGAAAAGCTTAACGATGCCCTGAAAGGTTGCAGAGGAGGAAAAGTATTGGCATCAGCATGTGTTAGGATGGGAGACTTCAGAAGCTGCTTGTCTCTCTCCAGGAGAAAATTCCGCCCGACACAAGCCCAGCCTCTAGGGTTGAAACTCGGATAATCTGTCTGGTACCGGGAGATTTTAAAGCATGGCCTGTGTCTTTGGGCTGTGAGCTGGTAGACATTTTTAGTTTTTGCTTTGGCCTCCTGCAGATGAAGAGGAGAAGGGGATGACAGAGGACGAGATGGATTGGATGGCATCACTGACTCCATGGACGTGAGTCTGAGCAAGCTCTGGGTGACAGTGAAGGACAGGGAAGCCTGGCATGCTGCAGCTCATGGGGTCGCAAAGAGCTGGACATGACTGATCCACTCAACAACAACAACTGGCAAATGAAGGGGCTCTGAGGCCTCTGGCCCGTTGTTTGGTGTCTGGATGAGCCTGAGGCAGGGGATGGAAAGGGAATCTCAGGTCATCGGACCTGGAGGATGTGTATGCGGAGAGTGGGAGGGGAGGAAGTGTTTCCTGCCTGGTCATCCAAAGGAGGCCAGGACCCAGAATGCACTCTGAAGTCCCCCTCACGCTCAGAGATGTTTCCTCACAGGCTGGAGATGAGAAATGCGGTGACAGAGCCGTAAATATCCCGAGAAGGGAGAAGATAGACAGGGGGAAGTCATTAGCAGTGACAAAGTGTCCCGGTAGTTGAGCATCACTCGCCTAAAAATGATTGCGAAGGTTAAGGCGGCAGGAGCGTGAGGGGAGAGGCAGGTGGAATGGGGGCGGGGCGATGCCTGTTTCTGGGTCGGCAGACCTTCCCGAGGGCTCCCCGGTGCCCCGCCCACCTCCCACGGCCCCACCCAGAATTCTATGGCCCCGCCCCCTTGAGCAGGTTCAGGTTGGAACCTGCACAGGAATGTCTGTACCCTTCAGATCAAGCTTGTCACTGAAATTTTGCAACTAGTTATACCTCTGCCTTTCAGAATAGAGAGTGACAGTTGGGAAAATCCTAACATTTTCCTGAGAAAGAGTCTCAGTTAACCATCTTTATTGCTGTGCAGCACTCCATTTTTAAATATACGTTCCCTGCCGAACCATAGCAAATAATCTCACTCTGGCCAACAACACTGCATGCTCTCGCTTCTCTTCCTTGTTGTACTTAATGTGTCCTAAAAATAAGAAAAAGAAGGAAATTTTCTATTCATCACTTAGAAATTTCTAAGATTAGAGATTAGAAATTTCCCTGCTGTCTCCTTGGGAAAAAAAAATTAAGATAACTTAGGGTGATGCTTATGGTACTGAAACACAAAAGTATCAACTGGTATGTTTTCGAAAATTGAAAATAAAATTATGGAGAAAATGCTTTATTTGATTCTCTGTTTATGGGAAATTCATTTTATTTGACTTTTTTATTTGTAATATCAACTACGGAGCAGAGCGCAGTTGCCAAGGTGTTCCCTCCTGGTTCCATTCTTCTAAATTATTAATGCCGGGCTGTTGATATATTGTCAGCCTTGTACATACATTCTATGAAAATGAGTTTTACAGTAGGTTGGGATTTATAACAAAGCTTGACATATGCAGCTAATTCACCTACACAGTCATGTCAGTTTTTGGTTCATAAATAATTGATACCCGGGGCTTGAAGTTCAGCTACTGTTAGTACTTCAGCTGTTAAATTTCAGCAGCATAATGGATGAATATTTGTTTATAATTTCTGTCCATGGTCCCGACGTCAGCTCCCTGGCTTCATTTGCATGGGTAGATGGAGAGGGTGCGGGGGTAATGAGCGCGTGAAGATGACGAATTGTTTGCTGGCATGCCGGTGCGGTTCTGTAAATGTTTGATTAGTTCTGAATGGATTACCGTTAGATTATCTGGTTCAGAGGTTAACGTGAGCAGTTCTTTGCTCCGAGAGCTTTGGTGATCCCTTGCTGACAGATTTTAAAATTCATACCACGAGATCAGAGCCTTGCAAAAGCAAGGGGGTGTTCTCGGCAACAGATGTTTCGTAATTAAGCATACGGTTTCCCTGTTTTGGAGAGCTGGAGGAATTTTAAATGGGCATGATTTGTTCAGTTGGAGGAAACTCGAGTTCTAAGAAAATATTCTTACTCCCCACCATTCCCCCCTGCCCCGAGTTAGTCCGCTTCCCAAGAAGAGGAATTAAATGAACGAAGAGCACAGAGGTATCTGAGGAGGAGGAATGGGTCCCATGCCAGTGGAGGGCAGCTGCTTATGGTCCGCCTCCTTCAGAAACCATGTGCTTGATGTGCAAACCACACCAAGGAAGCCAGAGACCAGCAGGTCACGATGGCCAGTCATCTCATTGGAACCCGGGAAGTTACTGTGATCTGGAGCCCTGGGGTGGCAGGCGGCTTTAGGAATCCCGAATGAATGACATCCATGCAGAGCCTTTTTTGCCAGTGTAGGCTGTCAGGAAAGTATAAGACTCACACACATACCTCAAAAGTGTGTGTGTGTGTGTGTGTGTGTGTGTGTGGAGGGCCAAATGCCAGCCATGCACCTGGTCCTGTGATCCTGGTTGACCAGTTTCCAGGAGGATAGTCTGGAGCCTCCACCAGATCTGACACAGCCCAGCTTGGATGAACCCTTTTGTCAACTTGCAGCCGGGTCCTGTTTTGAGGCTTGCAAGCTACCTGCACCCACCCTTGCTTGGCCCTGCCTTCTCCCACCAACCATGCCCCCCACCCAAATCCACGCCCCCTGCCCACCCTCTGTTCTCTTCTCCTCTGCCCCCACCCCCAGCAGAGGCTCAGAAAATGGAGGCAACGGGGCCTTAATGAAAAGATTTAGGGCTTGCAGCTAAACAGAACTGAGTTCCAGTGCTCTCTTCAACTATATTTTCCCAGCCCCGCATCCAGTTCCTCAGCTTGTCTGGCAATCATGTTAGTGATTATATGGGTAATGAAACACGTGCTCTTTTTGTCTGAGCCTCTGATTAATCTGCCTTCTCTTTAGCCTTGATTTATGGCGCTCAACTCTGGAGGTGAACGCTGGTCCATCAGTTCCGTAGCTTATTACAGACGCAGGGGCTGCTAAATGCCTCGGAGGCTTGAATTGTTTCTTGACAGCCAGGCTTCTTGCTACATTCCCTCCAATCTGTTTTGGTTCCTGGTGTGACCTTTCATACAGTAAAATACATTAGTTGAATAGCACAGTCTCATTAAAAGAGTGAATTAACCGAAGAGTCTTTTTAACTAAATGACAGCAAAGGACTGAGTGCTAATAGCCAGGAGCAGTTGGAAACTTAACTCATGAATCAGCCCTGTTAATACTGCCTCACGCCTGAAGCACCGACGGTACCACGCTCTCTGCCGGCTCTCGTAAGAAGAAAAGCTCATTACTTTCCTCCTGATGGGAGAGAAAGAGTGAGCGAGCAATAATAAAGCTTGAATTTTTCAATACTGTTAAAAATGGGGCTGACAGATTGCCGACAATAGGGACAACGGGCCCAGGCAAGGCGTCCGGAGTCGCTGAATTAGCAATACCATCCATATATCATACGATCTAATTAAATCAACCCGGAGAATGAAATTAGTTTTCTGTGAGTGAAATGGCCTCTGAAAGAGCTCTATTAAATGAACTGGAGAGCATTAATTAAATAATTCACAGTGAGGGATTTTGCATTTATACAAAAATTGTGGGCTTAATTGTCCATGCTGTATTACAGATCTGGCCTTATGTTAACAGTGTGTCGAAAGCACACTTATTGGGGCATATCAGGAGCAGTTTAACACAACGCGGCTTGGAAAGTTTTATGGGTTGGGCCAAGGAACCCGTGAAAAAGCACCCAGGATCACCTAGGCTTCACAAGTCACCTGACAAGGTGTTTTGGTGCCCCACCAAGATCGCTCCTTCAGACTTGGAAGCGGTTCTATTGTGAGTCATGATGCTGATCAGAGCAGCTCTTAGCTGCCTGGGGTGGTATTCTCTTGGGGTGTCAGGGCTCCTCCTCAGTTAACCCCTGGGGTCATAGTTAATCTGGAAGCTTGGCAACTGTCTGGCACATTTTGCTCTCTGCAGATATTCATCTGGGTGAACCCATTTCCTTTTTGTTCCCCCAAAATGTACTAGTCAGTTACATAGTCAAAGCTATGGTTTTTCCAGTAGTCATGTATGGATGTGAGAGTTGGACCATAAACAAAGCTGAGCACCATAGAATTGATGCTTTTGAACTGTTATATTGGAGAAGACTCTTGAGAGACCCTTGGACTGCAAGGAGATCCAACCAGTCCATCCTAAAGGAAATCAGTCCCGAATATTCACTGAAGCTCCAATACTTTGGCCACCTGATGCAAAGAACCAACTCATTTGAAAAGACCCTGATGCTGGGAAAGATTGAAGGCAGAAGGAGAAGGGGACGACAGAGGATGAGATGGTTGGATGGCGTCACCGACGCAATGGACATGAGTTTGAGCAAGCTCTGGGAGTTGGTGATGGACAGGGAAGCCTGGCAGGCTGCAGTCCATGGGGTCACAAAGTCCATGGGGGCACGACTGAGCGACTGAACTGAACTGATGGACTCTCTCATGGAAACCCAAGCATACTAGGTGCACTGAAGGAAAAAGTGAATTTAGATACAATACTTTAGAGAAATTAGACATCAGCCTGCTTAGAATTGTGGCTCTCGAGGTTTAAAGAAACCCTAAGAGTAATTTAGTTCAAATTTACCCCCTCCCACGGAATGTCTGAAGTTCCTCTAGAATATTTTTGTTCAAATATTCACAGAGCTGTGGCCCCGAGGAGCTCAGTCTTGGTCAGGGCAAGGTGGTGCAGTCGTGGGGTGCCCACACTCTGGAGCACATTCCTGGATTCGAATCCCAGCAGCTTCCCCACTTTCTAGCTGTGCAGGTTGGCCCAGGGAGTGGGTCTCTATGCAGCCCTGTTTCTCATCTAATGAAATGCAGACAAGGGGCCTCGTTAGGAGGATTAACTGAGCTGATCTGTGGCAGCACTGTCTGCCACAAAGGTTAGAGAACGTTATTTTGCTGTTGTTATTCAGCTTCTCCTTTCAGCCTCTTACGTCAATAGTTTTGCATCAATTATAGCTTGATCTTTAAAAATATAATTTAAAAAATTATCCTGATATTTACTGTCTCTTCTCATTGATTAGAGAATTTGGTGACTTGAAAAAGTCCTTTTTTTTTTTTTCTTTTGCTTTACCTTTAAGGCTTCTTATAGTTTCAAACATTTCCCTAATTTGGAGCCAGTTTTCTCTGTGTTCACATACATTTTTCAAGTTTTGTTGTAGGTGTGGGAAATTGTGCTGAATGAGACAAAGTCTCTGAATCCAAGGAGCTCTCATTCTGGTTTTCTTTTCTTTTAAATTATTGTTTATTTATTTTTGGCCATGCTGGCTCTTCACTGCCGTGCATGGGCTGCTCATTGCAGGGGCTTCTCTTGCTGCCTCCTCTCTTGCTGCGGCTCCTCTTGCGGCTCCTCTTGCTGCAGCAGGCAGGCCCTAGTAGTTGAGGCGCATGTGCTCAGTTGCTCCACTGCGTGTGGGATCTTTGTTCCCAGACCAGGGATTGGACTTGTGTCCCCTGCATCGGCTGGCAGATTCTCAACCACTGGATCACCAGGGAAGTCCCCTGTTTTTCTTTTGAATGGTATTCAATGTGTTACGCACCTTGAACATCCTTAAAGTGGTACAGATTTAAATTAAAAACAAAAGGAAAGAGAATTCTTGTAGAATGTCTTAAGTGGAAAAACCTAAAAGCGGATATTGAAATATCAGAAATAATAAGATCATCATGCAGACAACTCAGCCATCTTTAGAATACACTCCCTCTGATGTTTTATATCTGGACCTTTTTACTGTTAGACATCATGTTAACTCCCCAGTACAGGTAGTCTTGGGGTTGTTTCAAATTATCAAGCCACTCTGGTACACAACCAGGAACATCCTGAAGTACATGCATCAATAAAGCAAACTGGTGGCCTGTTATTGTTCTTAATTATAAATCAGTTTGTTTTTTATTTTACAAAGATTTACTTTAGCAATCAACAAGGTCTTCTGAGACTCCATCGTATTTATAAACACTTCCTCCTATTTATTTTGTCACGTGTTTTTATCAGGTTGCTTTAGAGACACAAAAATAATCATCACCTTGTATTTCATTAAAATAAAAAGTTGAGATTTTCCGTAGGACAGAATCTTGACCTAATCTTGAACATTCTTGACAGAATCTTCCTAATCTTAAATCAGTTATCAGGAGCTTGCCATGTTCAGGGGTCTTATGATCCTAAAGGAAGCAAAATAGAATCTTAACCTCAGGCCAGCAGTCTTTCCCTGTAAAGGAAAAGTTTATCAGCTCGCAGGACAAAGAAAAACAAAAAAGCAATCAATCAAAAGGAAATATGGAGAGAAGGAAAGAAGAGGGCTTGGCCATCGTGGAAACTGGGAGGAAACGAAGTGTGAAAAGCCTCAGAGCATCTGCAGAGCCAGTATGCCTTGGAGAGCCAGAGGAGAGAGCCTGTAAAGAACCACGTGGTGAGTAGCAATATCGATTCCCTTTAATGTTATGCAAGACATTCATGTAAAGATTAGAGCTGCCTCTGGTTGTCGGATAAGACAATGCTGAGACTGGGGGAGCGTGGATACATGTGTATGTATGGCTGAGCCCTTCTGCTCTCCACCTGAAACTATCACACCGTTCTTAATCAGCCATACTCCAATATAAAATAAAAAGTTTTACAAAATAGATATGTCTGACATCCCAACATATGTATAAAGTGCATTTAACCCAAATAAATGTCAGGGGTCCAAGTGGTCCAATAAAGTCATTTACACTTAATTATATAAGTTAAGTGGGAGGTCAGACATACTTATTTTTTTAAACTTTTATTTTATACTGGAGTATAGCTGATTAAAAAATGTGATGGTTTCAGGTGGACCGCACAGGGGCTTAGCCATACGTCCACATGCATCCGTTCTTCCCCACCCCTCCCCTCCATCCAGTCTGCCACAGAACATTGAGTATACGGTGTTGCGCTATACAGGAGGTCCTTGTTGGTTACTCATTTTAAATACAGTAGTGTGTTTCCCTGGTGGCTCAAATGGTAAAGAATCTACCTGCGATGTGGGAGATTCGGGTTTGATCCCTGTGTTGGGAAGATCCCCTGGAGAAGGGAAAGGCTACCCACTCCAGTATTCTGGCCTGGAGAATTCTACCAACAGAGGAGCCTGGTGAGCTACAGTCCAGAGGGTCACAAAGAGTCAGACACAACTGAGAGACCGACACACACACAGACATATCTACTGATTCACTCAACCACCAGGTGATTTTTGAACACTTACCATTTGCCACAGTGTACTTGGAGCTACAGAGGGTGCAAAGATGATTCAGACAGTAATATTGCCCCCAGGAGCTGTAAGCCTTACCCAGCAGGTGCTGAATAAATATTTGTAAAACCATGAATGAATGCCTGTTGAATAAGGGCACTAAAATATGTTCTGATTAATTCTAGTAAGGGAATAATAATAATACCAATTATTCACTGGGTGTTCATTGGAAGGACTGATGTTGTAGCTGAAACTCCAATACTTTGGCCACCTGATGAGAAGAGCTGACTCATTTGAAAAGACCTTGAGGCTGGGAAAGATTGAGGGCAGGAGGAGAAGGGGAAGACAGAGGATGAGATGGTTGGATGGCATCACCGACTCATTGGACATGGGTTTGGGTGGACTCCGGGAGTTGGTGATGGACAGGGAGGCCTGGCGTGCTGTGGTTCATGGGGTTGCAAAGAGTCTGACATGACTGCATGACTGAATTGAATAATACCAATAACTAATGCTTAGTGAGCACTTGCTATCATCCAGGCATGCTCTTTTTACATGTGTTTGTTCTTTAACATGTGTGCCCTAAGTGGAGTGTAAGATGCTATGGGAGTTCAGAAGAGAAGATGACTTTTCCCTTTGGGAAGACAGAAAGCTATCTTAAGAGGTCAGGGGAACAGTCTGACGGATATGGAAGAGGAGAGGCTCAAACAAGACCGTCTGTGTAGGTGCCTCCGGTGAGCCTCGGATTGGCCACGGGGCCCGAGAAGGGCAGCTTCAGATGTCTTACGAGCCCTGAGAAAGTGGGGGGCAGGACTGGAGCCGTCAGAGAAGGGTGTGTAGGAGGCAGGCAGGCGGCAAGGGAGGCTGATGGCCTCCATGGGCAGAGGCCAGCCAGATGGACAGCAAGGAGGCCAGACTGACCTGAGCAGAGATTCTCAGGAGTTCGTGGTGGGTCGGGGCTGAGGAGAAGGAAGGGTGGAGGGAAAACCCAGAGAGAGAGCGTGAGGGCCTGGGCCCCCAGGCAAAGGGGGTATCACCGCGGTGGGACAGGGAGCTGCACCTTCCATCTCGCAGGTGAGGGCCTGGGGGGATGTCTTTCAGGAAAAGCACAGTTGTGGCTGTACCCAAGGTGGACCCGAGGTGCAAGGCCACTCAGAGGTGGTCCCAGGCAACCAGCTACGAGGCCAAGACGCACCAGGTGCCGGTGACCGGGAGACAGCATTGACTGTCAGATGCCCTCCCGACCTTCCCAACTGTCCTCACCCTGATCAATAGCAGCATTTTAGTCAGGAGATGAGGCAGGGCCTCGGAAAACAATGGCGCTCAGATCCAATCTCTAGCTTCACGGCTTCAGCTGGTGGCCTTGCGACGGAAGAGTGGGAAGAAATATGTATTTCCTTTTCTTTCGGCATCGACCATTTCTGTGAGTCATGGGCTTTGAGTCTCCTCTTTTCCCCGGAGGAGGAAGGAAGGGGTGTGCAGAGCTGGGCATTCAGGCCTTGACAGCTCTGGGTGATGGTTCTGTCCTCAGAGTCAGTTCAGACCAGAGATCTGGGGCTCCACAAGGGGCAGGCTCTGATGCAGGAGGGCAAGGGAGGCGGGGATACTGAACAGGATGCTCTTATGATCTGGGCTTGGAGGGCCCCCCACCCCAGGGACAGGCATTTAATGAAGGACCAGTTTCCTTCAGTAAGCAAGCAAAAAGAACAGGGCCAGGATGCTACGGCCCATTTGGCTTCCTGGCTCTGAGACCTCCTGGTACAGACTTGGATGGGAATTCTGGTTTCCTCTGTGGGGTGGGTGACCTGGAGGTAAGGGACCACTACGGGAGATGAGCAGGGCAGACAGGAGTGTGCTGGGCACCCTGAGCATGTGTGGATCACACCCTGGCACCCAGCATGGAACCTCTCCTTGAGTTGTTGTCACACTCAACACAGAATGGACACCACGTTCACTGATGAGACAGGAAAGCCTGAATGGGCCCTGTGTCCAGACCATTTTAAGAGAATGCCTCACTGAAGGGAGAAAGGGAGGGTCCCCAGTTTGTGGGTGAACCCTTTCGATCTTGCAAACCCTGGCCTGGGCCCATCCCAGGAAGTGGCTAGCCACCCTTGAACCTGGGCCTGAGTTGTGCTCCCTTAAGAGCAGCAGCCTCAAGTCCTCTCTGCCAGTCCAGTGGCTAAGTCTCCGTGCTCCCAATACAAGGGCCCTGGATTTGATCCCAGGTCGGGGAACAGATGCCTCAGCTAAGACCCTGAGCGGCCAAATAAGTAAATAAATATTTAACAACACCAACAAAAAAGAGCAGCAACCTCTCCCTTGTCCAAATCCTCCCCCAACCTAATGGTAACATTTGTATTTGCTTTTTTGCAAGTGGAACTCTTGTCACTCAACTTACATCCCCACATGAGGCCCTTTGGAGGGAAGCACTGCCAAACTATTCAATCTTTTGCACCATTACCTTTAATTTTAGCCGTATTTAGTTTATTCTTAAAGGCCTGTCTCACATGAGGCAATTGTTTCTGTAATCGTGACAGCTGTGTTCAGGATCCCCTCTGAAATGTGTCATCTGTTCCTTCTTAGGCGATCAGTAAAAATCCAGATGTTCTCATTATTGCTGGGATCAGGAAAAGGGAGATATCTTTGGTTCTCCTTCTGACTCTTTCCAAGAAGTCCAGGCTTGTCTTTCAGCGTGAACATTGCCTGGGTAGACCCTTGGCCGAAGGACAACTCTGGACACGGAAGAGCTCCCAGTAGAAGGCTTTGGGGTTGTGGTGGAAGAAATCGAGGGAGCCTTGGGATGGGGTTTGACTAACTCCCCATTTTATAGACATGACCGTGCAGGACACACAGGCCTGGAGGGGATGATCTGGACCAGCTCAGCAGGTGGGTGGTGGGCCTGGGTTTGAACGCAGGTCTCTCATTCAAGGTCATCTACCACTGCCTTCCTGGGCCAGTGCTGTGCACGCATCACCTTGGCAGTCTCAGCAACACTGCAAATGGAGCTGCGTGCTCCTGGATTTCAGACCAACATAGGAGGGCTCAGGGAAAATGAAGTGGTTCATGCATTCTTATAGTGAAGATGTGGCCCCAGGATTTGGCCCCAGGCTAGCCAGGCCTCAGGGTCCACTGTGGGGACCACCCCAGGCGAGAGGGGGTGGTTCCATTGTAAGCCCCACTGCTGGGAAGACTTGGACCGCTGGGGAGAACTTCGGTCTCACTGTCTCCCCTGTGGGCGACCCCAGGTTGGTGCAGCCTCCCCTGAAAAGTAGTCTCCCAGAGTCGGGCGAAGGCCTCTGGCCCTCGGAGGGGCTCCCCACCTCTGCTGATGCCTCCTCCTTCCCACCTCCTTGGAAGCAGGGAACTGGCTTCCCTCCTCCCTCCCTCTGCTTGGGTTTTGTTTTGTTTTTCTTTTTTTTAAATGTAAAACTCCAGGGTGCAGTCCACTCAGGTTGGCTAAACAGGGGCCAGAGGAACCAAAACAATTTTTCTCTTTAACAAAGCCATTGTTCTGTTGCAAAGTTTTATTTTGAATGTCAGAATTGAAATATAACCTTCTTTTGTAACAAATTCTCATCTTCCCACAAGCAAACAGTTAGTGTAGGCCACCTAGAGAGAAGGACAGGTACTCAAGGGAAGTTAAAAGAAGAACTACATTAATGTGAATATTTTGCAAAGCATTTACCTTATTTATTGATTTACTTGCTTAAATAACTTACGTTTGCTATTAAAAATTATTTTGATGAAAATACAGGTAAGTAAAAGAAGACAATCAAAATTACTGCTACTCTACCATGGACATTCTTGGGTATTGCATTTCAAACTTCTCCTAAGCATGTTGTATACAGGTGTATTTTTCATACAAAATGAAATGATTGAATGCTTTTGCTGTACATGGTTAGAACAATGGGGTGAACATCTGGATATGTGAAGTCATCATGTGATTCCCGGATGTAGCTCTTTCAGAGCAGAGACCCGTGACTGAAGAGGGGCCCCACATGATGTGGGGAGACTGGAAGTAGACAGCCACAACAGACAGTCCTGCTCCAGAAAAGGGGGCCAGGCAGTCCTGTGAGTGCTCTTGTCCTGTTGATCCCACAGATAAACAGAAGTGAATAGGAAAAGCCATCTCTTGGTCCAGGGCACCAATCAAGTAGATTTGTTTGTGCCTAACTTGAATTTAACATGTGAATGTGAAAGTCAACCTCACATTTACTACAGTGATGTATTCTGAAAAGGTTTTCATTTATATCACCGACAACTTCAGGTTGCTAAATCTAAGGGTCAATTCTCAATCATTACCTTGTCTGAACTGAGTGATACTCAAGGCTGATGGGGCTTCCCAGGTGGCTCGGTGGTAAACAATCTGCCTCTAAAAGCAGGAAATGCAAGAGATGCAGGTTGCATTCCTGGGTTGGGAAGATCCCCCGGAGGAGGAAATGGCAACCCACGCCAGTATTCTTGCCTGGAAATCCCATGGACAGAGAAGCTTGGTGGGCTACAGTCTATGGGGTCACAAAGAGTCGGACCCACAGTCAGTGGGTCAACAGCCACCTTTCTCTGCAAAAATGATGCATCAGGAAAAAGTACCAATCACTTATCTATGCAGCAAGAATGGACAGTTACCAATATCCCAAAGTTTTCAGCCTCTGCAGAGTGTCTCAGCATATCCAGGGTAGGACGTCACCACAATGAATCACCCGTTTAGTGTGACGGATTCTGAGGTCTCTCTGCACAGTGCAGGTTTTCTTCATGAAACAGAACTCGAGTCCTGGGAGGGTGGCCCGGATCATCCTACACAACCTCCTCATTCTGACAGGGAAGGAGCCTGAAGGCCCACGAAGGGCAGTAACTTGGTGGAGGTGCCACGGTGCCAAAATCAGTCAGTTCAGTCACTCAGTCCTGTCCGACTCTTTGTGACTCCTTGGACTGCACAGCACGCCAGGCCTCCCTATCCATCACCAACTCCCAGACCTTACTCAAACTCATGTCCATCGAGTCGGTGATGCCATCCAACCATCTCATCCTCTGTTGTCCCCTTCTCCTCCCGCCTTCAATCTTTCCCAGCATCAGGGTCTTTTCCAATGAGTCAGTTCTTCACATCAGGTGGCCAAGGTATTGGACTTTCAGCTTCGGTATCAGTCCTGAATGCTCTTGTACAATGACGAGGTCCTAGATAAACGCTCATTCTCCATCTGCATCCACTCATGGGGTGTCTGCCGAATGCCGGTTGCTGTGCCAGGAGTGAGGACCATGGAGGACAACATGTACCCTCTGCTGTGAAGATGCTGAGTCCCACCCAGTTACACTCGAAAAGAGAAATGGCGTTGGTCCAAACCATGTGGACACCAAGCCTCTTGGAACTTTTTCCTTAGGGGAATAAGCATTAATAGCATCACTTTCAAGGTCTCAAGGGCTCCTAATTCTTGATAGGGGGTCAGGGTGCAGCTGGCTGGCACGACCCCACCACTGTCAGCAGGAATAGAGTGGGCGGGGGCCACGTTGACCACAGCCTCTGTAAAGTGAATTATGGGCAATTGCCAAGTGGACCAACATCTGCTTCAGGATCTTGAGAAAGCTGAAAATAAAAATCGATATGTGTAAAATTAGGCTGTCGTGTGAACCCAGCACCACAAGTAATTGCAATCTGGGTTCAGGCTTCTATGAGTGTCCTGAACAGTCCAGAAAACAGGGACC
The DNA here is from genome assembly GCA_935064755.1 of Tragelaphus eurycerus. Taxonomy (NCBI): domain Eukaryota; kingdom Metazoa; phylum Chordata; class Mammalia; order Artiodactyla; family Bovidae; genus Tragelaphus; species Tragelaphus eurycerus. The sequence goes on along the minus strand of CAKXYN010000088.1, from coordinate 9,281,407 downwards.
TTCCCCCACATCAGTGTCTGTATCCTCAGCTCCCTCTCCCAGTGATATTTTCTGGCTTAGAAAATGATGCTGCTGGCAATCCCTTTAGAATCTTTTTTTTTTTTTTTTTAATCATTCTCTCTTCTTGGCTTACTGTACACCCATTTGTGTTCTGCTATTTCAGAGAAAAGCAGCATATAATAGTTGTGTTGTAGAAATTGGAACAAGAAACTAGCAGACGCAAGTTTAGTGAGTATTGAGTTTTAAACTTGTCTTGCTGTGATTTGTGGCCGTGTCATGGCAAATATTTTTCAATGTCACCGCCTTAGCCAGTGCTGTCACTAAGGCAGTCAGCTGGGGAATAGAGGGCCGAACACTATGATCTCAATATTAATGGGAGCTGTTGAAAGTGGCAAAGGTGATAAAGTATTGTTTAGTTATTAGTGCCATACTTTGGCTGCGGGACATTATTATAAAACGCAGTCTGTTTTTGTCAGATTTCAATCATGGCTTCAATAACACGTTTAGAAACTTGGAGTCTAGGAGCCCACAGAAGAATAAATTTTTTTCTTTCATCTTAAACTAAAGGAGTTTAGATTGCAATTGGAAGAAACAGGACTTAAAATGTGGATTTTGTTTACTTTATTAATTATTTTTTCCTCCAAATGCTTTGATGATGTGACACCCTTGTCTGACTTGCAGACAGTCAGGTGGGTTGGACGTGGCTTAAAGGAGTTGGGAAGTTCATACCATCTCTTCCTTCATACTTGCGATGCAGAGAGATTCCTGCAGCTTGTGCAAAAGCGGACCTGTTCAACGGGCAGAACCACAAATCGCCCTTATCCATCCCTCTGTCCCCCTACCCTGGATGAGTCCAGGAAGAGAGAGTTATGCAAAGTGCATAATACTTTAAAAAATAATATCCTGTTTTGCAAAATTCCATTTCGTTCAGGAAATAATAGTTTTCCTCAGCTTGTCCGTGACCCTGGGGAGAAGACGAATGAATGCTTTAGTGGAAGAGGCTGCCCCTGTCATTAGCAGAGCCGGGGTTTAAACTTATAATTAAAATAATCTTTAAAATTCAATTTTTATAGATGGAAGAGATAACTTGATTTGAAACCCTTCAATGCACACATTTTGTGTAGCATTCACCCAAATCCAGCGGTACCATGAAAAAACGGGAACATAAAATTGGATGATGAGGGTTTATATAGCTTTTAAATATCAAGCTGTCAGGCTTTGTGCGGGCAGAAATATTGCAATTGGACAAGAGTAAAGAAAAAGAGTTTATATTAGCGTGGAGGGTTTTGGAGTGAATTCAGGCCAAGCAGAATATAATGGAAACCCCTTTAAAAGAAAGACGACAGAAAAATCTCGAGATCTGAGCATAGTCTGACCTCCCTTTCAGAGGCGATCTGCTTGATAAAGCAGACACAACCCCAATAAAACACTGACAATAGAAAAAAGTAAATAGAAATCATATTAAGCAGTGGCGATATTGCCTGAATTGGAACAAAAATTAGGTATAATAGCCTTGCCGGGTTTTAATATGGTCCCCAATCACATCACAATATAAGGCACATCATGATGTTTCTAAATAACGTTTATCGTCCTGAAATCTCCCTGCCTACTAGACAACTTGCATTATTGGAGGCTTCTGGCTTATTATTTTTTTTTAAGAACTCATAAATATTTAATGTCCAGGATCAAGAACGGGGCTGGGGGGAGGGGATCGTGTCTCCAGGAACTGTGATGTTTCCCTGCGTGAGAGGCTCTGACATTGTCTGGGGCTGGGTCTTGGCCCCAGTGGTGAAGCTTCAGGACGAGGTGGTACGTGTCCCATGGAGGACCTGGAGCCAAGAGCTGATGAGGCACCTGGTACCAGAGCCTCGGACATGAGCCCAGATGGCAGGGCAGCCTGGGGCAGGTGCACTAGCACCTGTCTGCCAGGCCCTGGCAGGACTGGCCTCAGGTGATTCTTTTTTCTCGTGTGTGTCTTGGAACAAATGGGCCACAGAGAAAATAATAAAAGTCGAAATGGGGTCATGTTGGCCGTGTGTGCTTGGTTGCTCAGTCGTCTCCAACTCTTCGTGACCCCATGGACTGTGGCCCACCAGACTCCTCTGTTCATGAGATTTTTTTCCGGGCGAGAATACTGGAGTGGGTTGTCATTTCCTCCTCCAGGGGGTCTTCCTGATCCAGAGATTGAACCTCCATCTCCTGCGTCTCTTGCACTGTAGGCAGATTATTTATCGCTGAGTCATCGGGGAAGCTATCAGATCAGATCAGATCAGATCAGTCGCTCAGTCGTGTCCGACTCTTTGCGACCCCATGAACCGCAGCACGCCAGGCCTCCCTGTCCATCACCAGCTCCCGGAGGTCACCCAGACTCATACCCATCGAGTCGGGGAAGCTATATGCGAATGCTATTCTGAATTCCAGAACCTGATGGAAAAATATGGCCAAAGACAAATCACAATGGCACTCAAACCAGCCATTGGTCAACCAACCAGCGTGTTTACTGAGGGTTTAACAAGCCAGGTACCACAATCCTCAAATGGTATTGCCTGTAATATTCTTTAGGGAGTGTTTCCAAACTTTTGTTAGGTCTCAGAAACCCACATTTTCTTTAGGGTTGATGCTTCAGGCATTTAATAAGGGGTTTGGAATCTAGTCTTTTCTAGACTTTGAAATTCTACCTGAAGTGAGGAAGAGATTGGAAGGAGAGAAGACAGGTTTCCTGCTGTGCCGGTTCCTCAGAATTCCTGCAATCAATTAAAAAGTAGGAATCCTTTCAGTTAGGCTCTGCAGCATTCATTCATTCACTCATTCACTAACTCATTCTCTCCGCAAACACTTACAGAGAGCTTACTACATTCCAGGCACTCCTAGGCTCTGGAGATCGAGCTGTGACTACCCCGGTGGGTTTTCTGTCCTCCTAGAGGTTGTGGGTCAGTGCACATTGAAATCCAGGCGCCCTTCAAACAGAGAGGTGAGAAGCCAAATGCCTTCTTGGATGGAGTGATTGATGCTTTGGGAGTAGAAGCAACTTGACTCCCTCAGGATTCACAAGGTTGTTCTGATTGAGGGCGGGCAGTGCCCACTCTCACGTGTGTGTCCCTCTTCAGGTCTCAGTGGTCGTTTATGGAAGGAGAGCAGAAAAGATGGGCAGCTCCTTCCTGGGGGCCAGCATGGTGCTCACTCTGCCCTCTGCCCAGCGAGGGGGCTCTGTGGGCATAGCACTGCCCTCCTGGCCTGCAGAGCAACAGGACAGCCCTTCTTGGGATGGGTAATCTTTGAGAGGTACCCCGCCTACTGTAGCCCTCAGTCAGGCTGGACCCTGGCATTGAGAATGGAGACAGACTCCTGCTAGAATTCCCTCAGGGAAGATGAGCAAACATAGTTCTGTCCCGCAAAAGGGTTGCTGTGTCTGGGAAACTGCAGTGGTTTGCAGAATCATCAGGGCGAATGGAAGTGAGGCCAGGGTGGGAGCCCCAAGTGAGCCCAAGTGCTGGGTCAGAGCAGACGCAGCACAGAAACCCTGAATGCCAAGGGCACGGGGAGACTTCTGCTCTGGGGCAGCCCCAGGCTGGGAGAGGCCTGGGCTGAGGAGAGGGAGTCCTGGAGAGTTCTCCTTGGCTGGGGGTCAATAATTTTGCTGCTGTGTCACTCAGCATTTTGAGAAGGGACTGGGTTCAGGAAGGAGAGAGAAAGACAAAGGGGTGAGGTGGGGGAGGATCAGAGAGACAGAGAGAAAGAGATGCTCCATTGGAAGTGTCTGTGTGTGTGTGTGAGTGTGAGTGTGAGTGAGTGTATGTGGGTGTGTATGTGGGTGTGTGTGTGAGTATATATGTGTGTTTTTGAGTCTGTGTGAGTGTGAGTGAGTGTGTGTGTATGAGTGTGTATGTGAGCAACTCTAAATTTTTTTCTGGGAAAGAGCCTTTTTTTCTGGGGAGACAGTCTCCAGCTTTTACCAGATTCTCACATAAAATGGCAAAGAGCCTGCTCTGGTTGCTGCTTTCTCTATTACCAATGTCTTAATGGGACTGATGCAAAGAGCTGACTCACTGGAAAAGACCCTGATGCTGGGCAAGAGTGAGAGCAAGAGGAGAAGGGGACAACAGAGGATGAGATGGTTGGATGGCATCACCGACTCAATGGACATGAGTCTGAGTGAACTCTGGGAGATGGTGAAGGACAGGGAAGCCTGACATGATGCAGTCCACGGGCTCACAAAGAGTCTGACAAACGACTGAGCGACTGAACAACAAATGGAACTGGAAATTTCCCTTTTAATGCTTCAGAGTCTCCACGTGCAACAGACACACTCTCAGCAAGGCTCCCTGGCTTCTCAACACTTCCTCTGACCCCTGAGGCCAAGGACTGGGAAGACAGAGAAAAGGAACTTTTCGTCAGGTTCCAGTAAGGGATGCCAGAAGAAATGGCTGTCAGGATCGGGGCAGGTGATGGCCCCGGATGAGAGCAAAGGCCATGGCTGCTTGTGCATGTGTCTGTCTGGGGGCACGCACGTGTGGATTCAGGGTGGAAGGAGCCTGGGTGGGAGAAAGGGGAGATGCTGCCCCAGTCCAGCCCAGAGTGGCCACTCCCGGTGCCCGGCCATCCCACCCTTCTCTATCTTCCCATGGCCCCAAAGAAGATGCCCATGCCCCAGCAGGGAGCCCGAGCTCTGCGGAGACCACCATCTTCAGGGAAAAAGAGAGGTGCTTCCCATCTCCCAGGTTCAAGGACTCCTGAGATCATGGTCCCCGGGAGGCCCCTCGGGGTGAGGCTGGGCCCTCACGGCCAGTTCACATAGGATGCTGCGGCACCCAAGGAAGCTGGGCTCAGAGGCCTCCTGCCAGCCTCGGCTCGCTGTGCCATGGCCTTGAGAAGTGTGTGAGACTCAGTTTTCTAGTCTTTAAAGTGGGCCTAAGAAGAATTCCTCCACAACCTTCATTCGTGCTTGCAGTGAGAATTAAAAAAAAAAAAAAATCTATGTTTATATGTGTATAAACAAGCCTCACATTGGAAAGTCCTACAAATGCTGGTGTTTCCTTTGATGAGGTGACTAACGATATTGAGAATTCTGTTACTGAGAGATGAGATTGCTGGGGTTGTGCCCTGGATCCCGCGGCAGACAGGTGAAGAGCTGTCGATGGTGACCCCAAGGGCGGCGGACACCCCTGTGGTGGGAACCTGCTGCCTCGATGGAGTCCGTCCTTCCTGCTACGCTGCCTGGTTCAGAATCCCGTCCCCTGAGCCCTGGGGAAAGTCACGCCGTGCAGAGTCTGTGAATGCAGTTCTGGGATGCGGAACTCTTTCTAGGAAAAATCCTCCTAAACGCCAACTGGGACCAAAAGCTTGTGGCCTCCCTGTGCCCGTGTTTCCAGCTCTCGGGCCTGAGCGCTTGATTAAAGTGAGTCCCACGGAGAAGGGGCAGGCGCCCGCTGAGCACTTTTGGGAAAGCAGGGCGCTGAGTAGGCTGCCTCTTAAGATTCATCCCTGCCTGGATCTGCAGGGGACAGAACACCGCGCTGGTTTCATGGAGAGGACAGATGGTGCTTGGGAGGGAATTCAACTTGCTCAGGGTCTCAGCGCAGCTAAGACTCCAGGCTGTGAACCCCATTTCTGTCTCTGGAGCCCCAGCCTCTCCCTCTTTACCACCCGATCCCCTCCATCTTCTCTCTCCCTGCCTCCCCAACCTGACGCAGTCCCTGGGGGATGAATGTCCTCGGGGATGGGCTCTGATCTCTGTGCTGACACTGATCCCTCGAAAGGAGTGTTAAGGAGGATGCGGAGGCCGCATTTGGGTTTGGTTGGAGAGTGCAGTGATCGATTAGCAATGCCTGCCTTGCACCTGCCTTAGTCCTGGGTCACCAACCTCCCAGGTGCTGTTCGAAGTGCTGCAGCGGGCGGGAAAGGAACAAGTTAGGGTGGAACCCCCGCCCTGGTGGTTCAGGGGTTAAGACTTTGCCTTCCCATGTAAGGAGTGTCGGTTCAATCCCTGGTCAGGGAGTTAAGACACCATATGCCTTGCAGGCAAAAAGCCAAAATATAAAACAGAAGCAACATTGTAACAAATTCAATAAATACAAAAAAAGAGAGAGAAGAAATAGACCAAAAAAAAAAAAAAAAAGGGCAGGCTACTGTGGCTCTGGGATGCTCAGCTGTGTGCCCTGCATCCGCCTGGGTAGATGGAGCAGGGACAGCTCAGGGGCCTCCTGCAGCCGTGGGATGAGGCAGGGAAGCACCGAGACTGGTCCCACGGCTGGGGTCCCCAGCAGGAGCATCAGTTACTCTGCTCCTTCCTCAGCCAAATTGTCAAGAGGCCTCCAGTTGTCCTTTGGTCCCTCTGTGATCTCAGATGCCCCCCAGAGGGGTACTGGCAGGAGAGCCCCACGGCTGGAACCTCGCCCCCTCTCAGGGCA